>JAMPIV010007934.1:0-378860 GCA_024509875.1 Oreohelix idahoensis | reverse complement strand
GAGAACTGTAGAGGTGGTGGTGGTCGGGAGAGAGGGGCAGGATAGGACGGAAATATAACTTCGTCGAGGTCAGTCATTGTTGCTCCAAACTCACACTGGGAGTCAAAAACTGCGAGCGAAAACGAAATAAATACGCTCGTCCAGGCGCTAGCCAGACACTATTGCGTAATTATGATATTACGTCTCCGCTTGCCCGTCAAAATTTGCTTGGGATTCTTTTCAAGAATCTCATCAAGCAAACTACGGTAGCAGGTAGACGCCAGACTAGCGGGCGTCGCAAAGTATAACCACTCCCCTTGAAATTCGTTGAAGAATGTTTGTTCTCGGAAACGGTCCGTAAAAACGAAGACTTACGTGCAGTATAGTATGATCAGGCCTTTAGTTTTCATCAGATCGCACATTCTTACCTCCAATGTCTAAAAACTTTCGTTTTGAAGGGTTGTAAAAACAGGTATAGCTTTAAAAGAATTATATGCTTCTATTTAATTAAAAATTTAATTTCTTTAAAACTGAGATCATATTCTGTACAGTATTTTAATTCACTCAGCGTGCCATTGAAAATCGTTCCACGTGCCACGCTTGGCACGCGTGCCGTAGTTTGCCGACCCCTGCCCTAGACCAACGATCTGTTTACGGGCGTGCTGACCACACAAACTGATAAGTTTTTTCCACAGCATTAAGAAGCATTATACATTTGGTTTACAGGTTGATTTTGTCGGAATACATGTTAATTAATGATTTCGTAATACTAAACGCTGGTAAAGTTTTGTGAGTGTATAACATTCACAAGGGTTCTGAAGCAGGAAGGTGTTTGAACTAAAGTTAAGGAGTGCGTTTCGGACTATTTGTCCAGATTAATTGCCTCCCTCACCCTAACTGTCTTCAGGGGTAAACTTGATAGTGGATTTTAAAATTAAGGGATTATTTTTCTCTTTAATTTTTACAATAATCATTGTGTTTTCCACTGTAGCAACTTATTTTTCAGAAGTAATCTTAACTACCATTTAGTTGGCGTAGTCGTGTTTTGTATTAGGTGCTTTATTGCCGATAAATAGCAGCGATAGTTAGATTTTATTTTGGAGGAGGTATCCCAGGGTTAAGGATATCATCTTTCGGATTTTGGTATTTTTTTTCTCGTAAGTGGTAGGAACCAGGTTATTCTTTTTCCTATTTTCTATCTCCACGTGTCTCAGTCACTGACATAATATGGCCGAGAGGGCAAAGCTTAGACAACTCCTCAGGGACGAAGCGAGAGAGGAGGGACTGGAAGGAAAAGAAGCGAAAGCTTTTGTCAGGGACGAACTTGAGAGATATGATGAGGAGAGGAAAGAAGAAGAACTAAAGAGGAAAGAAGAAGCAGCTGAGAGGAAAGAAGCGGAAGACCGTCTTTTACAGCAGAAGAAGATGGATGAGGAAATGGAAATTCGCAGGATGCAGCATGAGGAAAGAGAAAAAGAGAAGGAGAGACAACATGAGTTGGCTCTTAAAGCTCTAGAACTTCAAAGTCGTGGTGCTGCCTCTACCTCCAGCAATGGAGAGTCTTCTCCTCATTCTTCCTTAACTGATCCTTCTAACAGTCAATCTCTTCACTTCACTGCTATGTCTTTTCCGCTAGAATCTTTCCGTTGTCCAAATGAGAAGATTGACACTTGGCTAGAAAAATTTGAGAAAATTGCAACTCTGTACGGTTTAGAGAGGTCGCGTTGGAACATGAAGCTTTCCCAGGCTTTGAAAAGTTCTGCTTACGATGTGTATGCAAAACTGGAGAGCAGCCAACAAGACAACTATGATCTGTTGAAGAAAGCGTTACTGGAGCGCTTTGAAATGAACGCTCGCAAATTATTGCAACTGTTTCGCAACAGCCGGAAAGAGAATTCTGAAACTTTTCAACAGTTCTCGTCTCGTCTAAAGGGATATTTGACAAAGTGCCTTGAGCTCTCGCAGCTCCCCTCTACCTATGAAGGTCTTGAGGAATTTGTTTTAACAGAACAAATAAAGAACACTTTGTCTGCTGATACCCGGAGATTTCTAGCTGAGCAGGGGGCAGAAAAACTTGAAGAACTTTTGGAAAAGTCTGAGCCTTATCACAATACGCTGGCTGAACTACCGGCCACAAAGCGGAAACCGACAGAGGAGCATTTTCGAAAACATAACCTAGAGCAATCTTCTCAGGCTTCTAACCAAAATAACCACAGAGAAACTGGACCTCAAAACCCCCCTCCTGAAAAATCCAAGTTCTACAAGAACAAGTACCCCAACCACCCCAAACAGTCTGATCAACCCGACCGTCCTTCATGGCAGCGTGGCCAGAAAGGTCAAGGTGGCAAAGGGAGAACCCCTGAGCACGGGACATATGATCAGACCGAGCACACCGAGCCTAAACGCATCGGATGCTTGCTAACAGTCTCGCAAGGCGGAATTATTGACAGTGATTCCCAACCTGTTGGGGATGGACCCTCAACGCGAGGTACTGTTACTTTGAACGGTTCTCAAACTTCTTGCTTATTTGACACGGGGCTTTCTTATGATTGCATTGTTGCCAGGAACCTGGTCAAACCCGGTCAAGAGACAGCAGAGACCGTCCAACTTTGTGGAGTTCGTAAGAGTGATGCACCTACAGCGCTTCCCATCGCATTGGTGGAGATACACTCTGACTTTGTCAGAGGCGTGATCAAAGCGGCTGTTATGGATGATCCCATCTACCCAGTCATATTTGGCGGTAGATACGTGTGTATTGGGAAACCGGAAGAGCCGATTGTGGCAGCAGTAACTACAAGAGGGCAAACCAAGAAGGAACGGGAGCCTGCGCCTAATTTGTTACCTATGGAACTTAAAGAAGCGCAATACAAGGACCCTACTTTGGCACCCTGCTTTAGGAAACTGCCCATGGCTAAGGAACCCAGACAGCACGGGGACATTTTTTCTAAGGATGGCGTACTTTATCGGAGAACGGGCAAGCCTGACCAAGGTTACAACCAGCTCCTAGTACCGAAACAGTACAGAAGCCAATTCCTAGAAATGGGGCACTCTCTTCCCTTCAGCGGACATATACGACAGAACGCCACAAACCAACGTGTAACCACTCATTATTGGTGGCCAGGAGTAAACACTGATATTATCAGGTATGTCAAATCCTGTGCCCAGTGCCAACGTGTACCACCCAAGCAACGGACACCCCCAGTCCACATGGGTGAAATGCCAATAATGGGAACACCATTCGAACGGGTTGTGATCGACATTTTAGGGCCTTTCGAAAGGACTAAAAGAAGGAACAGGTTCATCCTGACCTTAGTCGATACATGCACTTTATGGGCAGAAGTTATCCCGCTAACATGCGCAGATGCCAAGCATGTCGCAGAAGCCCTCGTGCAGATTTTCACTCGGTTGGGATTCCCTCAGCAAGTGTTGACGGATAACGGATCTCCATACCGAATCCTGTTGATGGATGAGATCGTTAAGATCTTGAGGACCCAACACATCCACACTAAGCCATATACTCCGGCCGGAAATGGGCTCGTGGAACGTGCAAATGGAAACCTCAACATTATGTTAAGTAAGCTGGCACAAGTGAAACCTGAAGATTGGGAACTCTGTATTCCTGCAGCATTATTTGGCTACAGAGAATTTCCTCATAGTTCCACAGGATTTCCGCCAGCTACACTCTTATTCGGCAGACCCATTAAGGGCCCGCTTGAAGCCTTACTTCAGTCTCTGACAGACGAGAAGGTAGATGAGACAGTTGTCTCAGCAAGTAAATATGTGTCGGTTTTAAAGGAAAGGTTGAAACTAGGGTGGGACCTAGCAACGACTAACTTTAAGCGAGCACGCACAAAGCACGCTAACCGATACAGGAAAGTCGCGAAAGAAAGAGAACTGGAAGCAGGAGAGAAAGTTTTGGTGTTACTCTCTACCGGAAACAACCAACTGAAGATCGGATGGCAAGGGCCGTTTACCGTCCTGAAAAAGATTTCTAAGGCTAACTACCAGATCTCTATTCAAGGACAGGAGAAGGTTTTCCATTTAAATCTCTTAAAGAGATACTTGAAAAGACCAGTGCCAACCTCCAACCATCTCCTGACGATCGCCAAAGCTGACGAAGATGATGATAGTGGCAGGGATATTCCACCGCAATCACACGAAATCTTTCAAAAATGTCAGAAGCGGCGACGCTCTTTCAAGCGCGCATGGGAGACATTCCAGAGGAAGGAAACTTTGGGGAGTAGACTGGAGTAGATATTGGAGAGAGATGGAGGGGGAAGATGAGAGGGAAGAAGACAGACACCCTGAAGCTACGGCTATAGGAAATTTAATTCCATAACGTAGACATGGAGTGGTTCCATATCTTAAAGGGGGGACGTCCTGTCACGTAGGTCTTTATATCATTAAATTTCCTACATCTTCTTCATATTCTCTCACCCGAATCCTTTTATTTTATTATCTTTCCGTACTTGTTTTTCCTGTATTTTTCGCATCACACGGTTGCGAAAAATATTTTCTTCAGTATTCTCAAACTTTACCTTGTGTTTTTCTAATACTGGGATACGTAATTCTATTACATAGATGTCAGTCAGATGAGAAGTGTTATAATGCATTCCATCAGACCGGAGAGCCGACAGCTGTCTGCAGTTTCCCCGGGGACAGTGTTTTCTACGGCTGAGTTCTGGGCCTGTGGTGTGATAATTCACTCCACCGGACACGGCAGGTAGACGGAGTGTCTGCATTTTTCAGTAAACCGCGAGCGTTTCGTCGAAATAGTTCCGGCGTATCGTGAAAAATAGCCCGCACCGCAGACAGGCTGTCTGAGACTTGAAACTGACACGCGTACATCTCGGTCACTGATGGCAGTTACGACACGCGTTAAGTTAAACGTAGCTGTTATGAGAAGGGGGAGAGATCGGGGCGGGGGAAATAGTTCATCCTTTGTCTGGTTTAAAATATTAACCCACGTTTGAAACTATTTCATTTCACTCAGTAACTTTGCAGTTAGACTAGAACAACCTTCGTTCGATTTCTAAATAATCTCTGTAAATAGAGATGGCCTTTAGTTTGGTCGAAATGGATTAAGTTCTTAGTCTTCTGTGCTTGAGGTGAATATTATATATAATAGATCTCTAGTATTTTGTGAAGTGATTTAGTGTTAAAATCGCCGATTTAATTTTAAACTAGTTCTGTGTCCAGAGTGCTTAATTTATAGTTTGTATTATTTTTCTAGTGACGCATACAGTGGAAATACATAATAAATTATATCTTTAGCTTACTAAAACTAGTAGCTATAAGGAATTTAATTTAACGGCTAATACTCAGTCGAAACTGTTTTAATAACAAACTTATAAATGCTAGACGCGACATCAGTGAGTAGTGACGGAATACGCACCATATTTCTAATTCCTGATGATCGATTTTATATAACTTATTTCACCGGAAGTTTAAATAATAAGTCAAGCTGTAGGCTTGCTATTTAAAATGTAAGTTATATTGAGTACATAATAGGTAAATGATTTATATGTGCTTTTCCTTTTATACAGTGAAATACTGGGGTGACCCGAACTTTACCAGCATTTAATAAGAGTTTCATACTTGTGAAGAAATAGACAGTCCTTATTTTGAACCACGTGGGTTTCTCAAGTAACACTGATCTGACAGTGCACATGCAAACAGAGTTAGACAGAAATACTATATCCCAATAACGGGTTTTCAAAGACTGTAATGATCAATACTGGGCCTATGAACCAGATCTTAATTTCTTCCATAAACTCTAATGTAAAATTGCTGACTGGCGGCGAGAATAATTTCAATCACAAACATTAACATTTTCCCGACATATTTTTTGGCGAAAGAGTGAATAGTGAAACAAGGCTATCTGGTGAAAGAAGTTGTCCACTGGTCATCTTTCCAAATTAAGGAAATCCTCGTGTTTTTTTATGACTGTGTGCCCGTTTAAACTTGCTTATCCAACCTGATTCAAGTGACATTAACAGTAATCAAAATTTAACTGGTGAAGTGAATGCTCCCCGAAAACAGTGGACTAAACCTGTAATTGTAGAGCTGGGATTCGCTTTATCCAAAGAATACAGATTCACTGTAAAGAAGTGTCCTAAGGTTGCGCCAGACTGTGAACTACATCAAGTTTTAGGTAAGAACGTGTGCCAGGGATCCCTGATGAAAGAACCGAGTGAAAGTGGACTGAGTGAGTTTTTTTTGATGACTATTGATTCACCCCCACGTCACAATCTCCTTACGGAAGAGTGGCTGCTTGAGTAAATTGTTCCTTTTTGAAGGACAATATTAGACCCTAATCATATGTATCTATAACTCTTTGGGCCATCATCTGTCATCCTAACGGGGCTGTGGGCTAACCCTAGAGTTAAGATCATAACGATTCTATCATCCTTGTAGCATTTTCCTTGAATTTTATGACTATTTGTATATGTGTTCCTTGATACAATTTTTTTAAGTGTTGTGAGAAGATTTTTTTAACTGATAATAAAAATCTCTCTTGAACTAAATCAGTGCGTTGGTCAGCTCGTTCCAATATATATATATATTCATTGTTATAGATTTCCCACGTCTGTGTGTGCAACTGTCGTCACGTGTATGTGCGTGCCCGTGAGTAGATAGAAATATATGTAATATGTATATGTGGTAGACTGTCTGACTGCTTAAAATCTGTCGTAGAAGATAGGTGAGAGAGAGAGAGAGAGAAGATTTTCTCGCATCTCAGAGACAGCCTCTATCACTATTCTATCATCTCACTCGTGGAATCTATTTCCTTTACTAACTCACCCTGGGACTCTCACTCATTCCAAGCTATTCAGAGGGGACCAACCTAAGTCTTAATACTCCTATCAAAAAAATCTACGACATAGGTGAAACAAGAGGCCAACCAGGTCAACCTCGAAGACCCGATATACGTAAGAATGTTTTTCTTGTATTTGTTGGACTAGACTTAGACCCTTTCTCAGATTAAGGCCGCTGTTAAATTTAGGTTTGTGACCCGTACTGTATATAGGAAGAAAAATACAAACATTTAACCACAATGGTGTTCTATCCTAACCCGCGCAAAGGTAAAATTTATTTTCCATTCGGGTATTAACTTTGATTAGAAAACACAAGTGTAAAGCTTATCCTATTCTTCTTATTGTAATAGGGTGGGCGAGATGATGATGATGCTGTTGTGATATGTGATCACTTTCTTGCACACTCGCAACCGACCCGATCAACAATAAAATTCTGATTCTAAGGCAGCGGCTGTATTTATTAATACAACCCAGTCAGTGACAATAAGCACACAAAGCAAACATTGAACAAATAAAACAAAGCAAACAAAACACGCAGCCAGTGCTCAATTGCTAATCTGTAGCGCAAACAAAGCACCGACTAGTTAAAATTTGTAGTAGACTGCTTTTCTGCCCGGCCTCACGAATAAAATAGGTTCCTGCTATAGTCGCTTCTCTTGCCCGGTCAGACGAATGAAATAATTGCTCTTAAACTCCCACAGCTGTGATTTGGACTTAACACTAGTAAAATCTATCCACACATATTTTTCACTCATATATCATTTCAGAACTAAATATGATGTCCTAAAAGAAATCTCCTTTGGAAACACATCTATCTATTTTGTTAAACAATAGAACAGTGCCACGCTGAATACTAATAATAAAACTACAGACCACTTAAGCTAATTTCTACAAAATACGCTACCAATTATAGCTCACGTGCTCTGGCTTCTTTGTCCATCTCCTACTCACACAGGGCGCCTCGTTTCGTTTTCTCTCGTCTGGATTTCTCACATCTTTCCTCTACTGCGAATCTCAGCAAACTGATCGCTTCTACTGCGTAAGGCTTTTCAGACGCCAGCGATGAGGGCTCGCGCAGTCACGTAGGCTGTGGCTGGCGTACTCGTTGGAGCGCGCACATCGAAAATATATGGCGTTAAACACATAAATATGATTTGAACTTGAGGGGGCCTCTGGGGTGTTTTTATGGCCCCATTACATATCTCCCTCCTGAAGAGGTTGTGGTCCCCACAACCTACTCTCCCCCGTTGATCCTGTGATTTATTCTTTCGGTGGCACCAGCCCGGCTTGTGACCTTCTTGGTCGTCATTTTCCTCGTTGTACGTTGCTGGGCTGGCAGTTGCTGTGGTTCAGATGATTCGTCTACTTGTGCAGCGATGCTGCTTACTTGTGACTTCTTCTTGTCAGTGCATGCAGCTGTCGACTTTGTAGGGGGAATGCTCCTGACGTGTTTTATATTCTTTTTGTGTGGACAGTGGCTTGCATTCCCCACAATCTGCTTTAGATGAGTTTCTTCTTCTGAACAGTGATGTGCATTTCTTCCTATCTGATTAGGACGAGTTTCCTCTCCCTAACGACTATCAATTTTCTCGGCGCCCCTAGGGTGACAGTTGTCACGGCCATCTCTTGGCTTGCACCATAAAGGCAACCTAGTTGTGGCAGCACACTTCGAGAAAGAGCTCCTTGAGAGACAGGCGGATATCAAATGTTCAGTTGACTTGCACCCAAAGCATCATTTCGGAAGCGGGCCTTGAGGGCATTTGGCTGCCATGTAGCCTGAGAACTCTCCACAATTGAAGCACCTCAACCTTGTAGCCTTTCTCTGTGCCATGGGTCGAATCCTACTACCCTTACATTCTTGGCCGCCAATGCCACATACACAGACTGCTTTAATGCCCTGGACAGATGGTTTGCTATCAAACTCTATCTGCTCGTTCTTTGCCAGACTCCTGAATCCCTTTCTGAAGATCTTGGTCTGATGTACGAATACATCAATACCTCCATTATCTGGCGTGATAAACCCCCATCCCCTGTGGACACTATACCACTTGCAAACCCCTTTTCGCCTTGTCGGTGCAACTGCGTTTGTTAGAATTGTCAGCTCACAGCTTTCGTTGACAACAGCCTGACCTTCACCTACAAGAAGTTCTATTTGATGTTCCTGCTGACACACCCACTCGTCTTGCTTTGGCTGTTTCCGCGGTTGGCATGGTGCTTTCTTTCTTTGCTCTTCCTCTTGTACTGGCGAACTGGTCTGTGATAGCTGTCCTAGCTGGGACTTTAGGAGAGATATTTCTGCTTCGAGTGCGTCCTTTTCAGTGTGGGCTTCTACACTGGCTACCTGCACTAGTGTATCAGGCTTTTTGCCTTCCAAGAAAACAGCATATTCCCTAGGCCCCTGACTCACGGCCTGGAAATCCCTAGTCATCTCATTGACTAGTTGTCGCTCACTGTACGCTTCTTCCACTATTTTGAGTAACTGCTCAGGGCTGGCCTTGGATCCGCCACGTATCCGTAATTCCCTAGAGACCATGGGTGTAACATTATTCCAGATAACGTCTACCTTATCTTCTGCAGAAAAGGGCGCTACCTTCCACACTGCATCTACGTCTTTCACAAACTCTTGCCAAGTGGGACTTCTTTTCCACCAAATCGCCTTACTTCCGGCACCGTCACGTATACTACCTTCACAGGCGCATTGCTCTGGTCCTCACTTTGCACTACTGATGCACCCATCACTGATGTTGTATCTGCACCCTCGCACTCCGCTCTGCTCGGAACACGTGTACTCGTCGAAGCCATCTTGCTGCAAGATTGCACTGATGGGTGTTTGCAATACAATATTTGCTCGTTTGCTTTTGGCTCGGTGTCACTGTTTGCCTATCCTGTCGACGACGCCAATTGTGATAGGGTGGGCGAGATGATGATTGTGCTGTTGTGATATGTGATCACTTTCTTGCACACTCGCAACCGACCCGATCAACAATAAAACTCTGATTCTAAGGCAGCTGCTGTATTTATTAATACAATCCAGTCAGTGACAATAAGCACACAAAGCAAACATTAAACAAATAAAATAAAGCAAACAAAACACTCAGCCAGTGCCCAGTTTCTAATATGTAACGCAAACAGAGCACCGACTAGTTAAAATTTGTAGTAGACTGCTTTTCTTCCCGGCCTCACGAATTAAATAGTTTCCTGCTGGCTGGATGTCTGGGGGATTAGCTGGAGATGGTCTATGGAGAAGTTCCTCAAAATGTTCTGTCCATCTCTTCATTTGTTCTTGTATATTACTAAGCATTTTTCCATCCTTATCTTTTATGAAGCCATTTGTTTGCTTATATTTCCCTGTTAGCTTATTTGTGTAGTTGTACAGGTCCCTCATATTTCCATTGGCTGCAGCTTCCCTGCTTCCCTTGCCAACTCTTCAATATACTTCATCGTGTCTTTTTTAAATTTCTTCTTACTTCTTTATTAGCATCTATGTACACTTCATGAGCCTTGGCTTTGGAGCTTCTGGTTTTGCTTCTGTTTAAATCTGCTTTCTTGTTTTTCCTGTCTTCTATCTTACTAATGGTTTCTGTTGTTATCCATGCTTTGTGCTGATGTTCTCTTTTTCTCAGTACATCTTCACATGTCTCGTTCCATATATTTTTTTTTCTTGTTGCCAGTGTCCTTCCGTATCTACTTCGTCTTCCAGCTGTTGAATTACTTGGTATTTGTTGGATACTGTGATTGAAAATGTTTCTCATATTTCCTGATTTCGTAGATATCCCACATTATACTGTTGTCTATAGCTGTATACTGTTGTAAATTTGTTGAGTTTTAATTTTGTTTTAGCCAAAAGAAGATGGTGGTCTGATACAACATCTTCTCCTCTACATACTTTCACATCATGCAATGATGACCTAAACTTCTTACTTATACAAATGTGATCAGTCTGATTCTCAGTTATGTGGTCTGGTGATATCCATGTTGCTTTATGTATTCTTTTATGTGGAAATATGCTTCCTCCTATAACTAGTTGATTTGAAGCACATAAGTTAGCTAATAGTTCCCCATTCTTATTCATCATACCTAGATCCCCTTGATGTATAGAGAGTTACGCGAACTACGTCAGAATCGAAAACGAGGCTGAACGACGTAGACGCCATTTTCGGCTGGACAATACCACGGCTAGTAGTGAGAATAAGCATAGAGTAAGATTTTTTTTTTTAAATTAATGAAGAAAAATATCCCGTTCAATCTCTGATGGGTTATAATTAGGATATATATATATATATATATATATATATATATATATATATATATATATATATATATATATATATATATATATATATATATATATATATATATTTATATATATATATATATATATATATATTGTTTTCAATTCAAAATAATATGAGAAACTGCCAATATGAGAAAGTGGCATCACATTTGTCAAATCATTGTAAATAGGGACACTCACAATTATGCTAATACGTTAAATAAATGAAAAGAAAAACACACAAAAAACAAAAAACAAAACAAAAAAAAATCAAGAAGAAACTCTGAACAAGAATAATATTAAAGTGGAGGGGTGTAAAGGCCTGGTGGTTCCAGTTATATAACTGACTTTAACAGATATTTAATTGACTTTCATCTGTTAAAGGTCATATGCATTGTAAGAACAGCATCAGACCTTCACATTCACAGCCACTAATGTTAACATTTGTTCGTGTATAAATATTGTTTTACTATATTACGCAGTTCACTAGGTCTGTCTATTCTTAACTTATCTTCTATATTTATAGGGATTATATATATATATATATAGCTATATATATATATATATATATATATATATATATATATATATATGCCTGATAATATATTATTTATAAATATGTACATATACTCACGTATCATATATATATATATATATACGGGAGCCGCGCTGGATGTAATGGCTTCGGCAGTATGTAGCTGGCGACCCAAGGTGTTCGATGGTTTCAAAACCCAAAAAAAAAAAACGGCGTTTGAATTGACTGTTTATCGGCCTGAAATTTGATGAATTAGCCTAAGAACGGAGCATGTGATAAATCCTCTGTGGATGGGAAGGATGCGAAGCTACTGACCGGGTTGGAAGGAATATTGTCCTCAGGTTCCCAGCAGTTAGCAATGACATGTCTATTGGGCCGAAGGGGCTGAATATTATCCCAAGTGCCGCTGGTTATAGGAAATAAATAAAATAATATATATATATATATATTTATATATATATATATATATATATATATATTATATATATAATATATATATGTGTATGCCGGTATATATATATATATATATATATATCATCTCATCATCTCAACCCGTAACCCGTCATGGGTCGTAGGGGTGCCATGGTGGAAGCATCATCAGACATGGTCCTCCACTGCTCTCTATTCTCAGCAATGCGTACAAGTGTGGAAAAACCGTGTCCTGCCCATTCTTTGATGTTATCAGCCCAGGATTTTCTTTGCCTTCCTCTTCTCCGTTTACCTTCGACTGTTCCCTGGAGGATCGTTTTCGAAAGGGAGTCATGACGAGTTACATGCCCAAACCAGGCAAGCTTTCGACGTTTCACCACTGACAAAAGTGGTTCTTGGTGGCCTGTATAGGTGTTTATTTTCTCTCTAACATAGACATTTGTTTTGTGCTCTTTATAGCAAATACGCAAAATTCTTCTATAACATTTATGCTCGAAAGCCTGAATCCTTCGCTCCGTATCTGCAGTGAGTGTCCAGCCCTCACACCCATACAAGAGAATAGATAATACAAGTGATTTGTATAATTTGATCTTCACAGGAAAACTGATGTTACTTTTCCAGATCACATTCTTCTTCTTCTTCTTCGTTCGCCCTGAAAAGGACGGTGGTTGCTTTGTGTCTGTTTACGCCTAAGCTGTGATATCTGCACCTTTCGGTCGACACATCCGACTTCAGCACGGCATTTTTTAGGACCGGGTTTGCCTTCTCTCTGCGATCCGTACTCGCTCAGCCAGACTGCACTGCTGCAGACTGTTTCCAGGACCAACACGTGGATGTGGAGTACGGTCTTGGTCAGCTCTGGTTCGCTGACCCTGATGCAAGCAGTCAAGCTAAGGATCGCTGACTGCATTCACTATTGCTGCATCTTTTGGTCCCAGATCATATTCAGCCTTGTCATTGCAGCTGAGGCCATCTCAAGTCTTGTCTTGATTTCTTTACTTGATTTTCCATCACTACATATAGTGGACCCGAGATATTTAAAGGTGTTAACTTCTTCTAGCGTCTGCGCATTTAACGTAATGTTGGTCGGAACATGTTTCTTATGGCTATTCACCAATATCTTGCTTTTTTCTATATTATTTTCCATCCCATACGTTCATGTTACTTTCTCCAGTCTAGAGATAAGGTCTTGAAGTTCTGATTCTGTTCCAGCTATCAGATCGATATCATCAGCAAAACGTAGGTTGCAAACAGGTCGGCCTCCAATCGATATGGTTGTTTTATAATCGTAGAGAGCCTCCTGCATAATATGTTCTAGATATATATTAAAGAGCACTGGGGACAGGATACATCCCTGGTGAACTCCTACAGTTGTTTTGAAAAATTCTACAATGTCACTGCTTGCAAAAACCGCACTGCTTTCGTCCTTGTATAGTGCTTCAATGATATCTATGATGTTGGTATCAAAATTGAATTTTCTCATTATTTGCCATAAGCCTTCATGCCAGACTCGATCGAAGGCTTTTGTGAAATCGATGAAGTTATGGTATAAATCTTGTTGATGCTGGAGATGTTTTTCGATCAGTAATCTAATATTGAAGATTTGTTCTGAGGTACTTCTTTTTGGTCTAAAGCCAGCCTGTTCCTCGGACAAGATTTCTTCTGATTTCTGTTTTATTCTTTTCAAAAGTATCTTTAACATCACCTTACTTGGATGACTAATAAGGCTAATGGTTCTGTAGTTCTTGCACATTTTTATATTTCCTTTCTTTGGAAGCGGTATTACTAATGACTGCGTCCATTCTTTTGGCCATTTTTTTGTACTCCATATCTTTTGGCAAATTGTTGTCATGATTTTTACTATATCTGGTCCTCCATATTTCAAGAGCTCTGCTGGGATATTATCCACACCCGGTGACTAACCTTTCATCGAACATATAGCCTCTTCCATTTCTTCCCGTAATATTGCTGCATTTCCGAGTTCCCTGTTTTCGCACTTAATGTTGTTTAATATCCTATAGTCAGTGTCGAGTTTACAGTTATATAATTCTTTACAATATTCTGTCCACCTTCTCATTACAGCTGTTTTTTGCATTGAGCAGACCCCCATTGCTATCTTCTATGACAGTTACCCTGGGCTGTTGGGGTTTTGATAGTCTTCTTAATGTGTCAAAAGCTGCCTTGCTGTTACCTTTTATTAGCCCCGTATTAATGGACTCACATTGATTAGCTACCCATTTTTCTTTGGCCTGTTTCATTTTCTTTCTAATATTTTTAATCACCATACTGTATTGCCATGCTGCTTCAGGAACCTCTTTCTTAACCTTTTTAATTTCCCGCCGTTATCACATAACTTCAGAATGTCATCTGTAACCCATGGTTTGTTTATTTTCTTTCTTTTACCAAGTATTTCTGTTGCTGATTCAATGAGCACATCTTTCATGTTCTCTGTGATTGAGTTGATATCATCCTCCAAAAAGTTGAGAGCTGCGAATTTTCCTCCAACAGTTGCCTCAAAGATTCCCGCGATTTCTGGATCTTTCAGTTTGTCTAAATTGAATCTTAACTGAGAACATATGTTTTGATTATAGTTCTTTTTGAGTTTAAGCTTGAGCGTCATCAATACCATGTCGTGATCACTACCAATGTCGGAGCCAGGAAAAGTCCTAGTCTTGGCTTTATTAATACTGGACTTGAATCTTTTGGACACAAGAATAAAATCAATTTGGCCATGTATCTCAGTTTTCGGGGCATGCCACGTTGTTCTTCTTGATAACTTATGAGGAAATAGTGTATTTTCAAGGGTAAGTTTATAGTTCCTGGCAAATTCTAGTAGCTTTAGTCCTCGATCGTTGGTTTCTCCTGTCCCAAATTTCCCCATTGTGCCGGCCCACTGACCGTATGCATCTGGCCCTATTTTAGCATTCCAGTCACCTAACACGATGAGAAGATCTTTCTTTGGAATTTTCTTATTTGTTTCATCCAGATTTTCATAAAATGTATCAATTGCCTCTTCCTCATAGTCAGTAGTGGGGGCATATACCTGTATGATGGAGAGGTTCTTTGGATGTGCTGCAATACGAATGGTGATAAGCCTGCTATTTATTAGGGTGCAGCTGATGACAGAGTTCAATCTATCTTTATGTACAATAAAACCTACTCCATGCTGATGTTTAGACTCATCTCCACTAAACCAAATTTTGTGACCATCATCCGTTATTGATTCACCTAATCCTGTCCATCTGACTTCTGCTAGGCCCAGGATGTCCCACGAGTATCTAACAAGTTCATGTGTTAGTTCTCTGACTTTTCCACACGCATATAGCGTGCGTACATTCCAAGTTCCAACAACAAAACTTTCTCTAGGAAGTTTCAAAACAGGTGTTTGTACCCCATTCGCTGATTTATCTATCTATATATATATATATATATATATATATATATAGAGTATATTACTATATTTTATATATATATATTATATTTAATCATTATATTTTATTATATATATATATAAATATATATATATATAATTATATATATATATCTATATATATTTATATATATATTATTTATATATATTATAATATATATATATAATATTATATTATTATATATATATATAATATATATGTATTATATATATATGTCAAAATATACTAGACTCACATGTGAGGATCTCAAACGTTTAAACCCCCCCCCCCCCCCCCCCCCCCCCCCCCTCCCCCGCGAAAATAACGTAACAGTTTACATCGACCCAAAGATGTTTTTTTGGAATAAAAACAGTGAGGTCAATCAAGTTCCATCAAGCTAAAGAACAGATAACTATCATTAATCTATTAAGTATGACTATAAAGAAAATAATAAGAGAAGGATATGTGGAAGGAGAATAAAACAGCAAATTCAAACAAAATTTGAAAGGTAAAGAGACAGAGCCCCCGTGTGTTACCGGGGCCCGAAAGGGAAGCAAAGAATGGTAACACTGTTTCCTGCCAAGCATGTCGTAGAAAGCGACTAAGGAGGGTTGGGCATGGGGCTGGTTACCCCATCCTGTAAAAAAAATTGAAACCACAAAAAACTTCAACAAATATGGACAAGTCAATTAAGGAAAATAAAACACAGCCATCCAAGACAGTGGAAGGTCCTCTAGCAGGGAGGCGTATGATGCAACACAGAGAAAGCCGAAAGGAGTCTGTGTTACTGACTAACCTTCTTTCTTCTAAGAGAACTTCCAGATTTGGCACCTGGAATGTTCGGACATTAAACGAACAAGAGAAAGTGGCACAAGTAGCAGCAGAAATGAGGGAATATAAAATCGACGTTCTGGGACTGTGTGAAACAAAGTGGAAGGGGGTAGACAAGAAGAAACTCATCACAGGTGAATTGGTGCTGTCCTCGGGACATGAAGACGTAAGTTCACACTACAGTGAAGAGGTAGCTCTTATGTTATCTAAAGAAGCAGAGAAAGCATTCATTGAATGGGAAGCCGTTGGACACAGAATAATAACAGCTACTTTTAAAACAGCTAAAAAGAAAATAAATGTAAATGTCATCCAATGTTATGCACCAACTAATGACAAAGAAGAGTCTGTGAAAGAAGCATTTTATACTAGACTACAGGAAATTATGGAAAAAGTAAAAAGAAGAGACATCACAATTTTGATGGGTGACATGAATGTAAAGATAGGTATAGTCAACACTGGCTTTGAAGAAGTCATGGGAAATCATGGGCTGGGAATAATGAATGAAAATAGGGAACTATTCTCAAACTTCTGTGCTTCAAATCAACTGGCTATAGGAGGAAGCATGTTTCTACATAAGAGAATACACAAGGCAACATGGATATCACCAGACCATAGAACAGAAAATCAGATTGATCATATATGCATAAACAAGAAGTTTAGATCGTCATTGCAGGTTGTAAAGGTATATAGAGGAGCAGATGTGGCATCAGATCACCACCTTCTGATAGCCAAAGTAAAAATGAAACTCAAGAGATATGCAACAATGCAAAATTATAGACAACAATTTAATGTAGGACATATAAGAAATCAAGAAACAAGAGACACGTTTGCGGTCACAATATCCAACAAATTCCAAGTGCTCCAACAGCTGGAAGATGTAGAGAATACAGAAGACTATTGGCAGCAAATCAAAACGGTATGGAATGAAAACACGTGAAGAAATACTGGGGAAAAGGGAACGACAACAAAAAGCATGGATAACCACAGAAACAATCAATAAGATAAAAGACAGAAAAAAGCAAGAAAGCAGATTTAAAAACAAGCAAAACCAGAAGTTCCAAAGCCAAGGCTCAAGAAGTGTACACAGAAGCAAACAAAGAAGTAAAAAGAAGTATCAAAAGAGACAAGAGGAAGTATATTGAGGAGTTGCCAAGAGAAGCAGAAGATGCTGCAGCCAAAAGAAATTTGAGAGAACTGTATAACAGCACAAAGAAGCTGACGGGAAAATACAAGCAAACAAGTTGCCTCATAAAAGACAAGAATGGAAAACTGCTCAGCAATATACAAGAGCAAATGAAGAGGTGGACAGAATATTTTGAGGACCTTCTCAATAGACCAGCTCCACAAAACCCCCTGGACATCCAGCCAGCAGAAGGAAGAAATAAAGAAAGCCATAAAGCTTCTAAGAGATGGAAAAGCGACTGGACCTGATGGCATTCCAGCAGAGACCTTCAAAGCGGATATCGACACGGCTACAGAGATGTTATATAAATTACTTGGTAAAGTCTGGGAACAGAAAGAGATACCAGCAGAATGGAAGGAGGGATATCTGGTTAAGTTGCCTAAGAAGGGCAATTTACAAGAGTGCACAAACTATAGAGGAATAATGTTACTATCAGTGCCAGGAAAAGTATTAAACAGGATTATCCTCGAGAGATTAAAAGAGTCCATAGACAAGAAACTAAGAGATGAACAAGCAGGTTTTCGACGAAACAGATCCTGTACAGACCAGATAGCCACTTTGAGAATAATAGTTGAACACAGTCTGGAATGGAATTCACCACTATACATCGGATTTGTGGACTACGAAAAGGCATTTGACAGTGTGGACAGAGAATCACTTTGGAAATTGATGAGGGATTATCTCAGCGTATTGTGGACTTAGAAAAGTTTTGGTGTTTTCTGTACCGCAGCGTTTATTGTCACGATTTCCATTGCCCATTGCGGTTGTTCCACAGCCAGCCTGATGCCTTTTCGGCAGTTTCACTAAGCCTCTTCAGTGCCCTTGTTCTCGAATGTCCCCTCAGCCCCAACAGTTTCAATAAATCATACACTGATGCAGCCACCAGCCCTCTTGCGCCCACTTCAACAGCAATGACCTTTCAGTGAACCCATCGTGTCTCAGATCCGCGGCCAGATCACTATACTTGGCCGCTTTGAACGAATGTTGCTCGTCTAATCTGGATTCAAATGGCACGGTCAGTTCAATCAGTAATACCTGAAACGTTGCTGAAGAATGAAGCACTATATCCGGCCGTCTCCGCGATTTTCTGATACTCTCTGGATATGTCCCTCGTCCAGGTAGGTCTACCGTCATCTCCCAGTCGTTTGCACAGTCAAGAAGAGATGGTAAATTGCTACCAGGTTTACTCGGTTTGGGGTGTGCTGACTCTCCTGCCCTCAGAAAGTATGTATTTGCGGTGCTCGGCCTGGGTTTGCTATTCGCCTTCACCCTTGCAAGATCTATTGTCGCAGCAAGCTCGTTTAGCACTTTGCTATGGCGCCAAGTGTATCGCTCTTGATCTAATGACACCTTACACGCTGAGAGCACGTGTTCAAGTGTCTGCCACCCCGGCACAGGGGGCAATGCTCATCGTCCGACTTTCCCATTTCACAAGGTTGGTGGCCAACGGCAGCAGGTCATACATTGATCAAACAACGAAGCTGAGCCTAAGAGGTGCCATATGCCATATATCATTCCATGTCAAGGACCTCTGCACGGCTCCTTCCCATGTAGTCCATTGGCCTTGTTGGACCTGCTGCACTGCTTTTTGCAACCTCTTATCATTCTCAGCTCCTCGTATCTCCTGAACTACCATGTTTCTGCGCTCCCTGCTTGATGACTTGGACCGCCAGCGGATATCTCAATGACCAAATCCCCGTCTATTCGTTTGTGTGTATCCGATTACCTATCTCAGTTTGAGTGACTCTTCAGCAGCATCAACAGCTTCTTCCACTCTCCACTTCCTTCCCGTTTTCAGTGTGGGCTGAATGGACTTAACCACGTCATCAGCTGACTCGCGTAGCATCATTGCAAGTCTTGCCTTTCCAACTTTGTACTCTTCAACAACTGACTTGAAGGGAAGCAGAAGTTTTGACTTTTTGCAGTACAGTGCTACATGTGACAGACCTGGTGGTACCCCTAGCCATTTTCTCATGAACTTGTTGACCTTCTGCTCTATAGCTTCCACTGTACTTGTGCTTATTTCATATATAAACAGTGGCCACAGATACTTCGGTATTAACATGAACTGGAGGCTCCACAGTTTGAACTTTCCCAGGAGTCTGCTTTGGTCTATGATCTGTAGTCCTCTGTCTGCCATTTCTATTGTCTGTTGCACTGCCTTCGATTCTTTTAATGAGGCATCGTACACCCTGCCAAGACTTTTAACAGGTTCCTCAATGACAGTAGGGATTCTTTGGTTGGAAACCATGAATATGACCTCTGCTCTCTTCCCTTTCCTGACTGATAGGCTCCTCGACTTCTTGGGTTTGAAGCTCATTCTGCACCAGCTGACTAGTTCATCTAGGCGTGCTAACATCCTCCGGGCCTGATGTTCATCTGATGTCAGAATTGTTGTGTCATCCATGAATGCTTTGAGCGGTGGCATGTGACACATTCCATCGAGCTTTGGACCTATTGCCATTCCTTCAGTCGCATTGAGGATTACCTGCATAGCCATCACGAATAGTATCGGAGAGATGGTACACCCCATCGCAATTCCAACCTCAAGGCCAATCCACTTCGTTGTGTACTCTCTGGTTGAAAATCTGACAGAAAACCTTGCGAAATACAGCTTCAACCTCTTGTGGAACATGATACATTTCTAGGGCTTGCCACAACATCTGGTGTGGAACGGATCCATAAGCATTTGCTAGATCAAACCAGATTACATGGAGGTTTGTTCTGTCAGACTTTGCCTTTTGGATTGCTTCCCAGATCATTGTGGCATGCTCTAGACATCCTGGTGTACCTGGGATACCTCCTTTTTGAATGGTAGTCTCAATGTACCCATTTGCCAGGAGGTATGCAGTGAGTCTTTTCGCCATCACTGAGTAGAATATCTTCCCATCCACATTGAGTAGTGAGATTGGCCTGAACTGACTAACGTCTGTGGAGTTTTGTTCCTTCGGAATGTAGACTCCGTTCGCCTTTCTCCATTCCTTGCTTACAAGCTGGGTTTTCCACGCATTCTTCAGTAAGCGGAGCAGTCGTTTGAGGACCTCAGGGCATCTCTTAAATACCACATATGGAACACCATTAGGACCTGGAGCTGACTTGCACCGAGCTTTTTAGACACTGCTTTCTACCTCTTGCACCGTTGGGCGCTTGGTGTTAAATTCAGCTCTTGGGTTACTCGGCCATTTATGGCCTGTCATGCTGCTGAGTGGCTCATCTTTGCGACCATCTGAATATGTCATTCTAAGGTGTTCTTCCAGGTCTTCTTTCCTGATGTTTAGCGTACCCGACCGTGGCTGCTCAAACAGTTCTTTGGCAAACTTGAAGGGCTTCCTAAAGAATCTTTCCCTATCCCTTCGAGTCTTCCTTCTCTTCCTACACAACCTTTCTGCTCTACAAAGGGCATTATGTTGGCTTTTCAGGTGCTCCCAAACTTGTCGTAACCCTTCCTTCTCTGTGGCAACTGCGTTCTTGAACTGTTTCCGGGCCTGCTTCTTCTGTTTCCTGATTTCTTCTATTTTAATTTGTCTTCTACTTTTCCGTGGTGGGTTACTTTCACTTGCCTCCCTCACTCCGAACACTTTGCGACAGTGCAGATATATTATGTCGCCGAAGATTTCAAGCTTCTTCTCCAAAGTTATCTGCTTCAGGTTGTTATCCAACTCTTTTGCCAAGGCTTCGTCCAGCTGTTCCCAAAGCCCTTTTGCACTGGCAGGTGGAAACTTGATTGCATCTCTCTTCCGTCCAAGAAGTGTGTGAGATCATCATCTGGCAGATTAACTTGAATGTACTCAGCACTGTGGATTGACTCATGGCTGCGTTCTTCTAACTTCTTATCCGTCGAGACAGAGCGCTGTTGATCTCCTCTTGATGACCTCCCAAACCCCTTTTTCGTTCGGTGGATTTTCATTACTCTCTGAGTAGAAAATTCCCTACCACAGGCACATGGAAATTCCAGCCGTTGTTCAGAGCTCGAAGTTCGTGTTACGGGTCTGGTCGATTCCAGATTCTGGTCGATTATATAATTTTATTATAATTAATAAATATTAATAAAATAATAAAAAATAAAAAAAATTGTATTATATTATATAATTTTTATTATATAATTTGATATTAAAATTTTATATATATATATATATATATATATATATATATATATATATATATATTATATATATAAAGCGGTATATATATATATATATATTTATATATATATATATATATTGTATATATATATATATATATATATAATCAATTAAATAACACTATATAATAATAATAAATTAAATATAATATAATTATATAAAAAAATTATTTTAAAATCTCCGGTCCAAAATATGTAATTAGATTTTGTTAAAACTATCTGTACATTGTCGCATTTTTAATGAAAACAAAAACTGATGTGATCATCTGGATCTAGTAAAACTGTCAGTGTCTACAACAGTCATTCAATAGTTTCCACATTTCAAACTAAGTAAATAGTTCAATTCGAAGGGAGTATGTTTTGCTAAGTGTTGCAATTCTAATGGAATATTTGTTGCAAATAGTGGAATTCTAACGGAATATGAAATTTACGCTACTGATTCTATTCAACAAACCGGTAAGTAAACTAGTTTTCTTCTTTTTGTTTTGTTAGTTGAAATACAAAGAATAGTACAAATATGTGCTACTGTATTTGCATCTAATTTTATTTCAAATTATTAGTTAACCTAAACGAAAATGCAAATTGGGTCTGAAACTCGCGATTGGGTCCATTTTCCTGCAATACGGGTACAGCCGAAAATGGCGGCCAAATTTTAGTTCGCGTAACTTTCTTTACCTCAAGGGGCTCTAATCATACCTAATCCAAAACCTTATACCTCCGCGATTATACCCTCTTTTTTAAACACTGCCCAATCTTGAATTTTCATATATCGGCTATAAATCATTGCTCTAATATAATCGACGGACCCTGACACTTTATTGAACTGAGCGCGTCTTGCCAAACGAGGTTTTTGTTAAATTAAAATATAGATTTGGATTTCTTGTTGTTGATGCCATGCCTAAACATACAATTTCCTGTTTTAGTAACCAAATGTTTCTTTGCGTGGCCTTCAAAAAGTAATAAAGAAAAAACGTAATAATTTGTTTCCACATTTTACCTGCTTGAAACATTCCAGTATTGTCACTAAAGACTTGCTATACACCATCAACTATGACAAGTATAAGTGGCAGATTTGTGGTGACCTGAAGGTCATTGCCATATTGATGGGCTACAACAGGGTTACACAAAATTTTGCTGTTTCCTCTGTCTGTGGGACAGCCGTGCCAGGACTTCCCACTACAAGAAAAAGGATTGGCCCCAACGACAATCACTTGGACCGGGGAAAAAGAATGTACTTAACGAACCACTTGTAGAATCCCACAAGATCTTGCTCCCTCCTCTCCACGTCAAACTTAGACTAATGAAGAATTTTGTAAAGGCCAAGGATCGAAATGGAGCAGGATTTTATACCTTCGTGATAAATTTCCAAGACTTAGTGAGGCCAAAATCAAGAAAGATGTATTTGTCGGTCCACAGATATGTCAGCTCTTCCGAAATCATCGTTTTGATGATATCCTCACAGGTGATGAAAAGTTAGCTTGGAATACTTTCCAGCAAGTGGCCACAAACTTTCTAGGAAACAATAAGGCTGAAAATTACCAGGGGCTTGTAAAAACCCTCGTGCAGCGCTACGAGAGACTAGGGTGCAACATGTCTTTTAAATTACACTATTTACACTCTCATCTGGATTTCTTCCCTGCTAACTGCGGTGCTGTCAGTGACGAGCATGGGGAACGATTTCATCAGGACATTTCTACCCTCGAAAAAAGGTACCAAGAGAAATGGAATGAAGCAATGCTAGCAGACTATTGTTGGACCCGTGTGAGAGATGCTCCAGAAACTCATTACAAGCGACAGGCAAAACGGCGTCGCTGTGAATCATTTCCGCTATGAGCATTATTATCAAATGGTATGTATATGCAAATGTGTAAAACTTGTTTTATAGATATTTTAAAAAACGAGAGCTATTCTGGTGTTTTCATATTCATTTTCATATTCATACGGCCATTGTCATATTCAGCAGCCCAAACAACATAAAGGTCACGTGGTTTAATCTCAGATACACACAAAAAGTAAAAATGTATTGTCCAGTGTTATTTATAAAAACACTAAATCACTGGTACAGTACCAGTGTCACCGTTCACTTTGCTTGGAGCATTATAAAATGCTCAAGCAGGAATTATAAGCGGTGATTTGGTTTTGGTTAAGAGGGAAAGTACGAAAAAATGGTTTAAGAAATAAGAATAGATTTGAATAAAGACTTTTTGTCTTGCTAAAAGGGAAATAAGATGAGTGAAATCATGCTTTGATCAAAGGGAGAAGACTCTAATTATTAAATTCAGGGGAGGAAAGTGCTTAATTACACATAAGTAGATTTGGTGAGTTGGTAATTATGGTTTAGAAAATGTACATATAAGAATTGTATAGCAAGCTTTAGAGAAGATAATATAAGGTTGTCAAATATGCAAAGGGAGACAATGGTTAATTACCTCCCTTATATGATTAAGTGAGTTGAGAAAAAAAAATATGCACGTGAAAAGTTTACCAGGACAACGGATGACACTTCACTGAGTTGTTTACTCAGCGGATAAGCGTGAACATTTTTCAGCTGAGCGAAGAATAGGAGGAACCAATGAATTTACAGTAAACAAGGACAGATCAGCTGATAATGATTTTATAGAGGAGAACTCATTTAGACGCGCTGTTGAGCGGTCGCATTTTTCGGAGGAAGCAGTCCTGGTTAAGGACGTAGAGTGGCAGGAATGTGTTTTCTGCCAGGCTCAAGTTACATTTCTGTGGGAAACAGAATGAATACTTCTGAAGAATCCTATAGACCTAGTTAGAGTAGTAGAATCTATTCACTTATGAAAGACAGAACTGTGTTTAAAATATAAGTTTAGTGATAAGGGGTGATAGTAAGAAAAATGAGTGTTGTGAGGATTCGGTGCAACCAAAGTAAGTAGGTCCTTTGACTCATAACTTTTGATAGACATTGAATAGAATTAATTTTCAGAAGTTGAAAATAAGGTATTACAAGGTTAACGACGCTTACAACTAAGTGAGAGCAGAATAAGGAGAAACGAAGCTGAAGCTACAAAATTGACTATGATGTGAATAAACTGAGACTAAGTCAGCAGCTGAGAAGTTTTACAGAAGAATATGGATTTAATAGCCGTGTTGGGCTATTGTATAATGAATTTTGCAACATCAACTGCTACAAGTAAGATGAGTAAGCAATTGAAGTTTGATTGTATTTACAGGATGAAACATGAGCTCCCTAGCAGGTATAAGTATGAGAATACCGCAACAGGTGTACCCAATGTATTAATTTGCATATATGAGTTTTAAGATGATGGTTGGTTTTTGAGTAAATTGAGTCAAATCTGACAGGATTAGTAGATGAAGGAAACCAAAACAGGAAAGAGTTGATGAAAGGCTTGGGAAAAGCCAGAATAAAATATAATAAAAACCTTAAGGGAAGAAAATAGGTATAAAACCATATCTGTTGGTGTTCTCAGGTAGGTAAATAATATAACCATATATCTGGTTGGTGTTCTCAGGTAGAGATATATATATATTATATTATATATATATATATATATATATATATATATATATATATATATATATATATATATATATATATATATATATACAGATACATGGATATATACCCAGGAGGAATGGGATCTACAAGAGAAATTTAGGAAATGTTTGTACCTGGAATTAGTACCACATGCCTCTGTTATGATGAACTTATATGATGTAAATAAACTGTTTGTTTTGATGGAACGTTGCTCAAGTTGGGTTCAGTCTCTAAAAGGTTGTTGAGTGCTAGAGTAAACAAGATACTGGACATAAAGAAACTAACTACTATACGAAGCTGTCACTTAAGTAACATCACAAGAAGGGATGGAACGAGTTTAGGTTGGAAGTTTTGAGAGAATATCATCCAGGAATCAATAACTCTGGCGGTGAGGGCCAGTATTGAGATATACTCTTACTTGGAAGATAGGTCAATGGATCAAATTGACAAATAGAAGGTAGACAACTAGGCCTGCCCCAGTCACCTAGTTTACTATAATAAGAAGAGATAGCACTGTCACATTTAGTTTAATTGGTGCCGCAACCAGTCCTAGGAGTTCACCACCACGGTGACACCAGCTTGCAAGTGGGGCTAATTGTTATTTACGGTTTATTACGTCCAAAATTAAGTACTTAAAATTACGTCTGAACAATTAAAACATGATCATGTGACCTAAGCACTATTTAAACAAATGCATGCACATCTCTGACAGCAACCTCGAGGGTGAGTTTACTGAATGTTTCTGATGTATTCTGAAATGTTTATCTCTCCAGGTTATCTTAGGCAGCGGTTCCCAACCTGTGGCCTGCGAAAAGTACCAAGAAATACTGACGAAATTATGTGTGAAAATATTAAAAATAAATCCAATAAAATCCAGCAAACAGCAACAGTAAATGTTAGTAACCATATTGGCAGTCTTCGTAACACAAGTAAATATAATGACCAGGCCATGAGCGTAAGTGAAAAATTTAGCTTTCTCAGCGTAACAATTACCAGCCAGGTGGCCGTTTGACTTGATAAAATCAGACAGACGTTAACATTAAACAAAACTGATAGAGTGTGTTTTTTAAAAAGATTCGTTTATTGACATTTTGCATTTTATTTGTTTTACAAATTGTTTTTGTCATTCCGTCAATTAAATAACATTTAAGTGACATTTAGCACCGTTTTGTATTGTCAGTGCATCAAGTCAGATTTTCATTAACATTATAAAATAGTATAAATCAGAATACTGGAAATGTTGAACTAAGTTTTGTTTGTTTTAATTTCTATATTTTAAAAAATAGTTATTTATGACACCTTAGCAGGGTAGAGGACCATACCTGTCATGGCATTGCACACTTGCCAATTCGTGGGCCTGTTGTGACCTCCACCAACTGTTCCCCTGAGTTGGGGAAGTCCTATGGGGTTGCAAGAAAGCCCAAAAAACATTCCCGATTGCCTTAAGGATGAAAAGAGAAAACTCGATATTCCCACGGTTAAAATAAAAGAAAGAAAGAAATTAAACTACGTTATTTGCGTTTCAATTTTGTATACTTTTTGCCTAATAGATGTTGCGGAAACTGGGCTTATTTCAATGATTGTTACCTCACAATAGAGATATAAAAAGTAGCGTTCCGGCTCCTTCCGCCCAAAAAGGAATTTTGTGGTACAGAAAAAGTTGCAACAATATTTTCCTAATTATTTAGACATTTTGTGTCTGCCCACTCATAAATAGGCGAAAAGAAACCACAGTCTGTTGTTTGTAGTAATATTTTGCCAAACGAATACACGAAGGCTTTAAAATTGCGAATACATCTCTATACCTACCACACACACCGATACAATTGAAAAACAAATTATCTGGATTCTCAGAATCACAATAAGTAATTAAGGACTTTGTTTTGACTTCTCACGGAGGAACGGCTGATTTTGTCAAAGGTAGCTATGCTGTTGTCAAACAGGTCCAGCCACACACAGTTGGCAACATTTACATTCTATATGATCATGGAAAATGACATCGATTATGACTGGTGTATTCGACTGAATATTGCATGCATTTGTAGCACTGCACGTTACTATAAAGTGCATATCGTGACTGTGAAGCTATAGTTGTGCAGAGGATTTCGTTTTAATCTGTTCTCCGATTTCACTGCCACACACTACTTTGTTCTTCCGTTGTGAAACTTATCTTTCCACTTACCATACTTTGTCCCACTAGTGTCATGCCTATCTTACTTTGTTCTTCCGTTGTGAAACTTATCTTTCATTGTTCATCCATTTTTATACTTACCATACTTTGTCCAACTAGTGTAATGCCTATCTTACTTTGTTCTTCCGTTGTGAAACTTATCTTTCATTGTTCATCCATTTTTAAACTTATCATACTTTGTCCAACTAGTGTAATGTCTATCTTACTTTGTTCTTCCGTTGTGAAACTTATCTTTCCTTGTTCATCCATTTTTATACTTACCATACTTTGTCCCACTAGTGTCATGCCTATCTTACTTTGTTCTTCCGTTGTGAAATTTATCTTTCCTTGTTCATCCATTTTTATACTTACCATACTTTGTCCCACTAGTGTCATGCCTATCTTACTTTGTTCTTCCGTTGTGAAACTTATCTTTCATTGTTCATCCATTTTTAAACTTATCATACTTTGTCCACAAGTGCATTGTTTGTCAACCTTTTTTGTGTTCACGGCACACTTGTCAATTTTCTAAAATTTGCGGCACGCCTATATGACTTCGCGCCTGAATAAACAATCACGGTACAGTAATATATACTAAATTAAATACACTAATCTGTGGGTACTTCAAAATAAATACAACTCTCAATTCGATTTTCTTTTAAATGTTTAAAATAATTAGAACATATTTGACCGAAAAATACATGTTTTTCATACATACCTGGTAGCTCTAATGCGATACTTTGGCTTGATGCTTATGAGTAATTTCTTGGATATTGGGCGTATTTGAGATAAGCACATTCTTGTTTCATTTTCTAAACAGAGAGGCTTTCCTCCTTCTCTTTTCTTTATTTATTTATTTTGTGTGTGTGTGCATTTAATGCTTGCAAGCGACAAAGTAATACGATATGACACAAGCGCCATACCAGAAGAGTACATTGTCGATATTCAGAACAAATTTGACGTTCTTATGGCAGTACAAGGGAAAATGACACCAGATGAACTTTCCAATAACATCATAGATGTTTATCTTACAACTGCACAAGCTTATTCACAAAAGAAGTGTAAAGAGACAGTAGTAAAATCTGTGAGACAAACGCTAATTTCCATAGAATTGTACTCCCAATGCTAGTTAATTATCTCGCTAGCAAAGCCACTCGATTTTGGTTCCGCTTGCGTGAAACTAACGTCACAGTTCTAGCCTAGCCTTCAAAGCAAGAGAGGGAAAGAAGAAACCGTGTAAAAAGAATACACGAAGGCATAAAAGTGAGAGAACAATGTCGTAGCATGGTAGAAACGCGACGACGCAAGTTTTGCAGCCCCCCCCCTTTTTCTCGACACGCGTTAGTGGCATATATTCACGCTCTTGGACTCGTCAGCCGATATAAACACACACACAAATCGCATTTCTAGCTAAGAAGTAGTGCTAAAGTAGTGATTCTACAAACGTGTTGTTAAAAATTTGGTAACGTATTACAAGTGATACTGCGGTCTGCATGAGAGCGATAGTTAAAAATAAAAGAAAAAAATTACGGTTAACGTGAGATTTTTTTTAAAATATGTAGTACTGAATGGGGGAATGAGACGGAGTATCGGACTAGTAGTGTCACGAGTTCGTGTTTACTAATTTGCATAGGAGAGATAGGAAATATTTTTTAAAGCGTTGTAGAAATAAAACGATACTAGGCATTAGAAATAAATACAAGAATAAAATAATGTAATGACTGTGCGATAGATAACAACAGGATCAATAAGTATGTATCAGAATTTAAAACTATTAAGAAATAAAGAAGTTGGACAGAAGGCAGATAGACGAATGGACTTGAAATCTTTCTCAGTTTGCCCGTAGATGGGGGTAGAGGGGAAGGAGTCCTAATTTTGAATATTTGAGGTCAGTTTTGAAAAAAGAACGCTAGAAGCCAAACGGTCGCTGATTGACTGTAGTGTAATATATTAACTGTTGAATAAAAACCATTAGTAGTTGGTATTCGGGGCCACTTGTTAACAAAATTTCATACACTAAAGAAGTTGTTTTAAGACAAGGAAGGAGTACTTACTTGTTTGCTATTTCTGCACTAGCAGCGATTTGGATTATGCCATATATCGCAATATTCAACTGTTTAGTGTGTAAATTTCTTTGATGCGGTAAGAATGAAAACATTTATATTGTCATTTTTATCATTATTATGTATGCAATTTTGAATCTGTATGAACCTTATGGGGGAAAACGTTTATCTAGAGGGAAGTCAACATCAAACACTGTGTTGTTTCACAGCGTTGTTAGGAAATGTATTAACCTGTTGTAGAAAAGCCAGACAGGCTTTCTACAATATTGGGAGAAAAGAAAATTAAATATTAATGAAAAAAATGTTGTATTATGACATAAGACCAGGAAGATCACTGGCCGTCTTCTTCAGCAAGTCACCGTGATTGTACATGACTTGATATTATTAATGTAAAATGTTTCCTTTGTCAAGGAAAGTGTCAAACGGTGGTTTGAAAGTTATTTATCCATGAAGGGGGTACCAACCAAATGGAAAACGTTAACTATTTGTTTAGTTACCATACTGATGTCTAATGATATTGCAAATGTTAGAGTAGGGAAAGAGAGAGACTATTAGATGCTGAGTTGGACAAATTTATATTGTTCCAGGGTTTCTTCTACGATTCAAAGTGAGCCCAGGTGATCAAATACCTGACCATAAGTTCTGCAGTGAGTCCATATCTACTGAGTGCCTGCACATAAATATATTACTAGAAGCAGAAGCGTGACTTGGCAGTGGAAGCTGGCATTGTATACTTCAGTCAGCCGGTTACCAGAATTCCCAGATAAGCAATCGTGTCTGGGGTATTAGATATCGCAAACAATTCCAACTCTCAATTTCCCAAAATGTATTGTGTCAGACAGTGATGAATCCAAACGTTCTAACGACCTGTACCCTTTTCTAGGAGCAAGGAATACTTGACACTTTTCTAACTTGACTTATATAAATAATTGTGGGAAAACACAGACTCAATTATATTTGTGAATTAATTGCTGTAAATATTTGTATTATCATTTTGAGTTGATTATTCCTGTGTCTAAAAGAATAACAAAGATACAGGAAAATAAATTGTACAAAAAATATGTTAAATTGAAAACTTAACCAGTGACTTGTTTAATCATTGTTTATAAGTAACAGGTGTAGTTGTTGTCCTGTTTCTACACTTCATCACATTGCATATACCCTAGACACTTGCTAGACAACATACACAAAACATTACACTTCAGTAGGGGAAGATATATAATCGGGTGTGGTCTCTGGTGGAAGCAGACAGGTTCCCTGTAAACTTATCTGAATTTAATAAACCTCAGGGGCTTGCATAGCTGACCTCTTACCTGATATAATTAAAATTAATAATATTTATAAAATAACACCAAATCCACCACAGAGACGAGAACATATCTCAGACGAAACACTGAAGTTGGTGGTAGAAAGAAGAAAAATGAAGTCCAAAAAAGACACAGACAATCTGGAATTATACCAAGAATACTCAAAGCAGATTAAAAAACGAGTCAGACAAGACAAACAACAATATATAAACGACACCTGCAAAAAAAAGAGGAAATGCGCGAACAGGGATTGAGTAAGAACATGTTTTCCGAAATAAGAACATTGAAGAACAGCGACTTTAAACATTACTTCGAGCAGTAAACGACAAGAAGGGCGACCACTCTAACAGAACGTAAAGATATTCTGAACAGACGGAAGGAGTACCATCATTTTTCAATATGTTAGAACTCTTAGTTATGGCGACCTCACATTGCTGTTAAAAGGAATTTATCCGTAAGTAGACATTGGCTATGGTCTTAAAAACCATGGTCCACACATTTAGTGTTAAATTGCCTACTCTACGGCAGAAACTTTGGTACCATGCTGATTCGTACTTACAGTGAAATTTGATGTTACCATATTTCACTCTGGTGATATTATACTCACACCACGGAGATAATCAAAACGTTGTTTTCATTATTTTTGCGAGAGGGGAAGGAATGAGTGATATTATGATTAAAATTCATAACGATTATGTCGGTATAATAGTTGGCTCGACATGGCTTCTTTTCTAATAATGTTATATGGACTTACATATTAATAAAGGAAGTGATGACATGCCGAAATGGTGTAGAGGCAGACGCGAGCTTTTTGAAATAGGAGTGAGGTGATTGTCTGAAAAAGAGATGCGGCTTGTGTTTGAATGTGAGCGGACGTATGTATATTGAGCTCCTGCAGTATACTGTGTTTTTCGTGGATCATTCCATCACCAGGACATCAATATGCTTAGTTGAGGTGTCCCTGGTTTATTATATTCAGGAAATTTATATCTATTCATGAAGATGTCCATTGGACTTAAAAATAAAGTTTGACTGATTGCCATTGACCAGCATTTGATAATGAACGGCTCCAGACCCCAGAACACATTCTCCAGAACTGCCCAACCCATGATAACCGCGACGTGAGACCTGGCCAAGGGGTGCTGAGCTCCAGCAGAAGCTATGGGGCTGCCGAGCCGACCTGGTAAAGACTGTGGATTTCGTCCTGGCAACAGGCCTGCAGATTTAGCATGACTACAAACTGAACGCAGAAGAAGAAGACTTCTGACATGTAGCCACGACCTCTGACTGTAAATAAGGTATATCGGGCTGTAATGCTTCATCTTCCCCGTCTTCTTCCATCACTATGTCGTTGCTTATTTGACATTGGGGATAGAAGGGCTGGGAATTTCCTTCGAAATGAAGCAAGGGGTCTGCCTGGAGGTCCCCCTCCGAAGGTTGGGGCCCTGGTTTCCCTCATGTCGTTACTAGCGCCTTCCCCATAGGGAGTTGATGACATCCGTTGGCAACTTTCCTACAACATCGGTGCTCGTGTCTTTGTCATAAGCAGTCCCATCTGCAAGCAGAACGGAGAGTTGCCCGTTCCCCGGGGCGAGCTCTGGGCCCCCGAGAGAAAGCTCTGGGTGCAGGTTTCCTCGGATACTATTGGAATGTAAAGCCCGGCTGCTGGAGTCTCTTTCGTGCACCGGGGCGCCTCCCCCTCCGATCGTGTAGTGAGGTGGGTACGCCTGTGCAGATTGGTTTTCGCTGATTTGGTGGGAATCGAACCCTGGACACAGCATGTTGTCTGCCGGACCGACTAAAAGAGTATTAATTAGGGTATTTAACCCATAGCTTAACGAATTGCTTACCGGAGTGGCAGTAAAACTGTCAAGTAAAGACTCTAACCTATTGCTTGACGAGTTGCTTGCCGGAGTGGTAGTAGAAATATCAAGTAAGGGCATTACCCCTTAGCTTGAAAAGTCTGATGCCTTTGCCGCCACAGAGACCTGAAGTAAGAAATTGAACCCATTGCTTTGCATCTGTGTTAAATTTTTCCTGGCGTTAACAATGATAGCTTCTTGTTTTCCCGGGGCCACATAAGGACTCCCCACGAACGTAATACAGATTTCTCACCACGCCGCCCACGGATATACGGAGATTGGACAAGAACTCATGCAATACTGTGACGTGAAAAACCATCTCTAGGCAAAATTCCACATAGATCCACCGTTTCAGTAGTCCACTGGTCAGGCTGCACCAGGCATTCTGAGATTAATGCCGTGTAATTAAGGCCCGTATCATATAAACAAGTCCCAGAACGTTCGTTAATTTCTATCACCCCGCAATTTTGGAGCAGCGCCCCTGGCATTTCATGCACCACTCTACGAGGCCTGAGGCACGCGACGAAGGAGAATTACCAGTGCCAGAGACAGATTATGTGCTCGAGTTCTGGACTTCTAAAGTCTCCAGAGCTAACTCATGTTGTCTTTAACTCTTTCTCTCTCCTCTGCCTTTCCACTGCGCAATTCCTTCTCCGCATCAATCCTTTTCATGTCCAGCGCAGCCTGCATTTCTTTGTTCTTCTCTTCCTTCTCCCTCTCCTTCTCTCTTTCTTTTCTTTCTTCAGCTTGTCTGATCCTTTCTTCCTGCTTGGTCACTTCTCTGTTTACAAAAGCGTGGACCTCTGCGCCCTCTAGCCCTATCTCCCTCACCTGTTCTCTTAGACTCGCTCGCAGTTTGACCATCTCAGCCATGATAGCTAATATCTTGCTGGCCGACCCGCTTAGAAAGAGAGAACGATGAAAGTATGCTACTCTACTAAGGATAAGTATAACACTGAAATGTACCCAACCACTTACTCCCGGTTCTCAGATATCTATCCTAATGGGTGCTGGTTAGCTGCGCACGAGATAACGCACCCAACTTAAAAAATAACATTGTAGGCTAACTCTGAAATACCCAAAAATCTAAATCAAGTGTGGTGCAAAAATGGTCACACACACTAAACTCCCACCTAGTAGTTAATAAGCTATGGGGAATGTTGTTATATGCAAATGCATTACGCCTTCCCTTAGAACAAATCGCACGCCCGTAACCTGACTATCCGTAGCGTCTTCTCTAAGGATCAAAGCGCTACCGTTGTTCTGAGCTCACTTGGAAAAAACAATTTTAATTATCTGCTGCACTGCAACCAATTTTACCTACCAAAACAAAACCTGTTGTCAAGTTTATCGTCAAATTACCAGAAGTGAAAAACCCACTACTTTCTAGCTGTGAAAAAAATAATTTTGTGTGGTCAGAATCATAAAGGTCGTAGAGTCTAGGGATAGATTATAGATCTACTCATACTAAGAATATTCATCAGAAATCAAGATAGAATCCTGAGCTAAAAGTTCATCCCGGACAAGCCCCCATTCTGTTGCAGGTAGGTATAAATAGAGAATAAACTAAGTCTGAGTGTAGACATATTATGAATGCTTATGAATGCAAACATGTGAAAGTAGATGAGAGTAAATTCACTGATGATTTTATGGGGAGAGATGTGACCTCTGAAGAGTGGTTGGGCCACGTCTTCAGCCCACTGCGACTATGGTTAGATAGTTAACCCTTGCCCCTTCTCTCTGACTAATAGAGAAGCTTCTAAATCTGTAAGAATTGCAGTTACGACATCGAGTAACAGATAGAAGAAAGAGATCCTGACTACCACCTTTAGTTTTTATATTTTATTGAAGAAAATAATCCACAACATCAAGAAAATCAACATAAGTCTGCCTTTAACACTTCAGCAACAAAATCACAAATCATGGAAGAAACAACACAACAGCAAGTCGCCATATGTCCCACCACTTAGATAAATCGCACACACATGCTTCAGAAGTATAAGATGCTACTTCGCTATCGTAACCCTATGTGATATTATAATTAAATTAGAAAAAGTAACTCAAAATTTAACAGTTAAAAAGTTAACAAGTCAAATGAGTACAATTATCCAATTTATTATGTACATCTATATATTCTTGTAATGATAAATGGGTGTTGGAAGATGGTAAAATGTATGATTATTTACAGTTACAAATTAAAATAACTAATAGAAAAAGTCTTGGATTTATCTTCCACTGAATTTATAAAACAAGTTTGTCACATTATCTCTTGCCATCTAGTTTTCATCATTAGAAAGTCGTTTTAGAACTGCTCACAGGATTTGTTGGATGGAAATATATAAACTCAACTTTATCCACGTCTGCTCGAGGTTCCTCCGACACACTGGAGTACGGAAGACTTTCCTTCAGCCCGCCCTATAACTACGGGGGACTAAGGTGTTGAAGTTTGGTTGACCTCTAGGCTTCAGTGAGCTGGATCAACTTCTTCAAGTCTTTAGTTTCTCGATCAGGAATGATCATAAACATTGATCATAAAAACCTGGAACAAGAAGTAATAGGTGGCCATTGTTCTAACAATCTCACCACCCTCTGCTGTTCATGATGCGACCATGTCTTCAGTGTTTGTATGTAAATGAATGAATCATGGTAGTATATTACAGAGATAGCATGATAAGATAATGTATAAGGTGCAGAATTAACAATATACATGAATAAATCACATGTTATGATACATGGGTACGATATAACCTTTGCCTTCCACTTATGGATGTCAAGTCACTTATGTACTTGCTGGTATGTCGTAAGCTTCCAGGCAAGAATTAGCCATAATATATTTGGGCTAACCAATTAATGGTTATGCTTCCTGACAATGCCGGTGAAGGTTATCTCTGGTTAGCGTCATTCCCTTTTTTATTATATCTGCTACAATCAATCAGAAATAAAATCTGAAATAAAATGATATTAGTAATACATATATTTTTAATAAACTTACATACCCTCTTAGGATTAATAAGCTCACGGTGAGACTGTATTGGCTTAACTTAATCTGCCCTGCATGCAGCGTGAAAATAGAACTTTTCTTGCAGAGGCTGTCCTCCAGTTTCTCACTCTGGCTTCTGGATTTGGTGTGTGATTTACAATGCGCCGCTCTGTCCTTATATTTCAGTCTCTCGCGCGTACGAGAAAGCAGCTCCCAAATTCCCCAAAAGATTTTAGTTTCATCTCCTGTTTTGAAGCTATTTGAAACAATCTGTGCTTTTCCTGTACTCGTTTTTCTCTTCTGTCACTCACACACTTATCTCCTTCCTTCCTTCCTATATATCATTTCCTTTTCCCCATATGGGGCTTTCATTACATATAAGTTTTATACAATTCCGTTGAGGCTTGTTAGTGTAATAAATTTTTAAAGATTATTAGCTAACTTTTAGCCGATGTGATGAAGGTGAAAAATATTAATTATCTTTAAAAACTATTTATATTTGAATAATATCCTTTTGGATATAATTCCTAGCCTATCTCCTTTGTTGAGTTATATTTATTTAATATTATTCCAACCATGCGTTCTCCTGTAGTGAATAATTTAATGTCCAGTAAATGCAAACTTTTAAAGTCGGCCATACATTCCTATATAGCTATTTCCTCATTCTTCAGTAATACTGTATGGCTTTTAACCGTAAGTCACATTTCCGCTGTCTACCAACTTCAAAGAAAGACCGCAGCGCTGACCTTGCGCTGGTGTGTGTGGGTGTCGCGTGGGCGTGTCGCGCTACAACCAAGCAAGTGTTTACCAAATCTCGCTACAGAGCCCTCTTCTTTAAAACAGTGCCTGCACGGTTAACTTTTTGGTAACACATGCTGCAGTTCCTCCTTAATTTTCTGTTTCTCTATATCTCCTTTGATAGGATGCCTACTTAAAAAATCGGGTCCAAGATTGTCCCGTCCTGGTATGTATCTCACATTGAACGAATATGGAGATAACAGTAAACTCCACCTTAAAAGTCGTGAATTTAATTTTTTAGACACTGCTAAAAACATCAAAGGCTGGTGATCACTTTCCACAATGAAGTGTTTCCCGTAAAGAAAAGGGGCGAATTTGTTGATCGACCAGACCAAAGCGAGGCATTCACGTTCAACGGTAGAATAATTTCTCTCAGCTGTATTTAACTTTCTACTGGCAAAAGCTACTGGTAATAGCATATGTGGCGGTGTGTCTGCCCGCTGTAGTAATGTTGCTCCGATGCCTACATTGCTAGCATCCGTTCTTAGTACGAATTCTTGTGTGAGATCGGGAAGGGCAAGGATAGGTTTATTTGTCAGCTTATTTTTCAACTCTGTATAAGCCTGTTCACACTCCACAGTCCATTGTATTTTATCCGGCTGACCTTTTTTTGGTTAAGTCGGTTAATGGCGCGCACAATGAGTTAAAATGGGGTATATATTTCTGATAAAAACCCGCACAGTGCCCCAAAGGATCTTACATCCTTCTTAGTTTGTGGTCTTGGTGCTTTCTCATTTTCTCTACATTCTTTGGGTCCGGAGACATTTGCCCTGTAGAGATAGTGTGACCTAAAAATTCCAATGTCTCACATCCAATATGACACTTAGTTGGGCGTGCTGTCAATCCCGTTTCTCTTAATCTACCTAACAACATGGAGAGTGCTACTACGTGTTCCTCGAATGTAGTGGTAGCAATCAGAATATCATCCATGAAGTTGGTGATATGAGGATTTTGTAATGGTTCCAACAATTTCCTCATCATTCTGGTGAAGATACTTGGAGCATTCTTTAAACCAAATGGGAGTACATTGAACTCGTAATGTCCATCCGGTGTACTAAAGGCTAACAGTTTCCTAACTTCTGGTTTCACTGGTATTTGGTAGTATCCCTTGCTTAGATCTACTTTTGAAAAATACCGAGCCTTACTCAATGTAGCAAACAAATGATTGGTGTCAGGTAATGGGTCTACCTGAGATTCAGTGATAGCATTTAGTTTCCTATAATCAATGCATAACCTGTGTTCACCACTAGGCTTCCTTAATAGCACCACACTTGAGCTGTAGGGAGATTCAGACTTTGAAATAATTTTCTCTTTTAAGAGATAATCAATCTCATCCTTGAGTGCCTGTCCTTTAGCATAAGGTATAGGGTATGTCCGCATACAAACTGGTGTTGGGTCAGTAATCGTCATGTCATACTCTAACAGATTAGTACACCCCGGCTTATCTGTGAGTACATCAGCATGGATTTCTAACACCTCCTGAACCTTTTTCCTCTGCTCAAGAGTTAAATGTTCACTCACATTAACCTGAGCATAGCTTTCCGTAGTTGATAGGGGGTATTCCATGGAGGAAATTGGTTCATCCTGCATTTCTGTTGCAATGGCCAGGGTCATGATATGGGCAACTTCTGATGCTTCCCTGTCATAATACTTTTTAAGAAGGTTGACATGATACACCTTCTCCTTTCCTTTCTTGTCAATCTATAGTTGGTCCGGGAAAGTTTTTCCAATATGACGTAGGGTCCCTGCCATCCAATTTGCAATTTATTATTGCTGCTGGGCAACAGTAACAGAACCTTTTCTCCCACCTCAAGTTCCCTATCTTTTGCTGTTTTATTGTAGTAAGCAGCCTGCTTCCTCCTGGCCTGTCTCAAGTTATCATTTGCCAGTTTCCAACTTGTTTTCAATCGAGATGTCAACTCGTTGACGTATTGGTATGAAGAAGTCACGGTTTCTTCTGCTTTTTCATCAGTCCATGTCCGCAACAATGCTTCCAGTGGACCTTTGATTGGTCGTCCAAACAACAATGTAGCTGGAGCCAATCCTGTGGAGTTATGTGGGACTTCCCTATAGGCAAATAGTGCTGAGGGTAAGTATGTGTCCCAAGTTTCAGGTTTCTCACTAGCCAACTTTCTAAGGATTGAAATGAGCGTGCCATTGAACCGCTCTACTTGACCATTCCCTTGGGCGTGGTACGGGCTACAGTGATAATGTCTAGCTTGAAATAACCTGAATACTTCTTGTGTTAGCTTTCCCCTAAACTGAGAACCATTGTCAGTCAATATTTGATGTGGGAAACCTAATCGGGTGAATATTGTTAACAGTGCCTCTGCCACATGTTTCGAATCTATCGATGACATTGCTACTGCCTCTCCCCACATAGAGCAAGTATCGACCAAGGTTAAGATATATGCATTTCTCTTCTTGGTCCTACTGAGGGGTCCAACAATATCCACGGCAACACGTTCGAAGGGCGTTCCCATGATGGGCATTTCTCCCAGTGTTGCTGGTGCAGTCCTATGTTTAGGAGCTACTCTTTGGCATTCTGGACAGGATCTCACATACCTCTTTATGTCCTCTGTGATCCCTGGCCAAAAGTAGTGACAGGCTATCCGTTGTCCAGTGGCCCCTATTCCCATATGTCCACTGAAGGGTATAGCATGTCCTAGCTTCATAACCTGCTCCCTGTATGATTTTGGCACTACAAGCTGTCCATGTCCTTTTGGTCCTGTTCCAGCTTTTCTATATAGTAGGCCTTTTTTCATATATAAGTCTCCTTTCTCTGGAGGGTTATGGCTTTTAGGTAATTTGCCAAAGCAAGGCTTCAATGTACTGTCAGCAGTTTGAGCCTTTCTCATCTCTTCTGGATGAGTATTGATGATAGTGTCCTCCTCTTTCTTAGAGCTTGCCCTGGTCTGGACTGTTGCCATCACTATGGGTCTTATAGGTTCTCCTAGAAAGACATATCTACATCCCAGTATTAATGGGTAGATAGGGTTGTCCATCACTGCTGCTTTGATCTCTCCTTCCACATAGCGAGATCTTATGTTGATTCGGGCTATGGGCAGTGTCATGGTTCCTGCTCCCTTGACTGGTCCTCTGATTTCCACTGTTTCTGTGGTTATCTGTTCCGGACTCACCAGAGAAGAGCACACTACTGAGTCAAAGTCCAAGCCTGTATCATATAAGCACAGTACTTGGGTGCCATTCAAGGTCACTTCCTCACAGACAGGGGGATGATGGAGGTCATTCTGACTATCTGCCAGGTCCTTCCTTCCCTTGTTCTCTGTTGTAAGGCATGCAGCGTGATGAGGAGGGTTTTTCCGTCTGCATTCCGCAGTATTGTGGTTACTCATTTGGCAAGATTTACACCACTTTCCTTCCTTTCTTGGAGGTTTCTTTTCTGATCCTAGAGGGTTTTTGTCTTTATAATCAGTTCTGTGTTTGTTCTTGTTGGAATTGTCCCTGTGTTCATAGTTGGTAAAGTTTTGTGAAGGTTTTAAGTTCTCACCCTGCTTCTTCTTATTTCCTGATACTTCTGACTGAGCTGCTTGATATCTTTCAGCCATGGTTAAAATATCTTCCAATCTCTCAGCTCCTTGTTCCATAAGAAATTTTCTCATTTCTTGAGGCATGGATTCTCTCAGTTGCTCCATCATGACCATTTCTTTTATATCTTGACACTTTCCTAAGCTAATCCATTTTGTCAGATAAGTTTCCAATCTGGCAGAAAACTGGTGATAGTTTTCTCCTGGAAGTAGCTTAGCAGTTCGGAATCTCTTTCTATAAGATTCAGAATTCTTTTCGTACCTGACCAGTAAAGCTTGTTTTAGATTTCATAATCTTCCTGGTCTTCTTTTGAGAGTTTTAAATAAACATCGTATGAAACTCCCCTCAACCCCTGAGATAGCTTAAGGCTCCATTTTTCCTTTTCCAATCCATAGGTAGAGGCCAGTCTCTCATATCTATCCAGGTACGACTCAATGGCGTCCTCTTTTTCAATAAATGGATCCAGGTGGAAACTCATGGCTCCATTTGCCGCGCTATGGTTGGAGCTACTCTCAGAGTGAGGTGAGCTAGCACCATGATTGCTAGCTGCCCCTGGAGTTCAAGTTCCTTTAAACTTAACTCATGCGCTCTTTGTAACCTTCTTTCTTCAGCTTCCAAAATTAGTCTCTTTTCTTCTCTTTCCAGTCTTTTGGCTTCTCTCTCTGCTTCTAATTTCTTAGCTTCAGTCTCAACTTCCATTCTTTTAGTCTCTCTTTCTGCCTCTAATTTCTTAGCTTCAGCCTCAACTTCCATTCTTTTGGTCTCTCTATCTAAATATTTATCCACTTCAGTTGTGATATATCGAATTAGAGCATCTCCTGTCATACCCAAGTCTTTTCCTTCCTGCATAATCGCAGCTCTAAACTTCACCAATTCAGCCATGATGCTTACTTACCAGAGGGTATATAATTTTATCTTCACTGACAAACTAACTTAATTAAAATCAATTAATTACTTTGAACAAGACAAATCCTTAAAACCTTGTGAGCGTTTCCTATTTACTTCGTACTCAATGGTACTACTATTACAAACAAATTTCTAAGTTTTTAGAATTTTTTCCAAAAAAAAAAATTTATTTTTACAAACTATTTGTGGCTCAAGATAGAAGAATACATAGATAGTGGCCCAGGATACAAAATAATATCCCGCGAAAGAGCCCCCAATGTAGCGAAAGGTTTTCCTAGTATGATAGTAGTGGTAGAGCAGAAGTAGAATCTCTCTCCAGAAAGTATGAAGTTCCAGTGCCCGAGAAGTACACTGGTATCACAAGTGAGTTACAGCTGTGAATACTCTGAGCTGGACAATAGATTTAGGCTTCAGAAGTATAAGATGCTACTTCGCTATCGTAACCCTATGTGATATTATAATTAAATTAGAAAAAGTAACTCAAAATTTAACAGTTAAAAAGTTAACAAGTCAAATGAGTACAATTATCCAATTTATTATGTACATCTATATATTCTTGTAATGATAATGGGTGTTGGAAGATGGTAAAATGTATGATTATTTACAGTTACAAATTAAAATAACTAATAGAAAAAGTCTTGGATTTATCTTCCACTGAATTTATAAAACAAGTTTGTCACATTATCTCTTGCCATCTAGTTTTCATCATTAGAAAGTCGTTTTAGAACTGCTCACAGGATTTGTTGGATGGAAATATATAAACTCAACTTTATCCACGTCTGCTCGAGGTTCCTCCGACACACTGGAGTACGGAAGACTTTCCTTCAGCCCGCCCTATAACTACGGGGGACTAAGGTGTTGAAGTTTGGTTGACCTCTAGGCTTCAGTGAGCTGGATCAACTTCTTCAAGTCTTTAGTTTCTCGATCAGGAATGATCATAAACATTGATCATAAAAACCTGGAACAAGAAGTAATAGGTGGCCATTGTTTTAACAATCTCACCACCCTCTGCTGTTCATGATGCGACCATGTCTTCAGTGTTTGTATGTAAATGAATGAATCATGGTAGTATATTACAGAGATAGCATGATAAGATAATGTATAAGGTGCAGAATTAACAATATATACATGAATAAATCACATGTTATGATACATGGGTACGATATAACCTTTGCCTTCCACTTATGGATGTCAAGTCACTTATGTACTTGCTGGTATGTCGTAAGCTTCCAGGCAAGAATTAGCCATAATATATTTGGCTAACCAATTAATGGTTATGCTTCCTGACAATGCCGGTGAAGGTTATCTCTGGTTAGCGTCATTCCCTTTTTTATTATATCTGCTACAATCAATCAGAAATAAAATCTGAAATAAAATGATATTAGTAATACATATATTTTTAATAAACTTACATACCCTCTTAGGATTAATAAGCTCACGGTGAGACTGTATTGGCTTAACTTAATCTGCCCTGCATGCAGCGTGAAAATAGAACTTTTCTTGCAGAGGCTGTCCTCCAGTTTCTCACTCTGGCTTCTGGATTTGGTGTGTGATTTACAATGCGCCGCTCTGTCCTTATATTTCAGTCTCTCGCGCGTACGAGAAAGCAGCTCCCAAATTCCCCAAAAGATTTTAGTTTCATCTCCTGTTTTGAAGCTATTTGAAACAATCTGTGCTTTTCCTGTACTCGTTTTTCTCTTCTGTCACTCACACACTTATCTCCTTCCTTCCTTCCTATATATCATTTCCTTTTCCCCATATGGGGCTTTCATTACATATAAGTTTTATACAATTCCGTTGAGGCTTGTTAGTGTAATAAATTTTTAAAGATTATTAGCTAACTTTTAGCCGATGTGATGAAGGTGAAAAATATTAATTATCTTTAAAACTATTTATATTTGAATAATATCCTTTTGGATATAATTCCTAGCCTATCTCCTTTGTTGAGTTATATTTATTTAATATTATTCCAACCATGCGTTCTCCTGTAGTGAATAATTTAATGTCCAGTAAATGCAAACTTTTAAAGTCGGCCATACATTCCTATATAGCTATTTCCTCATTCTTCAGTAATACTGTATGGCTTTTAACCGTAAGTCACATTTCCGCTGTCTACCAACTTCAAAGAAAGACCGCAGCGCTGACCTTGCGCTGGTGTGTGTGGGTGTCGCGTGGGCGTGTCGCGCTACAACCAAGCAAGTGTTTACCAAATCTCGCTACAGGGCCCCCAGTTCCTATCGAACGGCCTTCTTTGCTTATTGCTAAAATAAATCCTGTGATGGAAGTACTATAAACTACAAGAATTTAAACATGGTCCCACGAGTGTTATAATCCAATTGATGAGGATATATCTCCGAAAGACACACGTATTAAAATAATCCAGAACGCACCCGCTATCAAGGAGCACTAGTGAAGAATACTCAGGCAGTGCGTCGATCCTTGCACTATTCAGAAGCCGACTATCAAGCCGATCTAGCGCACTGCTGATGAATAAACAACAAATAAAGTAAGGGCTCTCAAGCTAAGCGCTTCTTTGTGCTGCACTTGCCGCTGACTTGGGTTCAGGTAGGTGACTAATATTGGCGAGGTGATAATACTTGGACGATAATCAACAATATTCCTGATTTAAGGGCCGTCAATGAGTTAGGCGGTGTTGCCGACACCAGCTGCCAACCTGTTTGACTGGAATGTGAATATCCTTCCACAACTGTGATCATTTACTACAAGGTGCCAGAGCCTTAATGGTCTGGTGATATTTCCTCATGGACGGAGGGTAAAGGCAATTACCCGGTGGCACAGACAATAACCCAACTGGGGCTATGCATTGTTGTCGTAAATAAGTGTCGAGGCAAAACGTTCTCGATGAGGGTAACAGAAAGCCCGAATACAGACCGGTGAGCATGCTGCAAAAGACATACCAAATCACACACATCGTTAACAATTTTGCCCAGTCAGGCCTAATAGTTTATCAACAACAACAGAACAATCTTTCGCTAGCTTAATCATCACTCCCCTGCTCTTCCACGTTACACCAAAAATACATACACAACACTGCACTGATAAGCCTTGTCGTGTTTACCCTTAAGTTCAGTCATGCATGAAACTCGCTCCTAGCGCTCGCGGGTGTTAACTAAACACCGTTTCCACTCACTCACATGATAACAAATCTTTAAGCACGATCAGCGTCATTCACCCACGCATATGTAAATAACTTACTTACTGCACCGATAACGTGCTAATAACCACAACCTCTTTACCGAATCAATTTCATACATAGTGAGATGGGAAATCACAACGGATAAAGTATATATCTACATAATAGCCCGCTCTTTAGTCTTTTAACAAAATTACATCTCTCTGTCCTTATTTCATTATCTGTCGAGCCGTGTATCTGAAGCCGAGTCAACATTGGTGGCGTGCTTAATACATTTCCATCTCCCCCATCTCCCAAAAATTACTCTTCTTTATGAATGAAATTAAATTTAACCTGGGATTAGAATACATCTATCTATATGTATCTCATTATGCTAATACCCCAATACTAATTTAAAACGAATTCCAAAGGTTGTTATTGCCGGGAGTTGTAGTGAGGATAAGCTCTCACTGCAGATAAAATACTTCTATGGCACGCGCCTCAAACAGCCTCTGACAACCAAGTCCAGCTCCCGGCCTTCACGTGTGGCTCAATTTGAGCCCGGCGGAACTGTTTCCACTGACGGGAGAAGGGGCAAAGGCGAGCGACTGGCACCTTAAAACCAGCAGCTTCGGGCAGATAGGGCTCGTGATCCTTGGTTGGTAGCTTATCTAAGAGAAGGAACTCTGAATTCAAACCACCGCTGCCTTGCGGGAATATCCATTTGTGGAATTGGCTTCGGGAGTAAACCCTGAGAATAAATCCGGAGTCGGAGTCCTTAAGGCAGTCTAATGTCGATTCGACATTATTCTGGCAACTCCTGCGACATGGCTGGTACCAAACTGTATCGGCTACTGCCGTTCCTTTGGATCTACCGGCTGTGTGGAGAGGGGGAACATGCTGCATGGGCAACAGCTTGATCTCCATATAACTGTGCCCAAGCTCGCGCCCTGGAGAGGACACTCCAGCTTCACCATATAGGTGTCGGCAAAACACGGGAAGTAGCAGTTACCGGTTATAAGCATTTTGCCCAATTGGCGTAGGGCATGGCGCCAGGGGCTACTTCCGACAGTGGGAGAGGTTCTAGGATCTCACTGGACAGCTACCGCCCGCTTCAAGCTGGGCAGCCCCCAGTCAATAAGGTGTTGTTCCGCCACTGTCTGCTTTCCCCATTGGGTGCATGGGGTTTAGGGTCAAACCCGAACTATGGACAGAAAATTTTGCACCAAGCAATTATCGAAAAAATAGAAATAAGCAAACTCTCAGATTGGGATGCTGGAACGTCCGGACTATGTTGACTGGACTATCCGAAAACCTACAGGATGTAAACGATGTAAGGAAGACAGCCATAATTAATGATGAGCTTAAACGACTTCAGGTGGATATAGCTGCACTTCAGGAAACGCGCCTGGCGGGCTCTGGAATGGTGAGCGAGAAGGACTACACATTTTATTGGCAAGAGAAAGATCTTGATAAAGCAAGAGAACATGGAATAGGTTTTACGGTAACAAAATCACTAACTAACATGGTTGAACCAGGCGAGAATGGATCAGAACGCCTGTTAACGCTCCGCCTGCAAACTAGCACATGTCCCATCACCCTTGTCAGTGTGTATGCTCCTACTCTGTACTCTGCCTCAGAAGCTAAAGAGGAGTTCTACGAGAATCTAGCAGCAGTAATCAAAAGCATACCTAGGCAAGAACAGCTTGTTCTCCTTGGTGACTTTAACGCTAGAGTGAGTGCCGATAATGTTTCATGGCCTTCATGTCTGGGTAGGTTTGGTATTGGCAAGATGAATGAAAATGGACAACGGCTCTTAGAGTTGTGCGTCCACCATGACCTCTGCGTGACCAACACCTACTTTCAGACAAAACCCCAGCATAAGGTGTCATGGAGACACCCACGATCCAAGCACTGGCACCAACTTGACCTGATTCTCGTCAGAAGGCCACTCCTCAGGTCTGTGCTCTCCACGCGCTCGTACCATAGTGCAGACTGTGACACAGATCACTCCTTGGTTTGCTGCAAAATCAGAGCACAACCAAGAAAACTCTATCGTGTCAGACATGAAGGAAAACCACGCATTGATACCAGCAAGATGTCAGACCCTCTCATGATCGCTCAATTCACTGCAACCTTCAAGAAAGTGCTCCGTAGCCCTCAGCATGGTGATACTATTACAAAGAACTGGGAGCATCTACGGAACACCATTCAAAGTACTGCACTTGCCACCTTTGGTAAGAAAACAGCAAAGTCAAATGACTGGTTTGACGCTTCATCAGATGTGATGGCACCTGTTATTGAAGCTAAGCGCAGTGCTATGAATGAATACAAACCTTCACCGAGTGCCAGAACCCTACAGATCCCGAGGGCTACGAGAAGCAATGTTCAACAAACTGCTCGACGCTGTGCAAATGACTATTGGCTCCAGCTCAGTGAGAGCATCCAGATCGCAGCGCAAACAGGCAACATTAGACAAATGTATGACGGTATAAAGAAAGCACTTGGCCCCCATAAAAGTAAGACGGCACCGCTAAAAACCATCAGCGGAGAGAAGCTAACCGATGAGGGTAAGCAGATGGAGAGGTGGGTCGAGCACTACTCTGAGCTTTACGCTAGAGACAATACCGTTACGCCTGCAGCCCTTGATGCTGTCAATAGTCTGCCAACTATGAAGGAGCTGGATGCCGAACCAACATTAGAGGAACTCAGTAAGGCCATTGATAGCTTGGCCTCTGGCAAAGCACCAGGCAGTGATGGGATTCCTCCTGATTTAATCAAATGCTGTAAGAGCACGCTATTACATCCCCTGCACAGGATGCTGTGCCAGTGCTGGGAAGAGACAACTATTCCTCAAGACATGCGAGATGCCAAGATTGTAACACTGTATAAAAATAAAGGAGACAGAAGTGATTGCAATAACTACAGAGGCATCTCTCTTCTTAGTATTGTTGGTAAGGTTTTTGCCAAAGTCATCTTAATGCGACTACACAAGTTAGCTGAGCGCATATATCCAGAGGCACAGTGTGGATTCCGAGGTGGCAGATCAACAACAGACATGATCTTCTCTCTCCGCCAGCTTCACGAAAAATCAAGACAGCATAAAAGACCATTATATATCGCCTTTATAGACCTCACAAAAGCATTCGACCTGGTTAGTAGGGATGGACTCTTTAAAATCCTCCTGAAAATAGGCTGCCCTTCTAAAATGCTGGAAATGATAAAGTCATTCCATGACGGCATGAAGGGAACAGTCCAATATGCTGGAAGCACGTCACAGCCCTTTGATATACGAAGTGGCGTTAAATAAGGCTGTGTTCTGGCTCCGACCCTCTTCGGAATCGTCTTTGCCTTACTCTTGAAACATGCATTCAGAGATGCAACTGAAGGAATATGCCTTCACACTAGGTCAGATGGCCGTCTGTTTAATCTTTCAAGGCTGAAGGCAAAAACAAAAATCAGAAGGGTCACTATAAGAGACTTGTTGTTCGCTGATGATGCTGCAGTCGTCACTCAAAGCCAACAGGAGCTTCAGAGCTTGATGAATCGCTTCACTAAAGCATGCAAGGACTTTGGCCTCACAATAAGTCTAAAGAAAACGAATGTGCTGAGTCAGGATGTGGGTGCTGCACCAGTTATCACTATCGATAACTATGAATTGGCAGTGGTGCACCACTTCACATACCTAGGGTCTACCATCAATGACAAACTCTCACTGGATACAGAAATCGACAGCCGCATTGGCAAAGCTGCAGCTACCTTTGCCCGCCTCACATCGCGTGTTTGGGGAAACTCTAAACTCACAATGAAGACCAAAGCTGCGGTATATAATGCCTGCGTCCCCAGCACCCTCCTATATGGCAGCGAGACCTGGACGACCTATGCTAAGCAAGAAAGAAGGCTCAATACCTTCCATTTGCGGTGTCTACGCCGCATCCTCGGCATCTCGGGGAAAGATAAAGTGACAAATGTCGAGGTGTTGTCACGTGCTGGCCTTCAAAGTATGTATACGCTGCTTAGACAGCGCAGACTTCGCTGGCTTGGCCATGTTCGTCGCATGGAAGATGGTCGCATCCCAAAAGATATCTTCTACGGACAATTAGCAGATGGCAAGAGAACAGTTGAGCGACCACAGCTGAGGTTCAAAGATGTGTGCAAGAGAGATATGAGGGCACTGGACATGGATCCAGCAACATGGGAGGATGAAGCTGCCGATCGCACTAAGTGGCGATGCTATTTACAGCACCACCTCAGATTGGGCGAAGAGAGGCTCACACAAGAAGCAGAGGTGAGGAGAAAACGTCGAAAGGAGCACCAGGAAAATACGCAGCTGAGGGCTACCACCTCAGGGGCGCCTTCCCATAGTCAGTTATGACTGAAGGGGCTATTACTATTATAATTTAAAACGAAAAAAAGTGCTCTTGCCAGTCAAGGAATAACTCTGGCGCACATATGTTAGTTACTACAGCTTTCAACTCGAAGTACACAATTACTGGCCAAGATGTCAAATATTAAATAAAGCTTAACTAAATCTAATGTAAAAATTTACAATATTAACTGCGATGAATGAAAACAAATGACAACATTGTTATAAACAAAAAGGTGTATAAAAATAAATGAAAGGAAGGAGAGGCGGACAGATACAAACAAAACAAATCACAAATTAAAGAATGGAAAAAAATAACGAAAACGACACTAACACATCTCGTCACAGCTAAGAAAAAAAAACTGAAAAGTAGCAACACAGGTCACTCGCAATTTCCACTGGGGACATATGCGCAGTTCCTACAGAAAACGCTCACGATAGAACCTCTGTCACGTGGTATCTTCTAACGGAGTCACCTACCCAACCAGCCCGCGAGACACACACTAACACTACATGTAAACGAGGAACATGTAAACAAAGTATGCATTAATAAAGTGTGTTGAAAGAAGGCTCGGTTATTCATAAGATAACGGTATAACGTTTCCGAAACAGTAAACCGCCACTTTTCTTAGATATAATCCTGGCCTTAGTCAACAATGATGTTTGACAATATACAGCAATGCGAGGAAGCTCCACCGTTGACAATTACAGTGATGAAAATAGTCACAACAGCTGAACTTGAATGTAAACAAGAGTCGTGATCGTTCACAATGAAGGTCATCGACGAGTTTCAAACTGTTGAAGGTGTGTTGCTGTTATGTGTTGAACAGTGTAAATGATCTTGTCCAGTTTCCAATGTGTAGTTCATCATCAAATAATGTTCTCATCAGTCCAATAAACAGCTTTAGACCCACTGATCTGGCCTACCACAAATGTTACTGTATATTCTAGCGGTCACCACAAATGATAAGGTGGAATTTATGTATGATATGTGGGAACATAACAATCTCCTTACTGTGTAATGTTGTAGTCAGTCCGACCTGGGACAAACAGCTTTGTCATGCATGAATAGCTCACCAGGCGTTGAAAGGGTGTCATGTTGACATTCGAACACCAGACACTTCTTGTGTGTAAGGTACTCGAAGTATGTGTGGTCGACAAGTGATATGGGTGTGTAGAGCCACGAATGCGTTTAGGTTCTTTGCTAGGTAAATAATGCACCCACTCACTCACATGCAGTAGTCAGTAATTGTAGAAACTGCTGGAACTTTCAACCATTTATTTACGAGACACAGTGACATCAACAGTTACAGTCAGATTGGACGAGAATCAAAGACATCATGTATATTGGAAATGACTGGCAAACATATAGCATTATACAGCTTGAACCACTCATCCATAAGGACGTTATCGACAATGGTCTGTCCTTTAACAACTGTTCATAGGTGGTAATAATTAGGAACATCGAACATCATCAGTTCCGTATAGCCTGTAGGTATGATGCTAATAACGCTGGCTTGACAACATATTCTTTTCCTACTGTAACTCAGGGCCTCTGACTGAACGCGTCAGGTAGTCCTTAAACAAATATAGTTGCTAAATATAGAAGTCTGTATTACTTGTAAATAAAGTCAAGACTTCATCTGGCTTCACCTTTCAGGTACTTCTTCTTCTGCTCAAAGTTATAGGCCGTAATGACGGGCCTTATAATGGTTGACAAACAACTGTACATTTTTCCATAGGCATGTATTATCCTTCATGCTGAAACGTACCGCCATCCTGCGGGTTTCATAACAATATATGGTTATTGTGCTTCTATAAAGTACTTCAACGAATAGACCTAGTTGGCTACGCAAGCACATACAATGGACTCTGGATCACAAGAACTGTGAGAGCTACTCACAGGTTCATACTAAATGTTCTGCAAAACTTTGCGTATTAATGAAGTAATTTTACCTTGGTCCGAATTCCAAAAAATACACAAATAACACCTGTCGTCATTCCAGACGAACAGAATAACTCTGGGGAATCACAAATATGACAAGACTATCTTTTCCCCAGATAATGCAGAAGAAGAACAACGGACATCTTCGTCCGGCAGAAAACCAGCTCATCACCCAAGACAGAAGTTTGCTCCGTTCGCGCTAAAAGCTAACGCATGCGTAGACAGAACAGATTTGAGAACAGTTAACTATCCCGTCTTAAGAAAGGATAAACACGGGGAAGGTAACCCCTAATCAACCTGTGTCAGGGAGTTAACATACAGTTCTGTACCTTCGACTATCAAAAGAATAAAATAGATTTATATCTTCTGGAACCGACAAAAATGACAGTAACAATGTCATTCTTCTGTCTTCTCAAATCTTAACATGAGACGTTGGCATAAACAATAATTATTATATAAAAATCACGTTTGCTGGGTCAGCATGGGAATATAGCTATTACTATGGAAAGCTATATATTTTAAGTAGTTCATTACTTTGCAAATTGGGGTTTAACATTAAAGACAAACTCTCTCTCGACACAGTAATTGTCAGCCCTATTGGTGAAGCCGAAATTATCTTTGCCCACCTCACAACACGGGAAGGTCCAGACTCATAATGAAGACCAAAGCGGCAGTATGTAACACCAGCGTCACCAGCACGCTTCTGTATGGTAGCGAAATATAGACAAGCTATGTTAAGCAAGGCAAAAATAAAGGCTCACTATTTTCCGTCTGCGATGTTTGTGCCATAACCTAGGTATTTCGTGACCGGACAGAGTGACACATTTCGAGGCGCTGTCTTGCGCATGCCTTCATTTGGCAATGTTTGCCGCAAAGAAGTTTGTCGCGTCCCCAAATATATTTTCTATAGGCGATCGTAAATGAGATTCAAAGATGTGTGCAACAGACACAGGAAGTCACTGAATATAAATCCAGCAACATTGGACGGTGAAGCTGCCGATCTCACCATGGGGCAATGCTCCCAAGGCGCCACTTTACATTGGGCGAAAAAGAGCTTTCACAACATCACAACATCACAACAAGAAGAAGAGACCAAAAAAAAACGAAAAAAAAAAACACGGAAAAAAATAAGCAGATTAGGGCTATCACCTCAAAGACATATCATTCTTGTAGAAAGTTATGACTACAGGAGCCTACTGCAACTAGAGTATAAGACTTGGAGAGGAAAGTTTCAATTCAAACGCCGATGTAAATCGTAAAGATATAAATCTAATACTCTGTGCAGCTGAAAGAAAGATCATCATCCATACTACCAATTTTTCTAACATCCGACTGTTACTAACAGTGACACACTCCCGTCAGTTTGTTTTCTGGAAAATATGTAAAAGTGAAATTAAACACATATGAAAATAAAATGCACTTTTATCAATATTTCAAATTACCCCACAAAACACGCATGTTTGAAAACATTGGAGCCCTGCTTACCATCGTAACAAACAAATGCGGGGGAAGTCAGTGAATATAATCTGACACTTTTTGCAAGTCTAGTTCACTATGATAATCGCTTGCCAAGACGACAACCAGACCTTGCCAGAGCCTAGAATCAAGATTCTTATATCGGAACCGGAACATTGTTTGAGCAATTTTAAGGACTTCAGAGCCCAGAATAAACTCTACTATTTAACAAGTTAGTGGATGTCCAAGTCATTTGAGGCTGGCAACCTCAGCTTATAGAATGATGATCTCATCAACCCCACTGCAACGGGTGGTGACTGCTTCATTGCTAGTTTCTTGAAGAGAACTAAAAGCATAGGAAGTCCCAAGTTTCATATGGAGCAGGGTGGAACAGATAAAAGAAATTATGTACAGTCTAATTATAATATTTGCAAGTACAAACCAGTGTAAATGTCTATGTATTCTTATTCACTTTAAAATAATGAAAGTTTTCAATCTTTTCAACCAGTGTAGATGTAAATAAAAATATATTCTATCTATACTGTGAACAACTTTTAACCAATGTAAATGTAAATGTAAACATATTCTATCTATACCATTAGCATTTCCATTTAAATGTAAAATAAATATAACGCTATTCAATTGAACAGAGAAGGAAATGTCGAAATTGTCCTCTTTTCACACAACATGCCTAAGAAAAATGCACCGAATCTTTTGGCCGAATACCATCACCAACCAAGATCTTCTTGCTCGGAGCAAGCAAGAGGACATGCACATCATCATAGCTGGCAGACGCTGGAGCTGGGTTGGCCATTTCCTCAGAGGAAACCCCGATGCCTTCACAAGAACAGCTATGCTTTGGACCCCTGAAGGAAAATGAAAGAGAGGTCGACCAAAAACAACCTGGCGGAGGACTGTGGAGGCTGAGATGCAAAGAATGAACCAGAGTTGGGGCACTGTACGAAGGATGGCCACCGACCGAGCAAAGTGGAATCAATTTGTTGTTGCCCTACGAGACGCCACTAGGTGTGATGGACACTGACTGCTTTGACGGTCTGTGGCTAAGGATCAAAGAAGAGAAGAAGAGAAGAATTGAACTGTAAAGAAAGTTTTCTCTTGACGAATTAAGCTTAATACTGATCTAGGGTCAAGTCTGAGGTAGATGGGATGGCAGAATATGAAGATGGGAACACAAAAGTATGTGTCGCGAAACTCAATACTCAGAGGGTATTTGGTTCTATTCTTTTACCAAACTAGTTGGTGGTACCAGTTGCGGGTACTAATCTCTTGATCAAAGTGAGGGTAGAAGTGGACTGACGTCGAACTAGACACCATCATCAGAGTGTCTTGGAGACGCGGGACCAGCTTTCCAGTTACTCCATGATCTTACTTGGAACGTGCTGCGTCTTTAATCTTGACCAGAGATGCGAGAACTCCAGTGACCTATCTGCACAGAACCCAAAAACCCAGATGGAGCAGAAACCATTTGCAGCTAAGTCAAACTTAAAAGCTGCCAAGTGACTTCTTACATAAAACACCCTACCATCACACGGTGATGAGTATTTTCTGTTAAAGATTATTCATGGGAGCCGCGCTGGTGTAATGGTTACCACATTGCGCTGGCGAACATGTGTTCAAGGTTTATTCCCAGGCATGAACTTTTGAAGGAGTTTCATCTACCAGGATTTTGACTGAATAACCTGAACGGCACCTGAGATAAACCCTCTGTGGATGGGAAGGAACGAAACTCCTGACCGGGTTGGAAGGAAAGGCCACAGGCTCCCTAGCCTTGCAATGACATTTCATTGGGCCGAAGGGCTGAAAGACCAAGTGCCGCTGGTTAAGGAAAAAAAAAAGATTACTCATTTTTTTAAAAACTGTTTAAACTTAGTTGATTTTAAAATTTGTTGCTTGTAAATATACAAATTTAACTTCGATTTAATCATTTTGAATGTACTGCATGTTTGTCTCAGTCAGTTTACTAAATACACTCTAAACAGAGCTATACCATAATAATAAGAATTCCACTGAGTAAATCAGGGTGGGGGCTTGAACGAGCTGAAAGCAATAATTGCTTAATCCTTCATAAAAAAGCGACGAATCAGATATAAGTTAACAGTTGCTCTGACCAACACAGCATTGTTCTTGACTTCTGAAATATCTTATGAACACTAACTTGAGATAGAAGCATCATTATCCTTCTATCTACCACTCTGCCAAGAGTAATCTTTTTTTTTTTTTTTTTTTTTTTTTTTTTTTTTTTTTCGTACGCCCGCTAATACTCGAGGCGAAATCTCAGGTTATTATTTATGTCTAACCTGACATTGATTTTACGTGAGTATCCCTTTATTTCTTGTACAGAGACAAGTGTCCCTCGCCATTCAGGCAAATACTCTCCGATTTCGGAGGTACCCATTGCAGCTGGGTCGGCTCAGGAGCCGCCAGTCCCTGGTCGACGACACTCCTTCAAATGTCCTCGCCAGGTCTCGAGTTAATCCAGTCCAAATCCCGGTCGACGAAAAATCCTCAAATGCCGTCGCCCGGGTTTGATCCTGTATCACCCGGTCGCCAGAGCGGTGTTGTAACCACTACGCTAGCGCGGCTCCCAGTAATCTTGTGAGAAGGTAGACACCTTTGAAGACCCATATTAGATACTCTTGAGTTTTGGCCACTGTCAAACCAAAATTGCAAAGCAGGGGAGGCAATTCCTTGACAGTTGAACAAACCACTGTATTAAGAATAAGCAAACGATATGAGGGATAAAGACAGTCAGCTAGCGGACCTGTTCAAGACCAGTCCTTTTCAGGCCTAACACAAGGTTAGCATCGAAATTGAATGTATCACAAAATATACACTAAATATAACCAAACCGGCCCATTGAGGTCAGGTTCAACAGGGTATTAAAGCTCTATAATCAGTGAAAAACGCAAACAACCAAGCAATGTATGAAATGAAGCTGATGTCAAGTTTTTAGTGGGAATGCTTAATATACTTACTTACCTAATCGCTTCCGTTCTATTGGGAGGTGTAGAGGTTTGAAAGAGAGAGCACCATACGATCCTATCGGCTGTCTTCTTTCTGCCCTGGTTCTAATCTAGTCCTGGGTCCTTCACAGATTGTCTAGTGTTGTCCTCCCAGCGGACTCCAGGTCGTCCTGGAGGTCTTGAAACCTGGCTCTTAGCCTCTCATCCTGCCGTGTGAGCCGATCTTCTCCCAGTCTGCAGACATGGTCAAACCATCTTAGTTGGGACTGTTCTACTTGGGTCTGCTTGGGTTTCGTTTTTTAGGCCTTGACGTATCGTCTGGTTGCGGACCATGTCTCTTCTTGTTACTTCAACCACCTGTCTTGGATACCTAATTTCTGAGGTTTAGATCTGACTTTTGTGGGTTGTAGTCATTGCCCATGACTCGCACGCATCCATACGTCAAGACTGGGACATAGATGGAGCGGTATACAGCCATCTTTGTTTTCTTGCCATCTCTTTTTCTGAGGAATCCTTGATTTATGGCCTGAAAAAGTCTCCCAGCTGCTGTTCTTCGGGAAGCCAAATCTTCTTTGAAGCGTCCCTTCCAGTCTGTGACAACTTCGAGATATTTAAAGTGGTTGATCTGCTCCAGGACCTAATCACCCAGCTTCATCTGATGCCTTCTTTCCTCTCGTAAAATCCTCATGGTTTTTGTTTTGGAGCTGATGATGACCATCTTTCTCCAGCTCTTCCTTCTGGACTTGCAGGTTGGATTGAAGATGTGCCTTGTGGCAAGCTCAAAATATGTATGGCTTGCCGTCTAAGGTACCCGAGCAAATGAAGCTTCCAAATAATCAACACTGAAAATGGCGTTCAATCGTGCCAACAATATAGACTGTGCCCCAAAAGTCCTTGGCGTACGTATGGACATTTAATATCAATTACATCAATGCATTTTGTGATTCCAACATCCTATGATATCCTCAGTAACACATTGGTTATATTATTTTCCTTGACCACATATGCTTTCATATAATAACACTATTCAAACTGCTCCAATGACAGTATACACATCTGATCAACACGGTCGGAATATAAACAATGCTCATGTCGATAAGCCAAACAAAGCAACATCATATGCGACTTACGCATAGCGACTGAAAAAAGGTGCCAAAACTTGTGAGCACTACAATTGTTTGCTTTACAACTCACATGTGGCGTGCAAAAGACATACGTCACATTCCTTTGATTTGAGAATGCTTAATATAACACTCATTCTTTTTTGTCCTTGCTCCAGTATGGCGCCCAAACTGTAATAATTGATTCCTTGACTAGTAGCGAGCGCCAATTTATACAAGTGAAACAGTCACGGAGTCAATATTCACACACAAACAAAAAAAAGTTACGACTTTAATCTAGTACTTGAATACTCATCTTTGTAAAATACATCAATCAAAATTGTATAAATCTATATTATAAACTTCTAGTTTACACGACGTTATGAGTGCTGTAAATGTCTGTAGCATTTCATGAATGATTGTAAAGTTTATCAACAATCAGGTTTAGCTATCTGTCTGCACGTTCAATGTAAGAATAGATGAATGTTCACATACGTATTTTTTTCGTCACAGGAAAGTAAACAGAACTGTCGTGTGTTGTCTGAAATATTAAAAAAAAGGACACAGCTGGATTATAACACAATTACATCTAAAATGGTTGCAATACTCATGGTCCTTATCTTTATCTTCAGCCACGTTACCTTGACGGTAAGTTTCTGTGTGTTTAACATTTTAGAAAGTGCGTATTAATTATTTTATTAATTCATCCAGTGATTCAAAACCTTCCATACCCAAGAAGTGTAACACTTCTAAAAATTCATGGCAAGTACTTCTCGTCTGTGTAATCCACTCAAGGTCTTTCCAAATCTTCTAGTTTGCTTTAATGTCTGCCTGTTGCAGATTTTTGATAGGGGAATTAAGACATAGATTGGTCCCTTCTGTATAGATTATAACAGGTGATAGCTCAGTGAGAGGTAATGTAAAGAAAATAGATTTTCACGAGTGAGATGGTGGAAACTAGTTAGAGTCTGTCCCTGAAATCGAGAAGCTTCTCTCGTTCAGCCTATCTCTACAACAGAACTTAGTTAGTCAGACAGTCTACTAGAATATATATATATATATATATATATATATATATATATATATATATATATATATATATATATATATATATATATATATATATATATAACATCCACTCACATACACTCACATATACGTGACGAAGTTAGACGCACAGACGTGAACACTATATCTATGGAATAGGGATCTTTCTGAACAAGCTGACCGATACACGTAAATAAAGTTTATGTAAATTTTATTTATCATAAAGAAACTTTACAACAGCAATATGTTGAATATCAAATCAAATACGAATAAACATAGGTTAATGATTTAATTAAAGAGTTAGACCCATAGGTGTAATCCTCCCTCCCTCTCTTGAGACCAAATCCCGTTAAGAAGAAAGTTATTCACCCCAAGGAGTCAAAGATTTATACGCTATGGTCTAGAATTTCCCTCTACAGTAAAGAACAGAGTTTATACATTAATCTATTCTGAAAGGGAAACAGTATCAGCAAACAAACTTTGCATTTTAAAAAAAATTACAAAGTTGGTACATGAATTTTATACGATCAAGGAACCAATCATTCCTGCTTTCTTTCTATCTATACAACAGTGGCCACTGACATTCGTTCTTACCTACAAACTTGATTTTTCACCTTTTGGCGCAAACTTTAGGACACACACACCTACAGCAACTCCAGTGTTCTTTTGGCAAAGAGGACCCCAGCTCTACAGAGACCGGTTAATTCCAATTCCTTCGGGGAGCGTTCTCTTTACGACTATATTTTTTTTTTTGGTTGGATTACTGTTTATGTCACTTCAAATCACTTCAGGTTATAGATGTCACAGTGCTCACAGTGTCAGAATCTTGAAGTTTCCAGTACTTAGGAAATGTCAGGTCGGCAACTTCTCTCAGTATAAAAAATTCTTGGTCACACCACAAATGATCAAACGTCGGAAATGTTAAGGTTTTGTTAGGTCGCCACAACGGGACTGAATGTTAATGAGATTTAAACAATAAATCTGGATCTATATGCCAGTTACCAAGTCACTCATAATGTTCTTTGGGTTGGTATTCGGTTATCTCTCTGGGTGTAAACACAACCTCAGACCAGCTTACCTTGAAGACCCAGAACTAAGTTAAAAATGTTCTTTAGTATGATTATTCTCAGGTTTACATGGAAGCCGCTGGTAAGGTTTACGGCTTGACCCAAATACTGTATAAAGAGAAAGATACAAATACTTAACATAATGTATATTATACACAATCCTATCCTTATCCCGCGTAAAATATAATATATTTATCCACTTCGGTTATTTAACTTTAAATTATAAACTACAAGCTTAGAGCTTGTCTTATCGTTTAAAAACTCCCGTAAAATAAATTCTAGTCATTAAAAAAATTCAGTCATCATGAATTAGAAATAAATACATATTTCGTCAATACTCATGATGAATCAGTGCATTTACTTAGTGAGTTAAAATATTCTCTGACTGGTTAATAGCAGTTAATTAAATTTATATTATAGCTGGAAGAGTTTAGCTAGAAATTATTATTATTCTGCTATCCACTGTAACACAGTAAAACTTAAGGAAATACCATTTACGAACCTATTTAGTAAATCACTCTGCACAAAATCTTAGAGAAATATAATTGACGATTTAACTACTTAAATCACACCAACTACTAGTATAGTATTTACCTTCGCACAGACTTCTAAGACTATTCTCCAACAAAAACTACGAAACTCTACTCAATCCGAGTGATTTTAGAATTGCAGCTAGATGTCTTCTGAATCTGTCGAGTACTGGACAAGTTGAGTTAGAAAGCTCTGGTATATATACATCGAAAATCAAAGGAAAATTGCCACTATAGACCGAAACAACAGACTCTCTGCCAAATGTTATCACCTACGGGGAATCTTCGTTCAGATTTCGGCTTATGTGTAAATCAAAGCCGTTCTTCACGCTAGAGCCGAAAACCAGAATCAGGCATAGCGTAATTGACCAGACCGGGCGAGATTTCTTCGGTCGTAAAATCACACTGTTACCCCGCTCTGCAGACGTAGTCACAGAACGAAATCGTGTGAGCTCGTTCTTTGATCTGGCGATCTGCCGTGTTTAATTGACTTACAGGCCAATGGACTCAGGAAAGGTTAATAGAAATTATCTCCCTTTTGTTCCAAGATTATCTCCACCTTGATCGCTGTCTGGTCCCATTACAACGATCTTCGATCGCTGGTGTAAAATAATACAGCTCACGTTAGCTAATCGGTCTCTAGTAAACTCTCATCAAAGGGAATAGCGACCAGCAATAAAATATGCGTGCTAATTTGAAAAAGGGCAGATCTCAGAATATAGGAATGGTTATGTTAACCAACAGGTGTAGGTGAAAATTTTGTTGAAAGAAAAGTGTAGATGAAGAAATACCTTGTAGATAGATGAAAACTATTTTCATAATCTATCACACTGCCCCATTCTCTTCGTGAAGTGTTTGTCCGTTGTTGAATGAGTAGAGACTTAGTGTGTTTTTCTTTGCTCTCCGTAACTCAAGAGCAGAATCAGATAGAACGAACGAACGAACTTTGTCTTCAAAAGGTTTAGAACTCAACATGCAGACCCGTCTAACAACATGTCCATCCTTTCTCGCGTTTCCCGTATTGAATCCATTTATCTTACACATGCATTTTAAATATTATTTTTAAAATATTAAACTAACCAAAAAAAAATGCAATAAAACAAAGTAAAATACTAACATTTTCACAGTCTGATAACAGTTACACATATTTATAGAACTTTATCGTAATCATTATTGAACAGGGCAAAATAATCCTTAAAACCTACACATGATATTAGATAATGATTTGGACACGTAACTAAATTAGGGTGGCATATAATCTGCGCTCATGATTTAAAGTCTGCGACTGTATGAATATGGACTAAGAGTGCTTTTTAGGTCATGTGGAAGATAATTCCGAAGATGAGCAGCAGAAAAGGCAAAACGTTTCTTGAATAAGTCAAGCCTTGGCTTGGGCACGTGTAATTTGTTTTAGCTCCGGCTGCGTCTTCTACTGTATTTGAAAATGGGCCACAGAAACGTTGGCGCGTTGTGTGATAAGATTTTGTGAATGAATTTGGCTTTGTTCATTCACAAAATCCTAATTACAGAATGCTCTAACGTTTCTGTGGCCCATTTTCATAGATAGATAGAAGGGTGGATGGATGGATGAAATGGATAGATAGATAGATAGATAGATAGATAGATAGATAGATAGATAGATAGATAGATAGATAGATAGATAGATAGATAGATAGATAGATAGATAGATAGATAGATAGATAGATAGATAGATAGATAGATAGATTAGAATGATTTATAGATAGATAGATAGATAGATAGATAGATAGATAGATAGATAGATAGATAGATAGATAGATAGATAGATAGATAGATAGATAGATAGATAGATAGATAGATAGATAGATAGATAGATAAATAGATTGGAACGTAGGTGCTTAAGTACATAAGTCCACAGATAGATTGAATCGATTACTCATTAGTGCCATGTCAAAAAAGCACTTCGGTTATGTGAATTATTCGTTTAAATGGTGAATTTCAACGTTGACGAAAATAGTAATACATGAGTAATGAACGTCCATAGCTATGAACACGTTGCAAAGCAATAATATCTTTTTAAAATGTACTTTTGTCGCAATGCAAAATTAATAAGCGAATTGGTCTTGTTCACAGACATCATTTGACTGTATAAAGAAGGGTTCCCAATGCGAACCCTTTACTTTGTCCAAGTGTTGCGCACCAACATCTTGTGTAAATAATCAGTGTATTGTCAACCTTTATGCTGCGTTAGCCGGCGCCTTGGGTAAGTGTAATTTTACTGTTTTTCATAGTTAACATGTGTATAAGTGTCGCATAGAGATTTATGATCAATAAATTTTCTATATTCTTTTCTTTTCTACCCGTGTCCTCTACTTTATTATCGCTCTTTTATCCTTTTCCTGGTTTTCGCATCCGTGCGTTTGCGACTAAATATTATTTTCCCATTCTGACTGTTGCGTACATATTTTTTGGCGCACGGATTACGCATACCATGTAAAATGTTTTAATTGTCTGATGAAGATATATTCATCTTTGAATGCATGTTTTGGTCTTGAGGGACGAAACTCAGATTGGGCAATAAGTAGTCATTCTGTGAGTTATCGCTCTTTGTAGCGTTCTTAAAAATAGAACTCGGCGGAGGAATTTAGACTTACTTGAATCTATTCTGTGTTTGGTTAGGAATAGATTGTTCTTGCTTCAGAATGTCTATGGTCCGAATCTATGTGTAGTGCTTGTCTATGTAGGACGAGTATGTCTTATATCTTGATATCTTAGTATGTTTAAGTGGAACTATTTGTTCTTGTACTGTACTGAAGGGGGTCAGGTGTTTTCGGCGGATGAAGAGAGGTGAGGGGGCTCTTCGGTTGTCTAGGCCTAGGGCGGGAAGTCATGTCGGAGAGATGCCCAAGAGTTTGTGATCTCTTTAAGTTATTCTGGGGACGAAGATAGTTTTTTCCAGGATCGTTTAGTCCATGAGTTCCCCAGTTGTGATTCTATAACGCCGGGAGAGCGTTTTTGTGCTTGCTAGTGTATTTCTTATGTCCAGGTAAAAAAACGTACTTTTGCTGACTTCGTTCATTCCTAGGCTTAAGATGGGCAGACGTTTACATGAACTTACCTATGAATATGTCGGGACGACATATTCTCTACCAGCACTAAATATGTTTATATGCAGCAACTATGAGGACATAATATGCTGATCATTGTAGAATCATTTATTGTTGATGAACAAAGCTTCGATTGAAGATTTGGCTATACACCCGTATAGTGAGTGATGCTCCACCGGGAACCAGCAGCCATTGTGGAATTCGATTGATTTTGGAATTCTACTTATTGTAAATCATTAGCAGAGAACGGGAAAACTTCCTTATTATCAGGTGATGATTGAGAGATCACTATTACAAAGAAATTAACATTATCTTCACAGAGATTTGCTGTAATTTACCTACAGGAATCTTCGCTAGAAAGAGATCCTGTTTAGGAGTCAAGTTTGAACAGTATTGCTTAATTGACATGCTCGGTCAGTAAGGCCTACTGACTGTATTTATAAACTATGGAAATCTTGGTGTTTACAGATGTTCCATTGCAAGATTATTCTTCATGAATGCTAATTTAGGACGGTAGTCCATTGATCAATATTATGCTGTCTATGTCGACTCATGTTCCTGTAACTGTACCCAATCTGTCAAGTGTGTGCGTCCAATTAAACTATTGAAACGACTACAGTGGTCTGCATTGGTGACATAACGTAATGAGTGAATGAGTGCCTTATACGGGTCAACACACGAACAGTCCACCATTCGCCTAACTCACACTTCACACTCACACTCCATATTGGCATAACCCTGCGTCGGTTGAGTTGACCTTTGCTCCCCCTGGAGCCTCCATTATATTCACCACTGGTTTGCGTGAGGAGAATGAAAGCAGTACTTTACAGCATGCCTGGTATACACAGTTACCCGCAAGAAGAAAAAGGAGATTTATCACTGACTTTGCGGTTTCTTTTCTTATACTAGTAATGCATTTATTACGTAAGATGTCAGTCCCTGGACGAGACGATATAGTGTGAGAAATTCGTTTTCGTCAGACATGATGGCAGACATATCGTCTACATTTTCACCTGACACAGCGTTTCTTTGGCTGAGTTATCGGCGTGAGGTGTGAACGGCGCCCTCATGCATTGCTCAGGAATGAGAATAGTTAGACGGATGTGTCAAAGACGCGTGTGGCAGTTATGGCCAGTGTCTAGTATGTGAAGTGTTAAGAAAAGGGAGAGAGAGAGAGACAGAGAGAGAGAGACAGAGAGAGAGAGACCGGCGTTATTTCGGGTTTTCGTAATAGCGTGGGATCCTTTGTCCGTTTTCAGATATCTTACCCAGAGTTTTAGAGTAGTCATTCATACTCCTAGTTGCAGTAGACGTGATACTTCGTTCTAGATACTTATATTTGTAAGTGAAACTCTTAGTTTCGTTGTGATACCGGTAGTTCTGTTTGGAGGTAAATATATTATATATCTAGTAGTATTGAGTGATTCAGTGAGAACCGGTTATTTCATTTTACTAGTTAGATTTCTGTGCAGAAGAAATTAATTTATAAGTCCGTTATATTCTCTAGTCGACATGTTACAGTGGAAAGCAGAATAAATTATAATTTCTAGCTTAAACTAATTCGGCTATTAATGAATTTAATTAAACTGCTAATAATCAGTCGAAAATATTTTAAACTAACTTATAACTGCACTGATGCATCATTGAGTATTGACGAAATACGTTTGTATTTCTAATTCATGATGACTGATTTGACTATATAACCTATTTCATGGGAATTTTAAATGATAAGACAAGCTCTACGCTTGCAGTTTATAATGTAAGTTATAACCGAAGTAAATAGTATGTATAAGTATTTTATATGTTGTTTTCTCTTTATTCAGTGAGACTGGGGTGCCCAACTCTACCAGTGTTTAAGTACTGAGTAATATCTGTGAAGAACAAAAACATTTTTTTCTTAAAGACTTGGGTGTATAAGTAAAACCTGTCTGGCATTGCGTTGGCATCCAGAACGACAGAGTACCACTTTTTCCTGAACTTTAAGATTAAATGAAGTAACGGGCCTATCGCGCCAGATTTAATTCTTCCTGAGAAAAAAACTCAAGTACATTTCAGCCCTTGTGGCAAGTAAAATATTACTATCAATAACCTTCCCGACACTGTTGACAAATTGTGGTGTGACCAAGAATTTTACCTTTGATCGAAGTTACAAACCTGAAATTTCTCCTAAGTAGTGGAAACCTCGTGATTCTGACACTGTGAGCCCGCTTAAAACTAATTCTTTCCTCGTGATTAAAGTGACACTAACCTTAGTCTGGAAAATATTAGCATGAAGAGGACGCTCCCCGGAACCATTGGATGAACCCAAAAATCTGCAGAGCTGGGATCCGCTTCATTAAAAGAAAGACAGATTAAAGGGTGTGGGTGTCCTGAAGTTTGCACCAGACGGCGAACAACAGCACGGTTGTAAGTAAGAATGTATGTCAGGGCCCTGATGAATGAACAGAGAGAAAGCAGGAACGAGTGACTCTTTTATGGTATGTCTCATACCAATAGGTCTATCATTCTTGTAGCAATTCATTGACTTTATGACTATTTGTATATGTGTAGTGGGTTTGATGGTATTGTATGGTGGTGATGGTACTACGTGTGATGCATGAGGTCAGGTGTGAAGGCTCCTGAGATAATATGTAACTGTGAATTGTCAGAAGGCCCTTCTCGCTACCACTACGACCTCACACTTATCTTTTTTTGTGTTCTAATGAATGTGGCTACGTTAAATGTCTAGGGTAATGATATGTATTGTGGTGTGGTAGTTTATAGACACACACACAGATATTTACTAAGTCTAATAATATTAACAAATGTTATAATACACTGAACTAACTCAAGTGTGTAAAATTTTTGATAGAAATTTTCTTACATTTATTTTGTTCTGGATCAAGTTTTATTTTGACCAGAACTTATAAAAGATTTAGGAATTATGAAAAAAAAAATGCATGGAATATTACATAATAAATGCAAGAGTGTACATATGTATGTTACTAGACTATTTAGTTTTATTAATGTTTATAGTAGTCATCTAATTTGGGAGACCGTTTAATGGTTGTGCTGTTGGGGTGGCCTCATCACTCCAGTCTATATTGACTACACAGTGTCCAGTAAATTGCAGGAATTTTATGGGATTGTTAGTAACTATATTGAGTTGGTGAATTCTCAGCAGACCAGAGGCTCACTCAACTTTGAAGATGTAGCTCTGGTGCTGAGATCTGGTGGCCCCACCTCTCCGTGCTTGGGGGCAATAATAGTGGTCTGGTGGCCCCACCTCTCCGTGCTTGGGGGCAATAATAGGCTGCTCTGACACAAGGTTACTGCACGGATCCACTCGGGTAAAATCAACAACTCGTTTGACACCACCTTGGTGCCAACTGAAACTCACAGCTCTGCAATCAAAGTATTGGCTATGTGTCAAAATTCCATTCTCTAACCATGTCTGGACACAACACTACACAACAACAACACCATATAGACAGGTCAGATCTCTCTGACCATACAGCACATTTTACCATGGTGGTTTCACATCAGATAGGTTCTCCCAGACTACAGATTCTGAAATATGTTTATTAGTTTCCTCCCCTAAAATAGGATAGGTAATATGTTTCATTGATCTCAACACTTGATCTGTCCTTCCTAATCCTTGCTGGAGTTTATGTATTTTATTTGTCTCTAGACCCTGAACTGGGGCGGGGGGTCTAGAGCGAACCCTTACTTGTTGTAAGGAACAGATTATGCTATTGCAGTATCAAATCACTCGAACCTTAAACAAATATTAAAATGTATAAAGAAATAAGTTTAGTCTTACCAGAAATATGAATATAGTACACAGTAAATAAGTGCTAGCAAAACTCTGCTGAGCTGCTGGCTATAGTATGGTGTCCCACTGAATATTATGTATTATTTCTGGGAAATCACCACTACAATTAATGACTGTGTTACTGGACAGACTTATGTCGAATGGCAAAAATGTGCGTCTCTATCCCGCTAATATAAAATGCGTTGGCCAATCAGATCAGAAGACCAAGCTTTTCAATTCAAAATTTGAAAATAAAGTCAAAATTACATCTTATTTTCTCAAATGTACGTCCGTCACATTTTATCTTTTCCCAAAAAAGTCAAAAGTACATCTCAATTTTTAAAATGTACGTCGGTCACAATTTATCTTTTTCCCACAATTTCACTTGTTTTTTTGGACTAACACATGTAAAACTGCACGAACCTGCCTCCTAAGTTATTTTTAGCCACTACTGTCCGCTACTCCCCCCTCTCTTGCATTCTAACTAGATTTGAACACTTGAGTCTCAAGGTTGCGATTTTTGTGCAAATAGTGGCATGTTTGATTCAATGCAGTCTTTCGCTGATGTGAACAACCCCGTCTTTTGTCATTATCTTTCTTATTATCTGTCCGTCTGTATAAATGAAAGTATATTATTTCACTGCTCAGAATGGGCCATCCGGCCAGCTAATTTTTATATTCCTAACATTAATATTAAGAAAAAGTTACTTTTTTGAATTTTGTAATATTTCAAGCATCTGCGTTTAGCCGCTGAATTCAAATAAAAGGCTTGGTATCGCAAAAGCGTCCAATAAATGACTGTGGCGTATCATATCCAAGGTCCCTTCTGTCGAATTCCTTACTTTATGTCAACTTGGGGGGGGGGGGGGGGGGGGGGGGGGGGGGGAACGTGACTTTTCCTCCTTGCCCCACCAATTTGCGTCCATTAACCTCGCTAGTTCAAGTACGCGTTCAGTCAGATTTTTGTCTTTTGATCCTCGTTCCGTTTTGCCTTCAAGTCTAACACCTGATGACCCGCGGCGCGGGCGATCATGTATTCCAGCAGCTTACGCATTGGTTTTTTTATCCCTACGTTGTATCATTGGAGATATTTTGACGTTGTATCACTGTTAATTTTTACGACACATCTCCCCACCTGAAAACATGCCTACGGCAAGTTCTAAAACCAGTGATACACATAGACAAAATCTCTCCTTACGCCTGCCATTACTCTAATTTTGATCACAGGGGTGCCGACTGAGGAAATCTGCACCGACATTCAATTTACCTGGGATATATTGGATACTAAACTGATAAGGTTGAAGCAATAAAGACCACCTCAGCAATCTTGCGTTTTCATGCTTAGCCTGAGATAAGAATACGAGAGGCTGATGATCCGTCTCGACCACAAAAGTCCTACCATACAGATAGATTTGAAACTTCTTTATTGCCCAGACCAACGCTAAACATTCTTTTTCGCTTGTGGAGTATCCTTGTTCCGCCTTATTCAATTTGCGGCTTGCATAAGCGACTGGTTTCAGTTCCCCATCAGGTGAAGATGATCTTTGCAACAAAGCCGCCCCGAGTCCTACATTACTGGCATCGGTTCTCAAGACAAAGTCCTGTGTCAAATCAGGTAGTTTGAGAATAGGCTTGCTAGTGAGTTTTTCCTTTAAATCCTGGAACGCTAATTCACTTTGCGCAGTCCAATTAATTTTATCTGGAAGTCCCTTGCGAGTCAGATCAGTCAGAGGCGCACAAATAGAGTTAAAATCTTTGATATATTTTTGATAAAATCCGCATAACGACACAAATGATCGCACGTCCTTTTTTGTTTGTGGTCTAGGTGCTCTCTGCAGTTTTTCCAAGTTCTTAGGATCAGGGGTCATGCTACCCTGATATACCGTGTGTCCCAAGAATTCCAACTCTTTGCATCCAATGCAACATTTTGTTGGCCTAGCAGTTAAGTTCGCCTCCCTAAGCCTATTAAATAACATTTCTAGAGCTTCAATGTGTTCTTCAAATGTCTCTGTGGCGACGAGAATATCATCCATGAAATTCGTGATACATGGGTTATTCAGGGGATCCAACAATTTGCGCATCATCCTTGAAAATACACTCGGAGCATTTTTCAGTCCGAATGGTAGCATGTTGAATTCATAATGTCCATCTGAAGTGCTAAAAGCCAAATAAGGTCTCACTTCAGGCTTCACTGGGATCTGGTAATAGCCTTTACTAAGATCCACCTTTGAAAAGTATTTTGCCTTGTTCAGTCTGGCAAATAACTGTTTTGTGTCTGGTAATGGATCCACTTGCCCTTCTGTGACAGCATTCAGTTTCCTGTAATCTATGCACAGTCTGTGTTCCCCAGACGGTTTTCTCAGCAATACGACACTAGAACTAAAAGATGATTCACTGTGTGAAATGATCCCTTCCTTCAACAAATAATCTATTTCTTCCTTCAATGCCTTCTCCTTCGCGAACGGAATAGAATAGGCTCTCATACAGATTGGGTTTGAGTCTACCAGTTTCATGTCATACTGTAGCAAATTTGTATGTCCTGGTTTATCTGTTAATACATCTGTATGTTCCTCCAGAACCTGTTGAACTCTCTCCCTCTGGTTTTTAGTCAGGTGCTTACTGACTTTTACCTGTGCGGCTGTTTCACAAGGATGTAATGGGTATTCATGTGAGGTGAGTGGTTCCTTTTGCATTTGAGTTGCGATAGCTAAGGTCAGTAAGGGGGTGCTTTCCTGGAGTGGTCTGTCCAGATACTTCTTTAACAGGTTTACATGATAAACTTTCTCCTTCCCCTTTTTGTCAATTTTATAGTTTGTTCTAGACACCTTCTCTAGAACCGTATATGGACCTTGCCATCCAATTTGTAATTTATTCTGGCTACCGGGTAGTAGAAGCAGCACCTTCTCTCCGACTGCCAGTTCTCTGTCCTTTGCCTTCCTATTAAAATATGCTGCATGTTTCTTCCTGGCTTGTTTCAAATTATCATTTGCCAGTTTCCATCCAGCTTTCAAACGAGTGGTCAGTTCGTTCACGTATTGATAAGATGAGGTAACAGTCTCTTCCGCCTTCTCATCTGTCCAGGTCCTTAATAGAGCTTCTAATGGACCTTTTATTGGCCTCCCAAATAGCAGAGTTGCGGGAGCCATCCCGGTTGAACTATGTGGTACCTCCCGGTACGCAAACAATGCGGCGGGCAGGAATTGATCCCACAGATCCGGTTTTTCGTGTGCCAGCTTTCTCAGGATAGAAATGAGAGTCCCGTTGAACCTCTCTACCTGGCCGTTCCCTTGCGGATGGTACGGACTACAATGAAAGTGTCTGGCTTGAAATAGCTTAAAAACTTCTTCCGTTAGTTTCCCCTTGAACTGAGAACCATTATCCGTCAAGATTTGATGCGGGAATCCTAATCGGGTAAATATTGTAAGTAGTGCCTCTGCTACATGTTTTGAATCAATTGACGGCAGGGCTACCGCCTCTCCCCACATAGAACAAGTGTCCACCAGAGTAAGGATGTAACTGTTCCTCCTCTTGGTCCGAGTGAGAGGTCCTACAATATCCACTGCAACCCTCTCAAAAGGTGTTCCCACTATGGGCATTTCCCCTAGAGTTGCAGGAGCAGTCCAGTGCTTTGGAGCTACCCTTTGACATTCTGGGCAGGATTTGACATATCTTTTTATATCCTCCGTTATCCCTGGCCAGAAGTAATGACAAGCTATACGCTGTCCTGTGGCGCTGATCCCCATGTGACCACTGAAGGGAATCGCATGCCCGAGTTCCATCACTTTATCTCTATATGAAGTGGGAAGAACCAGCTGGTTGTGACCATTTGTTCCAGTTCCGGCCTTCCTGTATAAGAGTTTGTGCTTCATGAAATATTCCCCCTTGCTCGGAGGTGTGTGGCATTTGGGCAATTTTTTAAAACATGGCTTGAGTGTCCTATCCTCAGCCTGCGCCTTCCTCATCTCCTCTGGATGAGCATTTATAGGTTCACCTTCTTCTTCCTTCTTCTGTGACCTGGTCTGCACTGTCGCCATGATCACAGGTCTCTCGGGATTCCCCAAGAAGACGTATCTACACCCCAATATCAGAGGGTAGATTGGTTCATCTATCACTGCTGCTCTGATTTCTCCTTCCACATAGCGAGTTTTCACCGTTATCCTTGCGATGGGAAGTGTCATGAGTGGTATGTCCTTAGTTGCCCCTTGTATTTCCACTGTTTCTGTGGTATACTGACTTGGGTCCACTAGGCTAGACTTCACAACTGAATCATAATCCAAACCTGTATCATAAAGGCACCTTATGGTGACCCCATTACAAATAACATCCTCACAAACTGGGGGGTGATAAGGTTCCTGTTGTCCATTAGGATTAACCTTTAATCTTTGCGTCCCCGACTTCATTGCAGCAATGTTTGAAGGTTTCCTTCTACAAAATTCGGTGTTATGGTTATCCTTCTTGCACCATTTACACCATCTTTTTCCTTGGTTCAACGGTTTTCTTTCATTGAATTTTTGGTCATTGAACTGTGAGTTTCTGTCTCTGTAGTCATTTCTTGGCCGTTCAAAGTTTGTCCTACCTTTATTTCCCTGCTCCCTATTATCAAATTATTAAATTGCTGTGGAGCTTTAAAATTATCTATGTGCTTCTTTTTAGCACCACTTACCTCTGCCTGGGCTGCCTGATACCTCTCAGCGACATTTAAAACCTCCCCCAACTTCTCTGCACCTTGTTCCATGAGAAATTTTCTCATGTCTGGAGCCATGGACTCTCTCAATTGCTCAATCATGATCATTTCTTTAAGATCTTGGGTCTTCCCCAGAGCAGTCCATTTCTCCAAATAGGTTTCTAGTCTGGCAGAGAATTGGTGGTATGTCTCCCCAGACAACAATTTGGCATTTCTAAATTTCTTACGATAAAATTCCCCATTTTTTTCGTACCTCAATAACAAAGCCTGCTTTAACATGTCATAATTCTCCTGGTCTTCTCTGTGCATTTTTGCAAAGACTTCGTAAGAAGTACCTCTCAGTCCCTGTGATAGCTTTAAACTCCACCTCTCTCTCTCTAACCCATATGTAGTAGCTAATAACTCAAAACGTCCTAGGTACCCCTCTATGTCATCGTCTTTTTCAACAAAATGGTCTAAATGAAACCCCATAGCTGAGTTTGAGGCTCCCAGACTGGGCGTAGCATCTGAGGCAAAAGGGCTGGCACCATTTTCAGGGGCCGGGCCTTGTAGCTCCAGCTCCCTTAGTCGTAATTCGTGCTCCCTTTGCAACCTTCTATCTTCTGCCTCCCTTTCGGCCTTTTTATCTTCTGCCTCCCTTTGCTGTCGTTTTTCTTCGGCCTCCAATGCCTTTGCCTCTTTGTCAGCCTCAATCTGCAACCTCTTAGTCTCAGCCTCAATTTGTAACCTCTTCTCTTCAGCCAACCGTTCGGACTCTAATTTTCTTTCAGCCTCTTTGTCTAATCTCCTTTCTTCCCGTTCAATATATTTATCACATTCAGCCGTTACATGTTGAATTAAAATCTGACCCTCCATTCCCATCTCCTTTGCCGACAGCACAGCAGCTGATCGGAATTTTGCCAGCTCCGCCATACTTTTTAGACAATATAATAATATACAAGATAAATCTCTAACCTCTAAAGAACTTCTAATTACTATAGTCTAACTAATTCTAATTAATTAATTAACTAATTACTGGCTGTGAAGATTCACCAACTTTTATTTGCAGGGACACTTTTAATTTTAAGGGAATTTTACAATTTTGTTCCCCTAATTTTATTTCTCCCACCAGGAGATCCTAATATACTTAATGGGCTAATTATCCCGGGACAAAGAGACCCCAATATATGTAGTGGGTTTGATGGTATTGTATGGTGGTGATGGTACTACGTGTGATGCATGAGGTCAGCTGTGAAGGCTCCTGAGATAATATGTAACTGTGAATTGTCAGAAGGCCCTTCTCGCTACCACTACGACCTCACACTTATCTTTTTTTTTTTTCTAATGAATGTGGCTACGTTAAATGTCTAGGGTAATGATATGTAATGTGGTGTGATAGTTTATAGACACACACACAGATATTTACTAAGTCTAATAATATTAACAAATGTTATAATACACTGAACTAACTCAAGTGTGTAAAATTTTTGATAGAAATTTTCTTACATTTATTTTGTTCTGGATCAAGTTTTATTTTGACCAGAACTTATAAAAGATTTAGAAATTATGAAAAAAAATGCATGGAATATTACATAATAAATGCAAGAGTGTACATATGTATGTTACTAGACTATTTAGTTTTATTAATAATGTTTATAGTAGTCATCTAATTTGGGAGACCGTTTAATGGTTGTGCTGTTGGGGTGGCCTCATCACTCCAGTCTATATTGACTACACAGTGTCCAGTAAATTGCAGGAATTTTATGGGATTGTTAGTAACTATATTGAGTTGGTGAATTCTCAGCAGACCAGAGGCTCACTCAACTTTGAAGATGTAGCTCTGGTGCTGAGATCTGGTGGCCCCACCTCTCCGTGCTTGGGGGCAATAATAGTGGTCTGGTGGCCCCACCTCTCCGTGCTTGGGGCAATAATAGGCTGCTCTGACACAAGGTTACTGCACGGATCCACTCGGGTAAAATCAACAACTCGTTTGACACCACCTTGGTGCCAACTGAAACTCACAGCTCTGCAATCAAAGTATTGGCTATGTGTCAAAATTCCATTCTCTAACCATGTCTGGACACAACACTACACAACAACAACACCATATAGACAGGTCAGATCTCTCTGACCATACAGCACATTTTACCATGGTGGTTTCACATCAGATAGGTTCTCCCAGACTACAGATTCTGAAATATGTTTATTAGTTTCCTCCCCTAAAATAGGATAGGTAATATGTTTCATTGATCTCAACACTTGATCTGTCCTTCCTAATCCTTGCTGGAGTTTATGTATTTTATTTGTCTCTAGACCCTGAACTGGGGCGGGGGGTCTAGAGCGAACCCTTACTTGTTGTAAGGAACAGATTATGCTATTGCAGTATCAAATCACTCGAACCTTAAACAAATATTAAAATGTATAAAGAAATAAGTTTAGTCTTACCAGAAATATGAATATAGTACACAGTAAATAAGTGCTAGCAAAACTCTGCTGAGCTGCTGGCTATAGTATGGTGTCCCACTGAATATTATGTATTATTTCTGGGAAATCACCACTACAATTAATGACTGTGTTACTGGACAGACTTATGTCGAATGGCAAAAATGTGCGTCTCTATCCCGCTAATATAAAATGCGTTGGCCAATCAGATCAGAAGACCAAGCTTTTCAATTCAAAATTTGAAAATAAAGTCAAAATTACATCTTATTTTCTCAAATGTACGTCCGTCACATTTTATCTTTTCCCAAAAAAGTCAAAAGTACATCTCAATTTTTAAAATGTACGTCGGTCACAATTTATCTTTTTCCCACAATTTCACTTGTTTTTTTTTTGGACTAACACATGTAAAACTGCACGAACCTGCCTCCTAAGTTATTTTTAGCCACTACTGTCCGCTACTCCCCCTCTTGCATTCTAACTAGATTTGAACACTTGAGTCTCAAGGTTGCGATTTTTGTGCAAATAGTGGCATGTTTGATTCAATGCAGTCTTTCGCTGATGTGAACAACCCCGTCTTTTGTCATTATCTTTCTTATTATCTGTCCGTCTGTATAAATGAAAGTATATTATTTCACTGCTCAGAATGGGCCATCCGGCCAGCTAATTTTTATATTCCTAACATTAATATTAAGAAAAAGTTACTTTTTGAATTTTGTAATATTTCAAGCATCTGCGTTTAGCCGCTGAATTCAAATAAAAGGCTTGGTATCGCAAAAGCGTCCAATAAATGACTGTGGCGTATCATATCCAAGGTCCCTTCTGTCGAATTCCTTACTTTATGTCAACTTGGGGGGGGGGGGGGGGGGAGGTGGGGGGGGGCGGCGGGGGGGGGGACGTGACTTTTCCTCCTTGCCCCACCAATTTGCGTCCATTAACCTCGCTAGTTCAAGTACGCGTTCAGTCAGATTTTTGTCTTTTGATCCTCGTTCCGTTTTGCCTTCAAGTCTAACACCTGATGACCCGCGGCGCGGGCGATCATGTATTCCAGCAGCTTACGCATTGGTTTTTTTTTTTTCCCTACGTTGTATCATTGGAGATATTTTGACGTTGTATCACTGTTAATTTTTACGACACATCTCCCCACCTGAAAACATGCCTACGGCAAGTTCTAAAACCAGTGATACACATAGACAAAATCTCTCCTTACGCCTGCCATTACTCTAATTTTGATCACAGGGGTGCCGACTGAGGAAATCTGCACCGACATTCAATTTACCTGGGATATATTGGATACTAAACTGATAAGGTTGAAGCAATAAAGACCACCTCAGCAATCTTGCGTTTTCATGCTTAGCCTGAGATAAGAATACGAGAGGCTGATGATCCGTCTCGACCACAAAAGTCCTACCATACAGATAGATTTGAAACTTCTTTATTGCCCAGACCAACGCTAAACATTCTTTTTCGCTTGTGGAGTATCCTTGTTCCGCCTTATTCAATTTGCGGCTTGCATAAGCGACTGGTTTCAGTTCCCCATCAGGTGAAGATGATCTTTGCAACAAAGCCGCCCCGAGTCCTACATTACTGGCATCGGTTCTCAAGACAAAGTCCTGTGTCAAATCAGGTAGTTTGAGAATAGGCTTGCTAGTGAGTTTTTCCTTTAAATCCTGGAACGCTAATTCACTTTGCGCAGTCCAATTAATTTTATCTGGAAGTCCCTTGCGAGTCAGATCAGTCAGAGGCGCACAAATAGAGTTAAAATCTTTGATATATTTTTGATAAAATCCGCATAACGACACAAATGATCGCACGTCCTTTTTTGTTTGTGGTCTAGGTGCTCTCTGCAGTTTTTCCAAGTTCTTAGGATCAGGGGTCATGCTACCCTGATATACCGTGTGTCCCAAGAATTCCAACTCTTTGCATCCAATGCAACATTTTGTTGGCCTAGCAGTTAAGTTCGCCTCCCTAAGCCTATTAAATAACATTTCTAGAGCTTCAATGTGTCTTCAAATGTCTCTGTGGCGACGAGAATATCATCCATGAAATTCGTGATACATGGGTTATTCAGGGGATCCAACAATTTGCGCATCATCCTTGAAAATACACTCGGAGCATTTTTCAGTCCGAATGGTAGCATGTTGAATTCATAATGTCCATCTGAAGTGCTAAAAGCCAAATAAGGTCTCACTTCAGGCTTCACCGGGATCTGGTAATAGCCTTTACTAAGATCCACCTTTGAAAAGTATTTTGCCTTGTTCAGTCTGGCAAATAACTGTTTTGTGTCTGGTAATGGATCCACTTGCCCTTCTGTGACAGCATTCAGTTTCCTGTAATCTATGCACAGTCTGTGTTCCCCAGACGGTTTTCTCAGCAATACGACACTAGAACTAAAAGATGATTCACTGTGTGAAATGATCCCTTCCTTCAACAAATAATCTATTTCTTCCTTCAATGCCTTCTCCTTCGCGAACGGAATAGAATAGGCTCTCATACAGATTGGGTTTGAGTCTACCAGTTTCATGTCATACTGTAGCAAATTTGTATGTCCTGGTTTATCTGTTAATACATCTGTATGTTCCTCCAGAACCTGTTGAACTCTCTCCCTCTGGTTTTTAGTCAGGTGCTTACTGACTTTTACCTGTGCGGCTGTTTCACAAGGATGTAATGGGTATTCATGTGAGGTGAGTGGTTCCTTTTGCATTTGAGTTGCGATAGCTAAGGTCAGTAAGGGGGTGCTTTCCTGGAGTGGTCTGTCCAGATACTTCTTTAACAGGTTTACATGATAAACTTTCTCCTTCCCCTTTTTGTCAATTTTATAGTTTGTTCTAGACACCTTCTCTAGAACCGTATATGGACCTTGCCATCCAATTTGTAATTTATTCTGGCTACCGGGTAGTAGAAGCAGCACCTTCTCTCCGACTGCCAGTTCTCTGTCCTTTGCCTTCCTATTAAAATATGCTGCATGTTTCTTCCTGGCTTGTTTCAAATTATCATTTGCCAGTTTCCATCCAGCTTTCAAACGAGTGGTCAGTTCGTTCACGTATTGATAAGATGAGGTAACAGTCTCTTCCGCCTTCTCATCTGTCCAGGTCCTTAATAGAGCTTCTAATGGACCTTTTATTGGCCTCCCAAATAGCAGAGTTGCGGGAGCCATCCCGGTTGAACTATGTGGTACCTCCCGGTACGCAAACAATGCGGCGGGCAGGAATTGATCCCACAGATCCGGTTTTTCGTGTGCCAGCTTTCTCAGGATAGAAATGAGAGTCCCGTTGAACCTCTCTACCTGGCCGTTCCCTTGCGGATGGTACGGACTACAATGAAAGTGTCTGGCTTGAAATAGCTTAAAAACTTCTTCCGTTAGTTTCCCCTTGAACTGAGAACCATTATCCGTCAAGATTTGATGCGGGAATCCTAATCGGGTAAATATTGTAAGTAGTGCCTCTGCTACATGTTTTGAATCAATTGACGGCAGGGCTACCGCCTCTCCCCACATAGAACAAGTGTCCACCAGAGTAAGGATGTAACTGTTCCTCCTCTTGGTCCGAGTGAGAGGTCCTACAATATCCACTGCAACCCTCTCAAAAGGTGTTCCCACTATGGGCATTTCCCCTAGAGTTGCAGGAGCAGTCCAGTGCTTTGGAGCTACCCTTTGACATTCGGGGCAGGATTTGACATATCTTTTTATATCCTCCGTTATCCCTGGCCAGAAGTAATGACAAGCTATACGCTGTCCTGTGGCGCTGATCCCCATGTGACCACTGAAGGGAATCGCATGCCCGAGTTCCATCACTTTATCTCTATATGAAGTGGGAAGAACCAGCTGGTTGTGACCATTTGTTCCAGTTCCGGCCTTCCTGTATAAGAGTTTGTGCTTCATGAAATATTCCCCCTTGCTCGGAGGTGTGTGGCATTTGGGCAATTTTTTTAAAACATGGCTTGAGTGTCCTATCCTCAGCCTGCGCCTTCCTCATCTCCTCTGGATGAGCATTTATAGGTTCACCTTCTTCCTCCTTCTTCTGTGACCTGGTCTGCACTGTCGCCATGATCACAGGTCTCTCGGGATTCCCCAAGAAGACGTATCTACACCCCAATATCAGAGGGTAGATTGGTTCATCTATCACTGCTGCTCTGATTTCTCCTTCCACATAGCGAGTTTTCACCGTTATCCTTGCGATGGGAAGTGTCATGAGTGGTATGTCCTTAGTTGCCCCTTGTATTTCCACTGTTTCTGTGGTATACTGACTTGGGTCCACTAGGCTAGACTTCACAACTGAATCATAATCCAAACCTGTATCATAAAGGCACCTTATGGTGACCCCATTACAAATAACATCCTCACAAACTGGGGGGTGATAAGGTTCCTGTTGTCCATTAGGATTAACCTTTAATCTTTGCGTCCCCGACTTCATTGCAGCAATGTTTGAAGGTTTCCTTCTACAAAATTCGGTGTTATGGTTATCCTTCTTGCACCATTTACACCATCTTTTTCCTTGGTTCAACGGTTTTCTTTCATTGAATTTTTGGTCATTGAACTGTGAGTTTCTGTCTCTGTAGTCATTTCTTGGCCGTTCAAAGTTTGTCCTACCTTTATTTCCCTGCTCCCTATTATCAAATTTATTAAATTGCTGTGGAGCTTTAAAATTATCTATGTGCTTCTTTTTAGCACCACTTACCTCTGCCTGGGCTGCCTGATACCTCTCAGCGACATTTAAAACCTCCCCCAACTTCTCTGCACCTTGTTCCATGAGAAATTTTCTCATGTCTGGAGCCATGGACTCTCTCAATTGCTCAATCATGATCATTTCTTTAAGATCTTGGGTCTTCCCCAGAGCAGTCCATTTCTCCAAATAGGTTTCTAGTCTGGCAGAGAATTGGTGGTATGTCTCCCCAGACAACAATTTGGCATTTCTAAATTTCTTACGATAAAATTCCCCATTTTTTTTTCGTACCTCAATAACAAAGCCTGCTTTAACATGTCATAATTCTCCTGGTCTTCTCTGTGCATTTTTGCAAAGACTTCGTAAGAAGTACCTCTCAGTCCCTGTGATAGCTTTAAACTCCACCTCTCTCTCTCTAACCCATATGTAGTAGCTAATAACTCAAAACGTCCTAGGTACCCCTCTATGTCATCGTCTTTTTCAACAAAATGGTCTAAATGAAACCCCATAGCTGAGTTTGAGGCTCCCAGACTGGGCGTAGCATCTGAGGCAAAAGGGCTGGCACCATTTTCAGGGGCCGGGCCTTGTAGCTCCAGCTCCCTTAGTCGTAATTCGTGCTCCCTTTGCAACCTTCTATCTTCTGCCTCCCTTTGCTGTCGTTTTTTCTTCGGCCTCCAATGCCTTTGCCTCTTTGTCAGCCTCAATCTGCAACCTCTTAGTCTCAGCCTCAATTTGTAACCTCTTCTCTTCAGCCAACCGTTCGGACTCTAATTTTCTTTCAGCCTCTTTGTCTAATCTCCTTTCTTCCCGTTCAATATATTTATCACATTCAGCCGTTACATGTTGAATTAAAATCTGACCCTCCATTCCCATCTCCTTTGCCGACAGCACAGCAGCTGATCGGAATTTTGCCAGCTCCGCCATACTTTTTAGACAATATAATAATATACAAGATAAATCTCTAACCTCTAAAGAACTTCTAATTACTATAGTCTAACTAATTCTAATTAATTAATTAACTAATTACTGGCTGTGAAGATTCACCAACTTTTATTTGCAGGGACACTTTTAATTTTAAGGGAATTTTACAATTTTGTTCCCCTAATTTTATTTCTCCCACCAGGAGATCCTAATATACTTAATGGGCTAATTATCCCGGGACAAAGAGACCCCAATATATGTAGTGGGTTTGATGGTATTGTATGGTGGTGATGGTACTACGTGTGATGCATGAGGTCAGCTGTGAAGGCTCCTGAGATAATATGTAACTGTGAATTGTCAGAAGGCCCTTCTCGCTACCACTACGACCTCACACTTATCTTTTTTTTTTGTGTTCTAATGAATGTGGCTACGTTAAATGTCTAGGGTAATGATATGTAATGTGGTGTGTTAGTTTATAGACACACACACAGATATTTACTAAGTCTAATAATATTAACAAATGTTATAATACACTGAACTAACTCAAGTGTGTAAAATTTTTGATAGAAATTTTCTTACATTTATTTTGTTCTGGATCAAGTTTTATTTTGACCAGAACTTATAAAAGATTTAGGAATTATGAAAAAAAAATGCATGGAATATTACATAATAAATGCAAGAGTGTACATATGTATGTTACTAGACTATTTAGTTTTATTAATGTTTATAGTAGTCATCTAATTTGGGAGACCGTTTAATGGTTGTGCTGTTGGGGTGGCCTCATCACTCCAGTCTATATTGACTACACAGTGTCCAGTAAATTGCAGGAATTTTATGGGATTGTTAGTAACTATATTGAGTTGGTGAATTCTCAGCAGACCAGAGGCTCACTCAACTTTGAAGATGTAGCTCTGGTGCTGAGGTCTGGTGGCCCCACCTCTCCGTGCTTGGGGGCAATAATAGTGGTCTGGTGGCCCCACCTCTCCGTGCTTGGGGCAATAATAGGCTGCTCTGACACAAGGTTACTGCACGGATCCACTCGGGTAAAATCAACAACTCGTTTGACACCACCTTGGTGCCAACTGAAACTCACAGCTCTGCAATCAAAGTATTGGCTATGTGTCAAAATTCCATTCTCTAACCATGTCTGGACACAACACTACACAACAACAACACCATATAGACAGGTCAGATCTCTCTGACCATACAGCACATTTTACCATGGTGGTTTCACATCAGATAGGTTCTCCCAGACTACAGATTCTGAAATATGTTTATTAGTTTCCTCCCCTAAAATAGGATAGGTAATATGTTTCATTGATCTCAACACTTGATCTGTCCTTCCTAATCCTTGCTGGAGTTTATGTATTTTATTTGTCTCTAGACCCTGAACTGGGGCGGGGGGTCTAGAGCGAACCCTTACTTGTTGTAAGGAACAGATTATGCTATTGCAGTATCAAATCACTCGAACCTTAAACAAATATTACAATGTATAAAGAAATAAGTTTAGTCTTACCAGAAATATGAATATAGTACACAGTAAATAAGTGCTAGCAAAACTCTGCTGAGCTGCTGGCTATAGTATGGTGTCCCACTGAATATTATGTATTATTTCTGGGAAATCACCACTACAATTAATGACTGTGTTACTGGACAGACTTATGTCGAATGGCAAAAATGTGCGTCTCTATCCCGCTAATGTAAAATGCGTTGGCCAATCAGATCAGAAGACCAAGCTTTTCAATTCAAAATTTGAAAATAAAGTCAAAATTACATCTTATTTTCTCAAATGTACGTCCGTCACATTTTATCTTTTCCCAAAAAAGTCAAAAGTACATCTCAATTTTTAAAATGTACGTCGGTCACAATTTATCTTTTTCCCACAATTTCACTTGTTTTTTTTTACTAACACATGTAAAACTGCACGAACCTGCCTCCTAAGTTATTTTTAGCCACTACTGTCCGCTACTCCCCCCCCCCCCCCCCCCTTGCATTCTAACTAAATTTGAACACTTGAGTCTCAAGGTTGCGAATTTTGTGCAAATAGTGGCATGTTTGATTCAATGCAGTCTTTCGCTGATGTGAACAACCCCGTCTTTTGTCATTATCTTTCTTATTATCTGTCCGTCTGTATAAATGAAAGTATATTATTTCACTGCTCAGAATGGGCCATCCGGCCAGCTAATTTTTATATTCCTAACATTAATATTAAGAAAAAGTTACTTTTTGAATTTTGTAATATTTCAAACATCTGCGTTTAGCCGCTGAATTCAAATAAAAGGCTTGGTATCGCAAAAGCGTCCAATAAATGACTGTGGCGTATCATATCCAAGGTCCCTTCTGTCGAATTCCTTACTTTCTGTCAACTTGGGGGGGGGGGGGGGGGGGACCGTGACTTTTCCTCCTTGCCCCACCAATTTGCGTCCATTAACCTCGCTAGTTCAAGTACGCGTTCAGTCAGATTTTTGTCTTTTGATCCTCGTTCCGTTTTGCCTTCAAGTCTAACACCTGATGACCCGCGGCGCGGGCGATCATGTATTCCAGCAGCTTACGCATTGGTTTTTTTTTTATCCCTACGTTGTATCATTGGAGATATTTTGACGTTGCATCAAGGGTCAGAGACCGACTCTAATATATTTCCTCCATCTCACTCGTGAAATCTATTTCTATTTTATCATCTCACTGAGGTATCACCTGTTTCTATTGCTATACAGAAAGGACCAACCAAAGTCTTAATTCACCTATCACAAATCTACGACAATAAGGTAAAGGTAAAGGATCCCGTTACACGCTCATTGAGGCATATTGGGAATATGGTGTTAGGCCCATATGTTCTTGACCATCGGCACACTAGGGGTGTTGTGGTCAGCATCACACCGGCTGCCTTAATCTTCCCAGAAGTTGCTCTGGTACCAAACTGGGGCTGGGTCGACCCAGGAGCCGTTTGCGGTCTAAAAAAATCCCACCTCATCTGGGGATCGAACCATAGACCACTTAGCTAGGAATGTGTATTGGTGGTGGTTTATTTCGGAGCCCATTTTCTGATTGAAAAAATGAGTTTATTTACTGTTTTAAGTTGTCTAGTAACTTTATATTGTTGTTAGCGTGAAGAAATACGAGATATAACGTATACGCACATATGATGGATACATTCAGACAAAGTTAAAGATTCCTAAAACTAACCCTTACCATTACCCTTTGATACTGTGTCTCTGAATTATTTTTGAGGCAGTATCGAAAACACGACCCACTACGCTTCATTTAAACCCAGAGTATCATAACCTTGTTCAATGTTATAATTTAAATTACTACCATAGATGGATATCCGCTCTCAACAATGAGTGCTCCCAAGGTCATACAATTAACAAATGATGGAACAAGATACAATTGAATAGCAAGGGAGACCACAGTGAACTTTTGGTTAATGAATAGATGATCTTGATTGTGCTGTCGTCTATATCGTCATAACATAAAAGACAGGACATGCTGGAGCCAAACACACTAATAGTAAAAGCACCAAATGCAGGGAATCATATTAATATAAGCCAAATAAAGACACGAAGTTAAATGTTGGATGATCCAATTGGAAATTAGAAAACAACATAAGTTGAATGAGTGAAGAAACGTGCAGGTTATCCTTTATTGTTAAATAACATCAATGATAAAGACGCAAGTACCAGGTTTATCTCCAATTCTCTCTGATTAAAATAAATCGCCACACCAATACAAAGTGTCAAAAAGATTATTATTTCTTCTTATTCGTCGTCTTCTTCTTCATGAACTTTCAAACGTCAACATGAATATGTTCAAAGACAGTAGTGGTTCGCTTCAGGTTGTTGTTATCTCCGTAAAGTTTTTTCAGGAAATGTACCTGTGATGGTCATATGCCCTTTCTGTGTTCCTCATATGTTGAACACATTTGATGTAGATGTCCAGTAGTCATTTCATCGGTGCCACAGTTACACACATCAGTAGTGTGTTACCGACTTTTTCTGGATTGAATATATTTAGCTTTTAAACTTTCTTCTGACTGATATTATTATCTCTATTGAACTGTGTTAAAGTTATTAATTTTGCCATAACCGTGGGTTTGTCGTTATTGTTTTTTGATTATGAATGTTCGAGCGTTAAATATATTTCATTTCATATTTCATCATTCTGTCGTCTGAGTTCATCTTAATACTCGTATGTCTGGTGTGAATGTTGAATTCAAACCCAATAAGGTTGACCAATGATACATTCACCGTAGAACAGAACTGCACAACGGAGTGACATAAACTTTCATACCGAATCGACAGAATACCTGATCGACGACTGAATCCTTTAATACATTCAGGAACACATCTTCACTTCGTGGAATGTGGACAACAAAATGAGTGATTCTCATTTCACCTATGCGATACATATCACAGTGTCTATCAGCCTTTTCTATTGGACCTTAGCTCAGTCATTTTAACCGTCATTTAATCACTCTAACTCTTCTGAGTTTTAGCAGCGCACGTATCTTTTCTTCTTCAAATATTATGCAGCGAACAAGCGCAATTATGCTAAAATATCTTTAGCTTCTCTCTTAATCAAATATTATTCCTTTTTAAATCTATGGCTGAGTAGCATTTATTAATTTGGCTACACACGCCATCACGGTTACCACAACTGTTTTCATTAACTTTAAAGTACACACAGCTGTATTATATTTTAAATCTCTGCGCTTTTACGATAAGCGCTTACACATATAACTCTGGACTGAAAAGTCCTAATGTATTAATTATGTTATCAGCTTTAATAAGCCTGAATACTAACGGTTAAACTTTCTTTGAGTTTTAGAACTCTACATATCGACTTGTGGACTTTGCCCCACATAATATATACGCTGAGATAGGCCCGAAGGCTACACCAAGACTGTCGTAGCTATGCTAAACACGTCAGCAAGCAACTCACGCATAATCGCTCCAACTCTAACTAGAGGTAGTGCTGCATGGTGCTACCATGGTGCGATCAAACTAAGCCAAGATGCCGGCAAAACCATGTAGCAGTCATCGACAAGTAGTTCCTATCTTTAGTTTATTGAATAGATGGTATTCCAGTCTGTTGTAACATGTGCACAGTCTGAAGATTACCATTTGTTCACTTCTGCTGAGCTGGTAATAAGCATAGTTTCTTTGGTGGCCTGGATGATCTGCTTCCCTCTTGTTCTTCTCTCTGCTCTTGATACAACTCTTGGCCTCTTCATAAGTTATGCTTGTGTCAAGTTGAGGTGGCTTTCTGCATTCCTTTGCCAGTCTGCCTGCCTCTTCATTTCTCAGGATGTTCCAGTGAAAAGGGATCCACTGTATCACAACTCTTTTGCATTGCTGACATAGTTTGTGTAGTGTTACTCTTAGGTCATCCAATTCGGCCTTAGTCTGATTCTTCATCGTTGCAATTATTGACAACGGATCTGTGATGAGAGCTACTTGTGTCTCTGAGATTTCTTCTGTCATTAGGGCTTCTAATGCAGTTTTTAATTCCTCTGCATCTGCTCTGAAGCTACTTGAGAACTATTCTTTTGCGACTGGCAGCTTTTTTGCGCGCCATTGCTTATGCTCAGAAAGACTCCTCTACCTCCATCTTCTGTTGCATTTGTTGGTGACAAATCTGCGAATTCAATGTGTGGTTAGCGCCTTTCTCTCTATTACATCTGGTTCTTCTTTCTCTCAATACCAAGAATGTTTTCAATCTTTTCGGAAAGGCTGTTTTTTTCCAAGCTGGAAACGTGTGTGTTGTATAAATGAGTTTAGCTGTTTATATTTAATTTGTCGAATCTGCTCAGGGAAGCGAAATATTAGTTTCCCAGCTATTGAGCGCTGGCGGACGCTGTCTCGAAAGAGTGCATGTGGTGTTCTCGGTAACGGTCCTTCCCAGGTCATCAGGTAGCGAGCCAGTGGCTTCATGTGTGTTAGGCTTGTGTTTCCGTAAAGCACAGCCACGGTCGTGATGTGTGTAGTAAAATCTGCGAGAATAATCGCTCATTTCAGTAGATTTTGGTCATAAAATGATAATAAATAAACCCGCCCGATTGTGCCTGACGGTGATGCTCTCACACGCCAGCAACGCTGCCTTTTGTGCAGTGCTAAAAGCCTATAAAACGATTCCACTATAAAAATCTAACACGCTTTTTAGTTTCAGTTTCGAAACCGTAAACCTACTCGCTTTCCTTGTGACGTACAATTTTAGCATTTTGCCCTATCTGATAGAGACTGTAGCAAGCCTTATAAATAACGATATGTTAGAAATGTAACGCCAAACTGCTGTCTGAAGTAACGTAATCTGTCAACAGTAACGTAAAATTTGGTAGTCTTTTGGACTTTTTCTAAGTAGCAATAACGAGACGATTGTAATACATTAACACAAAATGCATGCCAAAACCCGCGTCGTTCTGCACGCGAGACTAATAGTATAAACACACTGTGGCAAAGCCAACGGATATACACACACAGACAATATTTTATTTCCTCCTCGCGGTAGTATTACTGACGTCACAAAAACAAGTAGTTATTTGAAAAATACAGGCGGGCGAGATGAGAAAGGGGGGAAAGATGGCCGTCTTGTGTAAAATTTTTATTTGACGATGACAGTGACAAAAATTGAAAATCTAAAACCCATATGAAACTGACCATAAAAATTATATGGTAGTATAGCGTAGAGTCCCCTGAGCAAGAATGTGTTTTAAATAATATGGTAGTCCAAGTATTAGTTGAGTTAATGAGAAAATACTAAATGACTACGGACACGCGACCCGACACACTGTTGTTCCTGCTTGTTTTTTCATAACGTTAGGGGGACGGAAACTTAGAAAAGAGGCATTGAGGTACATTCAAATTCGCTTGAGGAACAAGAGTATAAGGGGAAATGGGAGCGATACGAAAATTGTTACCAAAAACGAAACATCTTTTTTGTATTGGGCATAACTAAAGCAGGCTGGCCAATCGACTACCAGACGCAGATTTTGTTTGGAGATATTTGTGTTTTTCAAAAACTACATTTGAAATTCTGGTAGTCGCAAGCTTTCGATTGGCCAGTGCAAAATAATATTAGCAAAAGGCTTTCACTATTCATTGCCAGTTGACAAAAACTTTTCATTCAAATACGCTGAGATCAGCTGTGTTAAATTTAAAATTAAATACAGAAATATTTCACAGTCTGGGCAGTGCAGAGGGAACTGAGGCCATTTATTTGCAAGTCAGCGTCATTTGTTTATATTTCTTGAAAATTTGTGGTAAGAATGCTTTATGAATTACTATGTTTAATCCCACTGCCAAAGTTAGATACTGCTATTGGTGACAAGTAAAGGACGTGCCGGAAGCAGACATTGTTGAGTCCTCACATTGAAATGTATCTAACTGATGTATGTGGTCATGATTTTGTTTGAATATTATTGTATTATAATATATTAGTAAGCCTCTGTGTTCCATGAACACTGTTTAACATGCCTGAAGCATTTATATTTAAAAAAGAAAAGAAGAGAAAATCATACCAAAGGAAATGTGGCTACCCCACATTATTTTATTGAGGAAAAATATGTAAACGTACAGTGGCGTATCTGCCATAGGGACCTGAAGGTGGTCACAGCAAGGTGGGAGTCATGTAAAGTTAGGGGCGAGTGCACCTGTAATGCACGCGAGGCTGACCCCAAAGCACAGTAGGAAAATACTAAAAATAAGAAGTGATCAGATATAAAAGGCCATGATGTCCTTTTGTTGCAGAGGTTTTATTTCCTGTTGCCATCCGGTAACAGGAAACCTGCTGAGTCAAAATAACGCCATAAAGTCTCCGGAAATTCTTTTATGCTGTCAAAAGAAACGGGAGGAGCTTGTGCACGATTGAAAGACAGAGATTTTCTGCAACTACACACTGTATACAATTTCTTCAAGAAATCCCAGGTGATGTGTTGAGCATCTGGGTATATCTGACATTTTCGTTTAGTTTCCTGGTATTTCCAATTATACTCAGGAAATTTATTGTGGTGTGATGACATTACAGCCCCTCATACACAGTGACTCTCCCTATTAGACGAATAAAGTGTAAGCTGTGAACATTTCAACAGGAAGATATATATTGACTTTCTAGTTAGAGGACAAAGAGTCCATATATTTTAGTTGATCTTTTTCTGTAAAATATCTTGTCCTTATTTGAAAGACCTGTCCAAAAAATATGACTGGACAGGCATAATAAATTGTACAGAGAAAAAATAGTATTTTAAAGAAAAACTTAACCACTGGTTTTATTCACTTCCTCATAGAAAATTAAAGTGTTTTAGTGTTGTGTACCATCATTTCATTTCTTCTCTAGACACTACGATTGATAAGATTTATCTTTGCATTCCCTACTGAGAGCTGACTACTTGAAGGGAAATGTTTTTGTTCATGACAGTTTGCACTGTTAAAATGAAATACAAATTCACTCCCAAGTCCTTGCCTTTTGACTTCAACTAATTGTACAGAACTTTGGCAAAAGGTACACAACAATTTTTCAGCAATGTTCTGACTAAGAAGACCCATGTCAACAATTCTGTACCCGTCAAGCAAATCAGTATCATTAACATTATAATTACCTTCCTCGTCAATTTCTGCAGAATCTGTGTCACAGTTTCGCTCCAACATATCCTCATCAGAGTCATGTGTTAGGCTGCTAATGTCCAGAATTTTCTGCTCTGATCGTGAAAGGGGCTTGGCATTTCGTTTCATTCCAATATCAAAACATTCAGTCTGTATCGATGGTGTTAAACTATGAACGCATGGCTCAGTACCGAATGTCGATGCATTATGTAGGATTGTTTTCCTTTCATTTCGTTCAGCCGTATGTTGATTGCCATGAAATTTACGCTTCTTTGATATACCTTTACCGAACTTTTTGTCTGAAGGCATAATTATCACAAATATATTCATGTATTTCCACAAATTAACTCAAAGTTTCAATCACAATTGTGTTTTTTTTTTTTTACCGCCAGGATGGATGAAAAAGGAGTATTCATTGTATTCGTTGTATTGAGTATATTTTTTTCTAGGGAGTGTTTATTATTTGGTATACCTTCCAATATGAAGGTTAGCAAAAAAGCATATTTTGGGACTAAAAGTCAGCGATTTTTGGAACACACTCATTCTCTTTGAACATTGATAACTAATAAACTATTACAGATAAACACATAATTCAAAAAGAATATCGAAGTAAAAAGGCTTATAAATATTTAAAACACAATTATTTATGCAAATGAAAAATAACCTTTTTTGTCTATTTCTGGGTGTATATGCCCCCTTAATTAAAAGAAACCAAAATTACATGGCCAGCTTGTTATTAATGTAGGGGGGTGTTGGGAAGTCAGGTATTGGTAGTACCTCTGGTGAAGGAGCTGTCATGCTCTTTTCAGGGCAGCTCGGCCACCTTTGGTCCAAACCTGGCATCCAGCTCTCACCTGTGGCTCCTCGTAGCTGTCAGCATGCGACATCAGCCACCCCCCGGGCAACGGCTTTGACAGGCCGGCTAAACTAGGTGAGGGTAGCTGAATGGTTATAAACCTTCGGTGAGTTAGGGTCTGCCTACCCATGCATGCGAAGACTGGATTCGATAGACTGCGCGGAAGAAACCACCTGTTGGTTCAACGGGCATGACGGCGATTACCAGCAATGCTCTGTGGAGCGTAAGGAGCACGGCGAGGCACGTAGAAAGCCCTGGTCATCCACTGCACCTGACTTCATCTCCAGTCGTCTTGACTTGTCTTGCCACTGGATTGAGATGGACCCAGGCGAGAGAGTGAGGTCGACGAATTGCGCAACTCTTCCTCACTTTAATCCAAATCACCGCGCAAGTCACTCTTTCATCCATTCATCCATCCACTCACAAGTGCTGTGGCGATGGGCGAGCGGCGAAGCGGCAGGCGTGGGTACGCTGGCAGTCGTAGTCGCAGACCTACACACAGGCGGCTCAGGCCATATGGTCGTCTTCCACTGATCGGAGCAGCAGTGGGATTCGGCAGCCCCCTGAGTGTCTGAGCAGCCCTCTTTAGGAAAGCCCTGCTCACCTCCATGGCACGAGGAAGGGGCTAGAAAAGGTGCCCTAAACATTGCCTGCTCCACCATTACCTAACCAGCTTACCGCGGTTGGTGGGTACCCTACTTCGGCGGGCGACATATAAGAAAAAGAATGAACAGATTTTTCCCCCTCATTCTAGGCGCATGGAATGTGCGCACTCTCCTTGACAAAGACTTTAAAGCAAACAGACCTGAGAGACGAACTGCCCTGATTGGGAGAGAACTGGCCAGGTACAACATTGACATAGCAGCACTGAGTGAAACTCGACTTGCAGGTGAGGGCCAACTTTGCGAAAAGGGTGCAGGTTATACATTCTTTTGGAGCGGAAGAGGAACTGAAGAAAGACGAGAAGCAGGGGTTGGATTTGCAATCAAAACAGCAATTGTCAGCAAGTTAGCGGGGCCCCCAAAGGGAATAAATGACCGACTGATGACGGTCAAGATCCCACTGTTCTATGGAAGAAAACATGCCACCATCATTAGCGCGTATGCACCAACTATGACAAACCAGGATGACGTCAAGGATAAGTTTTACGAAGAACTACATGCAGTCATTGCATCAGTTCCTAAAGCAGATAAGCTCATCATTCTTGGTGACTTTAATGCAAGAGTAGGCTCAGATAACATCTCCTGGAATGGCACTATTGGAAGGTACGGCGTGGGTCACTGTAACAGCAATGGACTTCTTCTCCTCCAGACTTGCGCAGAACATGACCTCCTTGTCACCAACACCATTTTTCGACTTCCTACCCGCAACAGAACCTCCTGGATGCACCCTCGCTCAAAGCATTGGCACTTAATTGACTATGTAATTGTTAGGAAGAAGGACAGGCAAGATGTCCGGGTGACCAAGTCCATGTGTGGTGCTGAATGTTGGACTGATCATCGCCTCATTGTATCTAAACTTAAAATTCGTATCCAACCAGCCAGGCGCCCTCAGGGGAAGAAAACTCAAAAGAAACTGGATGTCACCAAACTAAGGAAGACAAAAATCAAACAGTCATTTACTGACACCTTAGAAGACCGTCTCAAATCTATCTCGTTAGACGGCCAAAGTGTGGAAACAAATTGGGCAGCCCTAAGTGAGCAGATCTACAACACTGCAACAGAGGTCCTTGGTCCTTCCATCAAGAAACTAAATGACTGGTTTGCTGAGAACTCAGATGACATAAAGCAGATGTTGGCTGAGAAACACCATCTCCATAAAGCATATTTAAATGATCCAAAATCTACATCCAAGAAAGACGCTTTCAACAACATGCGTAGAATCGTCCAACATAAACTACGCCAGATGCGGGATTCATGGCTGAGTAATAAAGCAGATGAGCTCCAAGGCTTTGCTGACAGCCATGACTTGAAAATTTTTTACCTTGCACTCAAAGCGGTCTATGGTCCAACATCATCAGGATCATTTCCCCTCCTTAATGCAGATGGAAAAACACTAATTACAGACAAGGAAAAAATGCTCCAACGCTGGGCTGAACATTTTAATAATATTCTGAACCAGCCATCATCTATTAACGACGAAACCATCATCCGCCTTCCCCAAATTCCTATAAATGAAGCATTAGATGATGTACCAACTCTGGAGGAAACTAATAAAGCGATTCGTCAACTGTCTAGTGTAACGGCCCCCGGCTCCGATTCAATTCCTTTTGAGGTTTATAAAGATGGCGGTGCAGTTCTGATAGAGAAACTTCACATGATCTTCCAGCAAATGTGGCAGAGTTAAACCATCCCACACGATCTCAAAGATGCGTCAATTATACATCTTTATAAACGTAAAGGTAATCGCCAATACTGTAACAATCATCGAGGCATCTCTCTTTTATCAATCGCTGGGAAGATATTCGCCAGAATCCTTTTGAATCGCCTTACGGCTCATCTTGACAAAGGCCTTTTACCTGAAAGTCAGTGTGGATTCCGGAAAGAACGTGGAACCACAGATATGGTGTTCGCTGCAAGACAGCTACAAGAAAAATGCCAAAAACAGCACTGTGACCTGTACACAGCTTTGATCGACTTGACAAAGGCGTTCGACACGGTCAGTAGAGAGGGTCTATGGAAGATCATGGCAAAATATGGCTGCCCAAAGAAATTTATCACAATAGTGCAGCAACTGCATGATGGAATGCAGGCTAGAGTTCAGGAAAACGGTGAGCTATCAGAGCCTTTCCCCGTCTCAAATGGAGTTAAACAAGGGTGCGTACTTGCACCGACTCTGTTCATTATCATGTTTTCTGCTATGCTGACTGGTGCTTTTAGAGACGGGGACACAGGAATCGACATTAGTTATCGTATTGATGGAAAATTGTTTAACCTTAGGAAGCTTCAAGCAAAAACTAAGGAGATCTTCTGTTTGCTGATGATTGTGCCCTCAATGCTGGGTCAGAGGCTGATCTGCAGCATAGTGTGGATAGATTCTCCGAAGCCTGCGCCAACTTTGGGCTTACCATCAATACGAAGAAAACAGAAATCATGTACCAACCAGCTCCTGGCAGAGTTTATACTGAGCCAATCATCAAGGTTAATGGTGAGAAACTGAATGTTGTGAACAGATTCACATACCTTGGTAGCACACTATCCCAGAACATTGTCATTGATGATGAGGTGAACACCAGGATCTCCAAAGCCAGCAGCACATTTGGCAGACTATACACCAACGTTTGGCATCGAAGTGGCATTAGTCTACAGACAAAGCTGAAGGTGTACAGAGCTGCGGTGCTTCCAGTGCTGGTATATGCAAGTGAAACATGGACTGTATACAGGCGCCACGTAAAGAAGCTAAACCACTTCCATACAGTCTGTTTCAGGAAGATAATGAACATCAAATATCAAGACACGATCCCGGATACCGCCGTTCTTGACAGACCTGGTATCCCTAGTATTGATACTATTCTGATGCAGTCACAGATTCGCTGGGCAGGTCATGTAGTCCGTATGCCAGACCATCGACTGCCAAAGATACTCTTTTATGGTGAGATACAGAAGGGTAAACGCTCCCATGGTGGCCAAAAGAAACGCTTCAAAGACACGTTAAAGACGTCATTGAAAACCTTTGACATAAACCCAGACACATGGGAAGCTGCTGCGCAAGACAGAACTGCTTGGCGCACATCTCTTCGTAAAGGTGCAGCGGCATGCGAATCATCCAGAAGAGCAGCAGCGGAACAGCGGAGAAAAGCTAGAAAGGATCGTGTAATAAAACCTTCACATGAAGCAAACATTCCCTGCCCACACTGTCCGAGATCTTTCCAGGCCCGCATCGGGCTCATCAGTCACCTTCGTACCCATAGACTAACCTAACATATTCCTAAATAATTCGATGAACAGAGTGGTCTTCATCACCCGTGATGGACGAACAACATTAATGTAGTCCTTTTGTCTGTTTGGGTGAACGTTACTTTTATTGTTTGATTGTGAATGTAATTGTTGTTACGCTAGTTCTTTTGTGCATGCAGCAAACTGTTTACATCCGTGATGCCATTTACTTAACATGTTAACGAAATTATCTTCACTGGAAAATTAAATAACAGGAGAAACTAGACATACTACACAAGGAAGAGTGAAACCAAAATGGAAATCTCTAAAAGAACAAGACAAAATTTAGACAGAAACATTAAATCTTGTCCTAACTAAGAAGTGAGTACATGCGAATGTTCACACTACGAGTCGGTCACTGCAGACTGCAGTACTGTTTGGTTTATTTAACATGAGAGAAATGGGTCTATGATAATTTGGAAAATTGACGAAGACAGTAGAGCATGACCTACATAAATTAATACAACAAAATTGGAACAGTAAACACCTTAATCAAGGAAATATTCATCCAATTTAAAGAAGAAATATTTATTTACATCTGCATGACAAATCAGTCTCTGCTCAAAAGAGCATTGACAATTATTACGGGATTATTATATTTACTATTTACTGATCACGCTAAAGTACCAGAAGCTTTATATAAAAAAATTTTATTCAGGGGTTTCCTAAAATTTGTAGACTATTTCTTTAACATTATTTTATGAAACTTTAACATAAGGACTAAAAAAAACAAAAATACGCGTTCAAAAAAATGTACCTCCCCTATTTTTTCAAAATGGTGTAGGATATCACTGTGTTCGTCTGTCTGTCTTTCCCTACAATAGTTTCGTTAATATCTAAGCGATTTTAATGGGGGAAAAGAAATTATTAATCAGACGACTGTCTGTCATCTAGCCTTTATGTTTTTATTTCTCTCTCTATCATAGTTTTCATCTTAGTCTTTCTCCCCTTTACTTTTTCCTCTAACATACTTTTCTCTACGGTAAGATAATAAGTGCTATGATATTCCTAATAACTAAGTATTATCATTTCAGTTGTCAACTGTCCTTTCTTTTCCTTTATTATTCAATTAGACTACTATATTTCATCTGTGTTTCTTTTGCCACCATTAACGCTACCCTTCTAAGTTTCATTGTCGCCATCTCCAGCCCTACACATTAGTGGGTATCTTTAAATTTCCAAGCCAGCCGTAATTTTTTTTCTTTTCTTTATTTCCACCACCATTCTCTTCCCCCCCGCTTCCCTCTCTCGTTCTTTTTGAAAAATGAAGCAACGCGTTTGGATTTCATCAGAAAATACAAATATACAGGAAATGCGAGTTTGTCTGCGTGTTTTTACAACCGTCTCCCCGATCTAAGTGTTTATACATTCAAACTGCGCTACTAGTGAACGGGGTGGGCAGGTGGGTTGTAGTGGATTTGCGCCGCTTTTCCAAATTATGCTAGTAGCAAAGTCACGCACTTTCGTTACAGTAAGTGATGCCTAGAACCACGGTCGCATGTCGTTCTATTAATAATTCCCTCTCTTTCACTCCTTTAATGTTAAAATGGTACGTTAATTTAGATCGGCAATTTTGCGTAATGGTTCTGGCAGAAGTAAATATTTTGTCGCAAGGCCAAAGCCAAGAAAGCGTACAATATTACACTGCGGGATCGTGTATAAGCATTACTACTGCATACTATTGAGACTTCTACTGGCTTAGAAAAAGCAGTTAGTCAAGCACACATGGGCTGGTATTATTTATTTGCATTTTAGTACAATTCTGCTTAATTTAGCGAGAACCTATGTGAGCGTCTTATACATACAGATCGTATTTTACGACATAACCTCCCCCGTTAGAAAAGCTTGCAATGGTAATGCAACTTTTAATATCTGTATGACAACCACGATCAACTCTGCTTTTCTCTGCCCTTATAGTGATCATGCATTTATTGCAGTTCGGTCATACAAAGTAAGCACAACTCAAGAAAGCTGCCTCAGACCTCTGCAATCCAAGAATCGAGTTCAGCCGCAGGTGTTTCTGCCAGTCTCATGCTGATACAAATCAATTTTCACCATTCCTCTTCACTGAATCTGTCCCATGACATGTCCAGAGGTTATAAGATGTCCCTCAAGATTGCAATAGTTATGAGTAGATAATCTATATGGTGATGGCAGAGTTGTGTAGGGGATCCAATAATCCTCTTATCAGCCTGGATAAAACTCTCGGAATATGCTCAATTCAAAAAGGCAACAAGGGAGTCAATCTGCTCCTCCGAAATGTTCACAGCCAACAATTTTGTCTGCGCTCAGGCTTGATTTGCATTAGGAAACACCCTCTAATAATATTCTTATAAGATTCTATAATGTGCCACTCAAATGGAGGCCATATTCACCAACTATATTCTCCTCCTAACGACAATTAGGTGAAATAATATATAATGTGGGGAAATGAGTTTCTGCATCAGAAATCAATTCGCCCTTAACATTGCTATGATACGTGGGTGATCTCCATGCAGGGTCCGTACAATACTTCCCCTTGGACTGTAGGGGCCGGGTAACTACCACTGTCACCTTTTCCCTCATAATGCTAGATTAATAGCCATATTGTGAAGCGCTGTGAGCATTTTTCCCAACTGCTCACTCGTCCACTCCCCACTTTTCTTCTGTTAAAATTTTGTTTCGGGTTCACATTTTGCGGATTGACTTCCATGTTAATGTTGGCCAGTTCCCGAACTGCGGCTTCAAACTGAGCCTGGGATGATTGGTCTGTGTTTTTATTTTCTCTGGGTGCCATTCTCAGAGTTGCCAATCTAAATATTTTTGGGGAAGACTGTTGGTGGGAAGGTGGATACCTATCCTCTATGTCTACCTCATTATTTTTGTTTTCCTTTTTATTCTTTGTAGGCCCATATTTTTCAGAATGCTTGGCTGGCATCTGATTATTATTTTCCCAACTTCGGGAATGTACCTTGCTACATTTTTCACAGGCCCCCACAAATTGTGCAATATCAGCAGCTACTTGGGGCCAGTAAAAATTTTCAGATGTCCTTTGACGGGTGGTTCCACTCCTCTGGTGTCCACCGTCTGGTACAATATGTGCTTGTGCCATCACTTTTTCTTTGTATGGAGTTGGAAGTACCATCTGTCCATGTTCTTTGGATCCTGCTCTAGCTTTCCTGAAGCGCAGTCCCTCCTTCAAATAAAATTGCCCTTTCTTAGGGTGTGCATGGCTTGTTGGCAATTTGCCAAAGCAAGGTTTTAATGATTTATCCTTTGCCTGGGCCTTTCTCATCTGCTTATGAGAATAAATTAGTGGTGGTTTTTCCTCTGTTCTACTAGGGATCGACCTGACCTGAAGCGTGGCCATTACCACAGGGTTTATAGGGCTTCCTAGAAAAACATATTTACTTCCTAACACCAGCGGGTAGTTAGGGTCGTCACACACGGCTGCTCTAATCACTCCTTCCACGTACCTTGTCTCTACATTGATCTCGGCTACTGGAAGTGTCATGGTGTCTATTCCCTTGGTTGCCCTTTGTATCTCCACTGTTTCTGTGGTATACTGATCTGGGTTTACCACGGTTGCACTCACAACTGAGTCATATTCCAAACCTGAATCGTAAAGGCACCTGACCTTGGCACCATTACATGTCACTTCTTCACAGATGGGGGGATGTTGAAGATTAATACGATTCTCTGTCAGTTTCTTCTTCCCCTTGTCTACTGTTATCATGCATGTCGCGTGATATGGAGGAACTTTCCTACCACAGTCAATAGTATTATGATTGTTCATTCTACAAATTTTACAATATTTCCCTTCTGGTTTGTAGGGTCTCCTTTCACTGAAATGCGGGTTTCTGTCGCGCTGGTCAAAACTTGGCTTATCATAATAGGCTTTACCTTTATTATATCTGTCCCTATATTCATAGTTAGGTTGGTTTTGGTTTTGTGGAGCTTTATTATGGTCTATAGGCTTCTTCTTCATGCTTGCTATCTCAGACTGGGCTGCTTGATATCGCTCAGCCACATTGAAGATCTCCCCCAGCCTCTCAGCACCCTGTTCCGTGAGAAATTTTCTCAGGTCTTGAGCCATGGACTCTCTCAGCTGCTCAGTCATAATAATTTCCTTTAAATCTTGGGTTTTCCCCAGAGCAGTCCATTTCTCCAGGTATGTCTCCAGGCGTGCAGAGAACTGGTGATAACTCTCTCCAGTCATTAGTTTTGCATTCCTAAATTTCTTTCTGTAAAATTCACTATTTTTCTCATATCTAACTAGAAGAGCTTGCTTTAGAATGTCATAGTCATCTTGATCGTCTTTACTCAGATTTGGCGAATACCTCATAAGAGGTTCCCCTAAGCCCCTGAGATACCTTCATACTCCATCTTTCTTTCTCTAGCCCATACATGGTAGCTACTCTTTCAAATCTAGATAAGAAAGATTCAATATCATCATCTTTTTCCACAAATGGGTCCAAATGGAACCCCATGGCTGAGTTTGAGGCAACCTGGCTTGCAGCAGAGTCGGAGGTGGATGAGCTACTTCTATTATCAGGAGCATGGCCTTGTAACTCCAACTCCCTTAGTCGTAACTCATGTTCCCTTTGGAGTCTTTTATCTTCTCTCTCAGCCTCCAATCTCCTTTCTTCTTTCTTGGCCTCAGCCTCAAGCTGTAATCTCTTCTCTTCTTTTGCAGCCTCCAACCTCTTAGCTTCAGCCTCAAGTTTCCTCTCCTCCAACTGCAGCCTCTTGATCTCAGCCTCTCTATCAGCCTCTAATCTCTTAGTTTCCCTAGCATCTTCTAACATAATTCTCTTCTCCTCAGCTAATCTCTTATCTTCCCGTTTCATATACTTGTCGCACTCTGATGTCCCATACTGAATCAGAGCTTGACCATCCACATTCATTTCTTTTGCAGTCTGCACAGCAGCAGATCTGTATTTTGCCATATCAGCCATTTTACTGTTAACAATATAAAATGCTATCCACTACCTTAAACTAATTAACCAACTAAACACAAGACAAAGGGCAATGATATCTCAAACCACTCTCAAATTATTTTTACTTTTAGATTTTACAAATGCTGGGACCTAGTGACTCAATAAATGTAGGGTACCAGGAAAAAATTAAATCCCGGAAGAGCGTCCCAATTTATGTGGTGGATTAGGTGTTATAAGAAATAGATACTATTTTAATCTGATGTGAGGTCAGCTGTGCAAGCCCCTGAAGTTATTAAATTCAGATAAGTTTACAAGGGACCTGTCTGCTACCACCAATGACCTCACCCAATCAGATATCTTCCCCTACTGAAGTGTATTGGTGTCAGTATGTTGTCTAGCACGTGTCTAGGGTATATGCAATGTAATGAAGTGTAATAACAGGACAACAACCACACCTAATAATATTGAACAATGATTAAACAAGTCACTGGTTAAGTTTTAACTTTGAATATTTTTTTACAATTTATTTTCCTGTATCTTGATCTTTTTTGTAGACACAGGAATAACGAAAACTCAAATGATATGCAAGATATTTACATTAAAGTATTTCACAAAATATATATGAGTTGATTATTCACAAAATTATATGTAGTTGTGTCAATATGGAACAGTGTCAATTATGTTTGATCCTTTGAACAGGGTAATGATTTATAGAACAATTTTCTTCATCATGGTCTGAATTTGTTCAATACACTTTTGGGAAATTGAGAGTCGTGTGGTTGAAATATCGAAGGCCCCAACAAATATGCTTATCTGGGGATTGCTGGTAACGAGCTGTCTTAAGATCACACTGTCAGCTTTCAATTTCCAATCAGGAATCTGATCTGGCAAGATATAAATGTAGAGGCACCTGGAGGATACAGCCTCACAGCTTCATATGCAGAACAAAATACTCAGGTGTTTGTTAACCTGGGCTCACTTGGAGTCAAAGATGAAACCCTGGAACAATATAAATTCGTTCGTCTCAACATACGATAGTCTCTCGCTTTCCCTACTCTAACAATTCAGACTCAGCATGATAACTAAACAATTAGTCAACGTTCTCATTTGTTTTGTTACCCCATTCATGGTCAAATAAACTTTAAACTACCGTTTGACACGTTCCTTGACCAAAGAAACATTTTACATTAATTATATCAAGTCATGTACAAACACGGTGACTTGCTGAAGAAGACGGCCAGTGGTGTTCCTGGTCTTATGTCATAATACTGTACAACACTTTCCCCATTAATATTTACTTTCTTTTCTCCCAAAATATTAGAAAACCTGTCTGGCTTTTCCACAACCGGTTAATAGTTTTCCTAACAACTCTGTGAAACAACACAAAGTTTGATGTTGACTTCCCTCTTTATAAATTCCTTCCTACATAATTTTCAGACATATTCAATAATACATGCATAATAATAATCACAATAATGATAATATAAATGTTTTCTTCCTTACGGCATCAGTGAAATAAACACTAGTAAGTTGAATAGGTGATAATATGGAAACAAAATCCAGATCGCTGCTTGTGCAGAATAAGCAACCAAGGATGTACTATCTCCTTGACTTGTACACAACTTTTAGTGATCAAATTTCTTTAACAAGTGGCACCGAATACTAACTACTACTTGGTTTTATCCCTTGGTTAGTATATTTGGCCACAGCCAATCAGGGACTGTTTGGCTTCTAGCGTTCTTTATTCAAAACTGACCTTAATTTTCAAATCTTGGACTACTCTCCCTCTATCCCCCTACTGGGCAACTGAGAAAGATTACAGTCCGTCCGTCTATCTGTCTTCTGTTATTATCTTCTGTATTTCTTAACAGTTTAAACTTATACTAAATAATTATTAATCTTGTAGCTTTCTGTCACAAAGTCCTTACATTATTTATTCTTGAGCTTATTTCTATTCACTAGTATCGTTTTTATTTCTACACTGCTTCAAATAATATTTCCTATCCTGCCATATTCAAATTTGTAAACATGATCTAATGACATAGCTAGTCTTATACTCCGTCACATCCCCCATCCAGCCTGCACCTTAAAAAAAAAAAAAACTCACGTTCATCGTAATTTTTCCTTTTTATTTTTAAACTACCGTTAGCATGCAGACCGCACGGCGCTTGTAATACGTCACAAAATTTTAACAACTTGCGTGCGTGTATATATATGTAAAAAATCCAGCAGTGTGAATATCTGCCACAAACGCGTGTTGAGCGAAGAGGGGGTTCTGCTCGGCGTTTAGCAATATTTGCGTTAAATCTACTGCAGTTCCTTTCTACACTACTGAAAAATGTCCGGATTACTACGATTACTAGTGTTAATGTTAAAATCGTACGTTAATTTAGATCGGCAATTTTGCGTAATGGTTCTGGCACAAGTAAATATTTTGTCGCAAGGCCAAAGCCAAGAAAGCTTACAATATTAGACTGCGGGATCGTGTATAAGCATTACTACTGCATACTATTGAGACTTCTACTGGCGTAGAGGAAGCAGTTAGTCAAGCACACATGGGCTGGTATTATTTATTTGCATTTTAGTACAATTCTACTTAATTTAGCGAGAACCTATGTGAGCGTGTTGTACATACAGATCGTATTTTACGACAAACCAAAATGGCTATAACTGTGCGATGGCAGGAAAGATAATCATTAGCTCATAAAACAGTGTAATTTCACAAACAATATCTAAACACAAAAAGAAAACGAATGTAAACAACCAATCCCAACCACAGTTTGGTTAGTAATCCAAACTGGAAAATCTAGGTTGTACCCAGACAAACAAAAAATCAATGTCTTAACCCAATGAAACCCGTCCAACGCTGGGTACTTGAAATAATAAACTCCAAAAATCTGACCAATGTCCCTCGTCTAGCAGTCCCCAGCCTCAAATAGAAGCGACTGCGACTAGGCTAAACAAACGCCAAAAAATTAAACAACCCACAGCAAAATTCTGCGCCACCACAAAATAAACAACCCGCTCTCCAACAATAAATGTAGAGGAGAAAGCACCCCATTATAAGCACCTCCAGTACTTATACAATTAATTACTGTCTGCTACACGTCTTAAGATAACGTCCCCTGTTTGCCTGTGAAGCTATATCCTGACTTGATCTAAGTCTCTGGCCACTCTCGTGCTTATACGACGAGATGAGAATTAAATAAATCCTCTATTGACAAGGTCAGAGGGAAATATGCGTTTAGAGAGACTCACAGAAAATGAACCCTGATACCCGGCGGGCTAAAATGAGTCCAAACTCGTTTTTGCTTCAGCGATGCGCCTTAATATACCCGAGAGACACGGCGAGCTTAAATGCGACTGGGCTTATAAATAAAAAGGCCCACCCGTCTATAACTTAAGACTTGATGAGCGCGCTATTCTGGAGTTTGGTGAGCTTGAGTGGTGGTGGTCTTCAAAGGTTTAAGCAGCTCCAAGGGGCATGGGGCTCTAGCAGTGGGATACTCCCCTCTGCTTTCTTGGTACTGGGTCTTATGATTGACCCTACTGGTACCACTAGAAAACTCGATCAAGTAAGAGATATTCGACTTGCGACAAAATGCTTGTTCAAGTTTGTTGCCCACCACCGTGTGGAGATCCGCTCTCTCTGCGAAATGCAAGAATTCCACTAACACCAACAGCAGCTGGTCGAATCTGCCAACTGACAATGACACTTCCACTCTACAAGGACTTCTAGAGCATTAAGTGCCAGACAACTAAAAAGTTATAAATATATAGTGCTCTCAGAAGCCAGGTGTCCAGGCCACCTGCGTTGTCGATGGATCTTTCGCCGGGTTGCACGTAACGTGATGCAACTTCTACCGAATTCTGAGACGTTCTCCGTGGACGAAAAGCCGAGCTACAAGAGACCGCCAGTCTTTTCAGCGTAATAGGTTCTACCTGTGGACACACGAACGGCGATGTCTTCCCTGGTGTCAAAGACCAGGGAAAGTTTTGCAGCTTCTCTCAGAAACAGAGTGACCGGGATTTTAGCTCGTAGTCGAAGCTTTTAAGACAGTTCCGTTTTTCTCGCGACGGAGAGTTCGGGACGCGTCAAAGATTACTCCTACCACATAAAAGAAAGATGAGGTAAACCTGCCCGATTTAAAGTGACAGCCCAGTTACTCCCACTTGACTTCTACCGGGAACCGAAAATAAAATAAAATGGGCGGGCCAAACATCAAGACAAGAATTAAGAGGGTGGCCTAAGCTCTAGGCGAGAGTCAAAGTTCAGGAAGAGAGGGTAGGGGGATGGTAGCCCCAGCTTTTAGGTCCAAATTCTTTAAGATCCAACGTCACAGTGTTATCCTCGAATAGTTATTTTTTGTTGTTGTAAATCTGCACGTCTGTTTGATATGTCTTTATCATCAAGTAATATTATACTATTCTTATTCTTGATACAGCTTTTTCCCTGGACAAGCCTCGACTGATTTGACAATTTCTTTATTTTTTCAATCATATCCATTGTTTTGTGCTTTGTCTCCGTGTCTTCTGCTTCCTTGCATTTTGTTTCTATCCACTGCTCTTTTTACCCGTGTGTTACCGGGCCCGAAACGGGAGTAAAGAATAGTAACGCTGTATCCTACCATCTTCTTCTTTTCTTCTTTGATCCTTAGCCGCCGTTCGTCAAAGCAGTCAGTGGCCATCACGCTTAGTGGCGTCTTGTAGGGCAACAACCAATTGATTCCACTTTGCTCGGTCGGCGGCCATCCTTCGTACAGTGCCCCAACTCTGGTTTATTCTTTGCATCTCAGCCTCCACAGTCCTCCGCCAGGTTGTTTTTGGTCGGCCTCTCTTTCGTTTTCCTTCAGGGGTCCAAAGCATAGCTGTTCTTGTGATGGCATCTGGGTCTCTTCTGAGGACATGGCCAATCCAGCTCCAGCGTCTGCCAGCTATGATGGTGTGCATGTCCTCTTGCTTGCTCCGAGTAAGCAGATCTTGGTTGGTGATGGCACTCGGCCAAAAGATTCGGTGAATTTTTCTTAGGCATGTTGTGTGAAAAGAGGACAATTTCGACATTTCCTTCTCTGTAACTCTCCAGCATTCCGCACCATAGAGAAGCACAAAAAGCACACAGCCCTGATATAATCCTAATTTTGTGCTTGTGCTGTATTGAGAGGACTTCCAGATGTTGTTTAGGCCAAAAGATTCCGCTCTTGCCCCATTCATTCTGACGTTGATGTCTCCGCCCGCCCCGCCGTCCGGCGCCACTATGCATCCTAGGTATGTTAAGGCGTCTGTCTGCAGCAGCCGCCGATTCCCTACCGACATGGGCCCAGGGTTGCTCACACTGAGCGTCTTGACCTCTGACCTCTTTAAATTGATGCCCAAGCCCACCTGCTGGCTACACTTATTAAGTCTATCCGTCCTTTCCTGGATGTGTTGATGCAAATATGCTAGCAGTGCAACGTCATCTGCATACTCCAGATTATCCAATGTAGAAAATGCAGTCCATCCTATTCCTCTTGGACCACCCTCCGCCGCCCGGCGCACCACCCAATCCACGACTGTTAAAAATAGAGTGGTTGACAAGGGGCATCCCTGCCGCACTCCCGCCCTCACCCCAAAGACCAGGCCGCTCCGCCCAACACCACACCCAAAGCCGGCACAGAGGCCCTCCATGACCGACACCATGCAGCCTGGAACTCCACAAGCCCTCAGTACCCTCCACAAACTGTCCCTATGCACGCCGCCTAAAGCCCCCTCAAAATCAACGACATCAATGTACAGCTGTCCCCGCCACCCCGAGCACTGCTCTACAATGTTCCCGAGAGTGAATATATGATCCACACATCCTCCGCTCTCTCCAAATCCTGCCCGCTCTTTCCTCAGTTTGTGGTCTACTGCTTTTGAAGTATCCTACCATGCAAGTCGTAAATAACGACTAAGGAGGGTTGAGCATGGGGCTGGTTACCCCATCCCGTCAAACACGTTTTACACAAAAACTTCAACAAATATGGACAAGTCAAAAACAGAATATAAATCAACTCAGCCGCCCAAGACAGAAGAAGGTCCTCTGGAAAGGAGGCGCATGAAGCAACCCATAGAAAGCCGAAAGGAGTCTGGGTTGCCGACTAACCTTTTTTCGTCTAGAAAAATCTCCAGGATTGGCACACGGAATGTTCGCACTCTATGTGAACAAGGGAAAACTGCACAGATAACAGCAGAAATTACACATTATATAATATATATAATGGGTCTCTGCGAGACACGATGGAAGGGCATAGAGAGGAGGAGATTGATCACAGGAGAAATGGTTTTGTTCTCAGGACATAAGGAATAAAGAGCCCACCACACTGAAGTAGTGGCTGTAATGCTTTCTATGGATGCACAGAAGGCACTTATAGGATGGCAAGCAATGGGATCACGAATTATAATAGCATGGTTTAAATCAGTCAAAAAAAGTAAATTTAAATGTCATCCAATGTTATACACCAACAAAAAATAAAGCAGAATCTGATAAAGAAGACTTTTACATTAAATATCTTGGACACAAAGAAAATAAAGGACGTCACAATTTTGATGGGGGACCTAGGACTAGACAACGCCAGCTTTGAAGAAATCATGTGAAAGCATAGATTATGTACGATGAACGAAAATGGTGAACTATTAGCAAAGGTCTGTGCTTCAAACCAACTAGCTATAGGAGGAAACATATTTTCACATAAAAGAATACATAAAGCAACATGGATATCACCTGACCACAGAAATGAGAATCCGATTGATCAAATATGCATAAGTAAGACGTTTAGGTCACCATTGCATGATAACCACATTGATAATAATAGTTGAACAAAGTCTGGAATGGAATTCAGCGCTTTGTGTCGGGTTCGTGGACTATGAAAAGGCATTTGGCAGTGTAGACAGAGAATTACTTTGGAAATGTATGAGGCATTATGGAGTTCCCATGAAAATCATTAACATAATAAAGAAGACCTATAAAGACATGACATGTAGAGTTCTTCATGAAGGACAACTTACAGAACCGTTTAGGATTAGAACGGGAGTGAGACGGGGATGCTTCTTGTTTCCATTTCTTTTCTTACTAGCAGTAGATTGGGTTATGAAAACATCGACATCACACAACAGAAATGGAATCCAGTGAAATCTGACTAAACAGCTTGATGATCTGATTTTGCAGATGACATGGCTCTTCTGTCCCATAACCATAATCAGATGCAAGAGAAAATGAAAATTCTCGATGAGAGGTCACAACAAGTGGGCCTGAAAATATAACGGGAAAAGACAAAGATTATAAGAATAAATGCAAGAAATGATAACTCGAAGAAACACCACTACAAGATGTAGAATCGTACACATGTCTTGGCAGTAATATAGACAAAGTTGGAGGAACAGACAATGATATTAAAATAAGAATATAAAAAAGCAAGAAGAGCTTTCATTGCACTGAGAAACGTGTGGAAAACCAGAGAAATCAACACGAAAATAAGAATCTTCAACTCAAATGTGAAGTCAGTCCTATTGTATGGCTGTGAGACATGGAGAACAACAAAAAGAACAAATAAAAAGCTACAGACTTTTATAAACGGGTGCTTGTGTAGAAAGGACGAACTGGCAGTCCTTGTGCTGGAATCCATAGGGAAAGAACTTGAGCGGATGGCACAGGACAGGAAGACTTGGCATGTGTTTGTTGAAGGCCCATGCTCTTCGGGGAGCTAACGGTTATTGATTGATATTGATTGACTGCTCTTTTGCTTGCATACACATAGTATGTATTTTATTATTTGTATTATTTCATTTTGTGGAGTGTTTTGTGCTTGTCTTTCTGCCATGTTATTCAAGATGTCATGTGTCATTCAAATTTGATTTTAATTAAACTCCTTTTTATGTGAATTTGTATTTGCTGATTGTATGTTTGTTTTTAAACACTCCCATTTTGTGGTTACTATACTACTCGTCAAAAGTCAAGGGCCACCCTATTATTTTCAATACACTTGTATATAAGCGCATAGAATGATTAAATGAATGAAGTTTTTAGTAAAAATGGGTGAAATATCTTCCTCTGACATTCCTCTATGCACGTTAAGCATAAAAACAACTCACCGACAACCATGGTGATCACGTGCAATTTGGTTTGCTGACCATAAATTCACATTTTTAATCTATTTTTTCAAACTTCCGTACAACCAAACAGGTGAAGTAATCGTGCTGATTGACATTCCACGTGCAATGGCGACTTTTCGTGAACAGAGTTCACTCTTAATTTGTTTTAAAATCAGCAGACTTAGGGTAGTTTCATCACTTGCAAAAACCATGCCACCAAGAAGAAGTCTTGACACCTTACAAAGAATGAGGGCTATAGCGTGGGTTGAAAGTGGTTTATCTGTCCGTGAGTTGCTAGACGGCTTGCAGTGTCACACTCTACTATCCAAAGAATTTTGGAGAGATTTCAGGCCACAGGAAGTGTGGAGGATCGCCACCGGCCAGATCGCCCTAGATGCACCAATAGACATGATGACCGGCAACTCTTGTTGTCAGCCCTACGCCATCGAGCAGTGACTTGTTCCACTCTAAGATATCAGCTGAGACAAGCTGTAAACGTTAATGTCAGTCAAAGCACCATTCGCAGACGTTTACATGAATTTGGACTGGCTGCTCGACGTCCTGCAGTCAGAATCCCTCTTACTTCTGCTCATCGCAGAGCCCGTGTTGCTTGGTGTCGCGAGCACATCCAATGGACCAGGCAACAATGGAGTCAAGTTCTCTTCACTGATGAATCTCGCTTCACTGTGTCATTCAATGATGGCAGGATTCGAGTTCGGAGACGACCAGGAGAGCGATTTACTGATGACGCAATTCGAGAGGTGGATCGTTATGGTAGGGGTTCTGTCATGGGCTGGGGAGGCTTCTACAGACACGGCAGGACCCTACTCTACATCATCCAAGGCAACTTGACCGGCCCAAGATACCAGAACGAAATCTTGAGACCAATTGTTCAGCCTGCTCTGGAGGCCATAGGTGGTAATGCCATCCTCCACAATGATAGCGCTCGACACCATCGAGCTCGTGTGGTGAATGAGTTTATTCAGCAACATGGGATCATAAGGATGGCGTGGCCAGCTCATTCACCTGATCTTTCTCTGATTGAGCACCTCTAGGATGTCCTTGGTCGAAGATTGTCAACAAATCACCCCCTGCCAATGGATGTTGCACAGCTGACTGCATTTCTGCTTCAGGAATGGCAAGCTGTTCCTCAGGATACTCTTCGGACCCTTGTGGACTCGATGCGTCTACGCTCTCTTGGATGTCTTGCTGCAAACAGTGGTCATACCCGATTTTGAAATGTCTATTTGTCCAATATCTATTGTGTGACTTTTGAAAAGGTGGGTGACACACTTCACAGCTTCATTGCGTTTGAATGTGTATTTCCATTTCTTTAAATGACATGTCAATTTGGTTTTCAATAAATGCCGTTTTGATTGATACCTTACTTACTTACTTAGTCGTTCCCCTTCTATTGTGAGGTAGATTGATTGATACCAATTACGTTTATATCAGATTTGTTTTATGGTTTTAACCAAGGTTTTTTTCTAAGTAGCCCTTGACTTTTGACGAGTAGTATATTTCTTCTGGTGTTTCTCAGTTGTATTGCTCCATGCGTTCAGTTAATAATTGTTCATACTAATTTTTGACATCGACAAGATATTTTTGTTTTATATCTGGTAGTTTCAGTGCTGATATTTGTATCTCTAGTTCCTCTTTTATTCGGTTTCCTACTATTTTCAGCTTTTTATTTACTTTAGTGACAACCGGATTGTGATCTGAATTTTGTCAGCACCAGGGTATTTTACAACCCATAAAAGCCAGATCCAAACCTCAGAAATGAGGTATCTGAGGAAGGTGGTTGAAGTAACAAGAAGAGACATGGTACGCAACCAGTCGATACGTCAAGGCCTTAAATCTCACCCCCTGCAGACCCAAGTAGAACAGTCCCAATTAAGATGGTTTGGCCATGTCTGCAGAATGGGAGAAGATCGGCTACCACGACAAGCATGGGAAACAAAGAGCCAAGGATCCAGACCCCGAGGACGACCCAGAGGACAACATTAGACATCTTTGAAGGACGGAGGACTAGAATGGGACCAGGCCAGGAGGAAGACAGCCGATAGGATAATCTGGCGCTCTCTCTTCCAAACCTCTACACCTCACGGTAGAAAGGGAACGACTAAGTAAGTAAGTAAGTAAGTACCAGGGTATTTCTTTGCACTTGTGGCCGGGTGGGGTGTTATTCTATTTTGTTCTTCACCAGAGAGTGAGTTGTATGACTGGCCTAAATTGGCCAGAGGTGTTTATTCCTCTCTTATATTTGGGAAAACCAGGTTCTTTAGTGGTCCTCTTTAGGTGTTATGGTCAGAGCAAATAATGGTCGTAAGTTTCTAGCAACTAGCATGCATCTCTTCATGTGTTCTTATGCAAAGTAAGTTCATAACCGCTTGATAAAATTTTATGGGTGAACTATATTTACAAACTCTCCTTCAATTTGACATAATATATAAAATCATGGTTTCTTCATAGTTCCAGCATTTCAATTATTATCTGGCAGCATATGAGTCTAACATCAGGTAATCTACTCTGATTTAGTCTATAAAGACTTTTACTTCAATAATGATGAACAAATTCAACATATGAGGATCTCTGTGGGGTATTCATTTTTCTCCCATTATAAATCCACCTATTACTGAAATGCTTGTTTTTCCGTAAGACATATCTATCTCTCCTGAGGCCCAAGGGATGCTCATATCTCCTCTTTCTTTCTTTGTACCCCTATTTTGTGCAGACATCTTAATATCGTTGGACAACTTTTAACTGTATTTTCTACTTACTGCATTTCCTTAGAAATAATCACAAATAAAACCACTTCGAAGAATAAACACTCTGTGGTCATAGCATTATGAACAATCCGTTCATAGTTGAAATAAAATCTTCAACAGACAGCTAACGCTCGTACGTCTGAATGGCGTTTCATCTTATCTGCAACTGACTTAGCCGGAGATTTTAGCTGGGTAAGAAAGCGTGCGTGGTCTAATTACTTTCAGCCTAATCATTGGCTAGGAATCACGTGTCCAAGCCAAAAATAACCTAACATTTTGTACTAATACATTTTTTCCATAACCGTTCCCTCGCTTACTGTCTTTTATCTAAGTTACGAATATAGTCTGTTTTCATTAAAATAGCAGTTTATTTTATACTTGATTTTTTATTACCCAAACGATCCTCTGTTTCAGTTTAAATGGTGATTTACCAATAAGTTATTTTTTTCCGTAGTATAATTTCTAAAAATGACTAACGTACGGTCACACACTTATGACACTGTTCTTAAATCTATGTTTGGGAACAGTGGTAGAGAACAGGGGAAGAGGTGGGAAGTTCTTCATGAGTAGTGTTCGTATCCAAATATAATTTTACAAGTACATAAATATTAATACAGAACTAAGTTATACAACTATGAAGTGAGAAAACTGAAAGACAATCGCTCCATAACAAAAGGGCGACATTGCAAGAATGGTTAATGAAACTGTTGTTGTTGTTGTTGTTTTGAAGAGGTGATGGGTGGAGAGCGGGCACTTAACAGCTGACCGTTATTGCCTCTTCTCGTTCCATCTTGGTCTACCCGGTTCAACCTGAAAATTGGTTATAATTGGGGTATTTAGTGTCATTTTATTTACTAATTTTGTATTCATTTAAAATAACTATTGTCTTTTGCAGTTGCTGATTTTAATTTATATTAATATTGGTCCATTTTATTTTATCCTTTGTAAAGTTTATAGATAACTATTGTCCTTTACACTTGGTTTTAATTGGTATTAGTATTTGTTCTTTTGAGTTTCTTTAGTTTTTTTTAAATTTATATCTCGTTGTCTTTCCTTGTCGTATGAGTAGTTAGTAAGTTTGTTTTTTTTTCCTGTTGTTTTTTTTTACGATTTGTTAGTTCTTGTTGCTTAGTTTTTATTTGGTTGAATGTTTTTCTGAAGTACTAGCCTTGTATGTTTCCCTTTGTTTTATGTATATATCTTTTAAGTATTGATTGGGCTTCTCCTGGGGCATCTATACTTAAAACCTTATCACCTGTCATGTCTATATTGTGATTTCTATAGTAAGTTTTTAATTCAAGCCTTTGTTGTTCGTACTTTTTACAGTGGATCAGGTAGTGGTCTATGTCATTCTCTTCCTGACATTTTTGGCAGTGTGGTTCCTCTATCATAAAGTATGCTGCACCGAGACGGAGACGCCACAGTTTTTTTGTTTGATGGTATCTTTAGTTCTTCTCTGACCTGGCACGTCCTTGTTGGTTCTTTCAGCAGTTTGAACGCGTGTCTGCCTTTTCTACTATTCTTCCATGTTGTCTTCCATTCCTCGTTTATAGTTATCTTCACTTGGCTCTTGATCACCGACATTCCCAGTCCTGCTCTTATATTGTTTTTACTTATCCTTCCATTCTTGGCATTCTGATCTGCCAACTCGTTACCAGCTATACCTTTGTGTGTTGGAACCCACACTAACCTCGCACTACATCCTCTGTTCCCTATTGATGTATTAATTGCTAGAATTTCTTCTTTTATGTCTGGCCGGCTACATTTACCTGGGTGTTCTAGTGCTTGTAGTGATGATAGTGAATCTGTAAATATCGTAACATCTTCTGGTGGGCTATCTTCGATTATTTCTAAACTTTTTAAAATTGCTACTATCTCTGCGGTAAAAATCAAAGCCCCTTCAGTTACACTGTAGCTCTTTTTAATTTCCCATTGTGGTATTACAACTCCTGCACCTAGTTGCCCATTATCACCCTTGGATCCACCAGTGTAGACGGCCAGACTTTGTTTAGTTAGTTGATCTATGAATTTTCTACTTATCATTTTAGCTTCCTTATCTTCTATGTTTTCAGTAAGTGAGTAGTCTATGATTGGTGTTTTTAGTTCCGAGGGGGGTATTTTGCTTCTGTATTTATTACTATTTTTAATGTGTTTGATAGTTCTTTAAACTGCGTTAGATCGTCTATAGTTCTCCACCCTGTTGGATATTTATCTTTATTTAAGGGGACGTCCCATACACTTGGTTGGTTTTTAACAAATGCTTTATGTGCTGGGTGGGTCACTTCTTGTGCTACTTTACTCCAATAATTTAATCTTAGTTCTTTCCGCTTTAGACCAAGGGGTGGTATGCCAAGAGCTACTTCTATCGCTTGTACTGGTGTTGATATAAAAGCACCTGTAATGGTTCTCATTGCTGCATTTTGAATCCTGTCTAGTTTTGCTTTATTAGAAGCTGCAGCTGAGTCATAGACTATGCTGGCATAATCCAGTTCTCCCCTAATGAAAGACTTGTTGAACATAAGCATTATTTTGGTTAATGAAACGAGTTATTATAACCAGCAGTCTCTTTGATCACATGACGCATGCAGGAAAGGCCAAATCCCATTACCAAGATGTTTCCAACTCTGATTCACAGAATTCTAAGTGTCTGAAATCCCCCAGTCCTAGTGGGACCCTACCCCTTGTAAGTTGATTGAGGATTACAAAGTCCCTTCCCACGAACAAGTAATAACAATAAAGATAATAATATTAATAATAATAATCTAATAATACTATTTTAGATACAAACAAGCAAACAGAAAGAACAACGAATTGCTTATTCATTGAAAACGGTAGAATGAAAAAAAAAATTATAACAAAAACACACAAATAATAATACGTCTTACAAAGAGAAAGGACAGGAAAAACCTACGTTGCGACCACAAGGTCCTATTGCTGATAGGAAAGTTATATTAGTGATTGCGTCTTAAAAACTGTCTGGGTCGTCCACGGGTCCTATACCATAGTTGAGTGAGTGTCACGAGAATGACCTCAGCCAATCATGCACTTTTTTGGGGGTGCAAAATTGGCTCAGCATCCATTCGCGATGTGCTGTCACGGCAAGGCGATGGCGCCGTCTGGTTGGTCCTGGGTTCGATTCCCGGTAAGCCAATCACTTGTGTTTTCTTTTCTGTTGTCTGGTGCCACCCTTTATGTCCAACGGGTACCTGTTGATTACCTTTATTTATTTATTTACTTGAATCTTAAGCAGAGTTCTGCACAGTGTTGCTATATTTCCTTTTAAAAGGTTAACATTGTGATAGTTTTGTCTGCCCTGCTCTGCAATATTCAAATGTAGAATATAAAACTGACGGTCGTCAAAGTTATCAACCCTCGCTCAAGATTACTCATGGCAGATATATAAGTAGGAGAATAGTGCTTATGCTTCAGGGACACTCAAAGGATTTTAAAGAAAAGCAAGCATAACAATTACTTAGTCTAGTCGTTCCTCTTCTACCGTGAGGTATAACAACTGAGATTATCTTAGCTGTCATGAACTTATTATTCTCCCGCCCTATCTGTGATGAAATATTGACTCATATTTCTGAGCTCTTTGTGGTTATGTATTTAAAACAAAATGAGTCATGCGTGCGCACTCATACAATTGACTCAATAGTGATTAATCCAACTATAGATTTTAAATTACAGATAAACAGGTTTAACAATCACTTATGGGTTAACAATGAAAAAAATGTGTGTGTATATATATATATATATATATATATATATATATATATATATATATATATATATATATATATATATATATATATATATATATATATATATATATATATATATATATATATATATATATATATATATATATATATAATGCAGTGGTTTAGTTCTCCTCATTAGACAATCTAAATTGTACGTGGATATTTTTTAGAAAGCAAACTTGTAAGTGACATTTGCTGCATTGCTATGGTACTTAGCTGCAGATGTGTGGTCGGTTGACGTCTGCATCAACGTTCCCGTAAGTGCCTTCGACTTGTCCTTTTCTTCAAAAGTCAAGTTTGGTGGCAGTAGCAAGTCCGAGGCAGTATGACTGGGGTAACAACAAAGGATGTCAAGCGACTGCAAGACTTGTCTGATGTTGGTGTCCTTGTAAGGAAACCCGCACGAAGCAGTAACCAACTCTTGCAGAAGGTGTTCATGTAAAATATTATTTACAGTGATGAGGTTGCCAGCCTCATATGAAACTGTACATCCACAAGAAACAAATTATACATGTTAAAATGCAAATATAAAATGATAATGTGTACATATTACAACTTACCTGAACATCGGGCGAACACAGACTATTTGCAGAGGTGCAGTCTATCTTACTGTTTTCACGGAAATCCAAACACGAATATGTGTCTGATTGTGGTATTCCCTCTCTCTCTCTCTCTCTCTCTCTCTCTCTCTCTCTCTCTCTCTCTCTCTCTCTCTCCCCCTCCACCTGTAGAACATTACTAATTGTCACCTACGATTTTCTCCTTTACATGTTATTTTCAGACTGTGCCATATAAGGTCTTGCCGCCTCCATTGTTGCCCGTCATGTTTACTAACTCACTACATTACAGATCTATCACAGATAATTACCTCCACAATGTTACTTTCTTGTGATTGATTATTACAACAAAGTTAATGTACCGAAAGTGATACATCACGTTCTGTCTCTTAATCCTTTATAAGGTTGTCTTTGTCCGACATCCTAGTGAAATCGACCCAGTATCAACTGTTGTTCTGCGTCGTACGTCTGAGTTTGTTTGCCTTATGCCGTCTGCCAGTGTTTGTTCAATCAACCCGTCTCACTACCTACAGACACTATTTCTGTCTGTCCGGAAGCTGTTACTTAATCTAGTAGGCAGACAAGTTTACCCTGCTTAAATAACAGTCAATGTTGCTTCAAAAATAAGTCAGGTAGTCGTAGGGAGTGACAAGGAAGGATAAGATAACCTTGAAGGAGAAAATAACGAATACTGGAAGAATTAGCACGTAGTAGGAATGTTTGTTTAAGTACGGCCGGAGAGAAGTGAAGACCAGAAAAAGAGAACGGACAGTTTCGTCACAAACACATGCATTGTTTTGGTACAATATCACAATACTTATTCTCTGTGATTCTTAAAGTTTAATAAATAAAGCTCCAAAACTCATTCATTACTTTAAGATCCACAAGGAGCGTAGGTTTCAACAAATCATGAACAATTACCCTGCCCTGCATCATTTTCTCGAAGGCTTCCCATGTTTTTTGAGCTTGTTAATTGCTGTTAAGGAGAAAAAAAAGGTGAATCAACAGCTGAGTATCCTGTTGGCTTTTTTGGGGGGATGACGTCATTAACCTCAATGATAAAGGACTTTCTCCCTTCTGGATAACCGATTTGATTGATATTAAATACATGCTTTGGATCACTTGTTGTTGTTGTTCTTCTTCGTTCGCCCTCTGACTTCTATATTTATGACTCTAATAAATACAGTAGTCAATGACATCTCATTCGCCTTCATACGTCAACATTAAGGACTCTAATAAAGGCAGTAGTCAGCTCAAGGTTCTTGACATTTCCAAACAGTTTGTTCATATGTGCAGTAATTTTTTGGATTAACTATTTGTCCGATTTTGAACATTACACTGTAGCGTAAAGTAACACAACATAAGTATAATAAAGGCGAATAAAATCTCTTTGTTGCAACAGTTCGTATTTGCCTTGGGCAAATGACTAAAATAAGAAAAAAAGCTGAGAAATGAACTGAAACATAAACCAAATACATAAATATAGTAATAATACAAAGAATGGAACTCCAATTGATCTAATAAACGCGATAACAAAGAAAAACAAACCTTTATTTGGAGGTCATAACGATTAATCCACATCGAGACAATGTCCACACTATTCTGTCATATTTTATTTACGTTTTTTCCTGTCCTACTGTTACAGATGGATTTTCTTCAATTGAAAAAGTGTCTTCTTCTTCTTCTTCCATCCTTAGCCACCGACCGTCAAAGCAGTCAGTGGCCATTACGCCTAGTGGCGTCTTAGGGCAACAGCAGATAGGTTTTCTTTGCCATTGTTTCCCATCACGCCTATTGGCGTCTTTAGGGCAACGGCAAATCAATCCATTTGCTGTTGTTTCCGTAATCGAAGTGACTGGCAAACGGGTGATCAGCCCGTTGGTTGAAAAAGTGTCGTGCTGGGCATTATGCATGTCGTGGATGTGTGATGACAGTGATTATTCATAGATCAAAGCAACTTCTCACGTGGATGAGTCCACATAAAACTGGCATGTTTATTATAATTTGAATGCATAAAGTTAATTCAATGGCATAGCATGAATACATGCATGTATACGATCTCCTCTCAGTCTTGTCTGGTAAATTCATAACTGGCCGCTGTACTGAAAGTGGCGTACAATCCACCCAAGTAATGTGGGACAGAATATGAAGACTAAGGAATATCAATGTAATTCCTTCAATAATGTAGATACGAATCTTCTCTCTTACTTTTGAATCTTCAGTCAGTAATACATTGTGGCGGCCCTCAAAGTACTTTAAGCCACAGAAAATATATAATTCCTCCAACATCTTAGGAGCTAGAAAAAGTACGTCCTTCACTGACGACTACAATATACGAAAGGCTTAGAAACAATCGTTTGCATAAATTAGTGAAGAAAGGATTACCTCATAAACTCCCTGTGACGTATTAAATCTATTGTGTTCAATAACAATGAAAAACCGTGCAAATACATGATTAACCACATATAGAGATATTACCGCGTAGATTAACTGCTAATAGTCTAAGTGTGGTTAACATGCAAAAATATATTAATCAACTTACTTAACAATTTCCTCCGTCGGTAGGCTAAAAAAATTTAATTGATTAAATTTTTTTTTGAAAAAACGGAATGAAAAAAATCGCAAGGGGTAATCGATAAAAAAAATCAACGGCTAAAAATGATCACATAAATAATGTCAAAGGACGTTGTCAAAAATTATGTCTGCATATGTAATAACAGAATCAAAGAAGCAAAACAGACATAAAACCGCCAACAGTCAAGTACGAAAAAGAGCAGTGCAGCATAAACAAACAAGAAGATGCATGAAAAATTAATGAATATCAAATAACTAAATGTGAGTAGGAACACTTACTTACTTACTTAGTCGTTCCCCTTCTACCGTGAGGTGTAGAGGTTTGGAAGAGAGAGCGCCAGACCATTCTATCAGCTGTCTTCTTCCTGGCCTGGTTCCATTCTAGTCCTCGGTCCTTCAAAGATTGTCTAATGTTGTCCTCCCAGCGGACTCTGGGTCGTCCTGGAGGTCTGGATCCCTGGCTCTTTGTTTCCCATGCTTGTCTTGGTAGCCGATCTTCTCCCATTCTGCAGACATGGCCAAACCATCTTAGTTGGGACTGTTCTATTTGGGTCTGCAGCGGATGGGATTTTAGGCCTTGACGGATCGTCTGGTTGCGGACCATGTCTCTTCTTGTTACTTCAACCACTTTCCTCAGATACCTCATTTCTGAGGTTTGGATCTGGCTTTTGTGGGTTGTAGTCATTGCCCACGACTCGCATCCATATGTCAAGACTGGGACATAGGTGGAGCGGTATACAGCCATCTTCGTTTTCTTACCAACTCTTTCTTGCTGAGGAATCCACGATTTATGGCCTGAAAAAGTCTCCCAGCCGCTGCTTTTTGAGTGGCCAACTCTTCTTTGATGCCTCCCTTTCGGTCTATAATAGCTCTGAGATATTTAAAGTGGTCGAGGTAAGGTGATAGGATATCACCTTGTCTTACACCAGTGGTGGTCCTGAACTCTTCTGACTTATGGTTTGCTGTCCTCACATAATTTCTGCAAGACTTGTAGAAGCTCTGTATAGCATGAATCAGAGGTGCTGGAATATTCTTCCTTGCCAAACAGTCCCAAAGTTTGCTCCAGGGGACCCTGTCAAACGCCTTTTCCAGATCTATGAAACAAAGATGGATCTCACTCTTATACTCAAGGGCCTTTTCACTCAGCTGTCTGAGTGTGAAGATTAGGTCTTGAGTACTTCGGTTTGCTCGGAATCCGCACTGGACCTCATCCAATTGTGGCTCAGCTAGGCGTCGGAGTCTCTGCTCTAGGATTCTAGAGCAGATTTTACCAGGGACACTGAGAAGGGATATGCCTCTATGGTTTCCACATTGTCGATTGTCACCCTTTTTGAAAATTGGTGTTATGATGGCAATCTCCCAGTCCTTTGGTATGGTCTTGTTGCACCACGCTGCCTGTAGGACCTTTAAGAGTAATAGGTCGCCTGATGCTCCCATGTACTTAACCATTTCTGGTGTTATACCATCATGCCCTGCTGCTTTGCCCATCTTGATTTTCTCTAGTGCTGCCCTCAGTTCTTCCATCTTTATGAAATCTTCACCATCATTGGTTTTCTCTTCTGTGCTAGTGGTTATCATTTCTGATGCTTCACCATGCTCACCATCCAGGAGTTCTGAGAAATATTCTTTCCATCTTTCCATTACTTCCTTCGGGGCAGTAAGCAATTTGCCTTGCTTGTCCTTTATAAATTTGAGAGGGCATTGTTTTTCTTTCCTCATGTTCTTTAGGGTCTTACAGAACAATTTCTGGTTTTCTTGTGCATCTTTTTCTAGCTTTTCTCCAAATTCTTCCCAGGACTTCTGTTTTGCTGCTAGCACTTTGTTCTTTGCTTCTGTTCTGAGTGTCACATATTCTCTATATTTTTCCATTTGTCCTGTTGTGTTTTTAGCTCCTAAGTATTGTTTCCATGCTATTTTCTTCTCTCTTATTTTCTCTTTGACTTCCTCTGTCCACCAAGGTGTCCTCTTTCTCTGGTTCCCAAGTCGGACTTCACCGCATGCTTCTGCAGCAGCTGTCTTTATGATATCCTTGAATTTATTCCAGAGGGTTTCCAAGTCATCAGGTCGTTCTTCTGTGTTGCTCACTGCTGTAGCAATAAGCCCCTGATATCTGGTCTTAATTTCTGGCTCTCTCAGCTTGTAGGTCCTAATGCTCATTTCTCCTGCTCGTTTACTTGATTTCTTGCGTGATGTTGGGCAGTTCCTAGGCTGAGCAACTCTTTCAGTTGTTCGTTTGATTGTTAGCAGGTAGTGATCACTTCCAATCTCTGGCCCCCTCCAGACTCTTGCATCTCGGACATATCTGAATGAGCTTCTCCGAACAATGGCATAGTCGATCACTGACTTCTCATTCTTGGTTGGTTCACATCTAGTGTATGCATGTATGCGCTTATGGGGGAACTTTGTGTTTGTAATGATCAGATTCTGCTCACTGCAGAATCTAAGGAGTCGCTTTCCATTGTCATTGAGAGTATCTTCTCCATATCTTCCGATAACTCCACCCCATCTAGCATGGTCATTTCCAACTCTGGCATTAAAATCTCCGAGCATAATAACTTCATCTAGGCAGTCATCCACTGTCCTTTGAAGCAGCTCGAAGAATTCCTCCTTGACCTCTGCTCTCTCATCCTCATTTGGCCCATACACTATGACCAGGTTGACTATGGTTTCTCCTTCTTTTAGTTTTACAACCATAATGCGCTCCGAGACAAAGTTCCATCCCTTGATACTATCTTTTTGATTTTGGGCCACAATGCAACCCACGCCCCCTTTAGCTCTTTCAGATATGGGTACACCACTGTAGAGCAACATGTTGCCATCGAGATCCATGACTCCTTGTCCTTTTTTCTTCGTTTCCGTTATAGCCAGGATTTCTAGTTTTGCTTTCCTCATCTGATGAGAGATGAGATGAGTAGGAACACTAAATAGCTAAATAAGCGAAATGGGAATACTGATGTAATAAAAGCGAAACAAAGTCGTGTGTAACATGTGTACAATGCAATGTGTCGTAAACAAAACCAATATGTGAAGTAAAAGAAAGTATGATAGTGTCAAAGAAAAAGAAACGAGTATATTGACATAATGTTGATGCATGACATCGAAGGAAGAAAAATTAGAAAGAACGAATCGAAATAAAAGAGAAGTAACTGGTAACTATATCATGATAAAACATAGATTTAAGAACAGTGTCGCAAGTGCAAAAACACATCCTGGCGCCGACATAAATTCAGATCACAATCCGGTCGTCATCAAAGTAAATATAAAGCTAAAAAGAACAGGAAACAGAAGACAGGAGGAACCCAGATAAAAATATCAGCACTGAAACAACCAGATATAAAACAAAAATATCTAATCGAAGTCAAAAATAAATATGAACAGCTACTGACAGAAAGCATGGAGCAGTATAGAAGAGAAAACCCAGAAGAAAAGGTAACTCAAAATGGGAATGCTTAAAAACAAGCATACAATCAGAAAATGCAAATTTACCTTAAAAGGAGCCTAAGAAAAATCAAATTTGGATGATAGATGACATCTTGAGTAAAATGGCGGAAAGAAAGAAAGCAAAACACACTCCAGAATATAAAACAATAGACAATGACATACGCACTATGTGTAGACAAGCAAAAGAACGAAGGATAGAAACAAAATGCAAGGAAATAGAAGAATTGGAAGCAAAGCACATGACAGAGATATGCATGAAGAAATAAAGAAATTATCAAATAGGTCACGGTTTGCACAAGGAGGAAGCTGTATCAAGAACAAAAATGGTGTAATATTCCTTGATGAGAAAGACATATCAAACAGATGGGCAGAATACGTAAAAGAACTATTCGAGGACAACAGAGGTAAAAAACCATCACCAGCTTCTAATGAAGGCCCAAACATTCTCAGATCAGACGTAGAGAATGCCATACATATGATACAAAAAGGAAAATCAGCAGGCACGGATAACTCAAAAATTGAAATGATAGAAGCCCTGGAGAGTTTTGGTACAGATACAATCACAGATCTATGCAACGGTATATACAATACAGGATATATACCACACGACATGAAGACATCAATTTTTATAACATTGCCCAAAAAAAACCGAATACAACAGAATGTTCAGACTTCATAACAATCAGCCTGATGAGTCATGCAATTAAGATACTGCTCAAAATCATACAGGAAAGAATAAAAAGGAAAGTAGACAGCGAAATCCAAGAAGAACAGTTTGGTTTTAGACGGAACAGTAGAATAAGAGAGGCAATATTTTGCCTAAGAATATTAGCAGAAAAATATACAGAGGTCCAAAAAAAGTATGTACATGTGCTTCATTGACTATAAGAAGGCTTTTGACAGAGTCCATCATGAGAAAATAATTGAATGCCTCGAAGACATAGGTATTGATGGAAAAGATATAAGAATACTCAGTAACCTTTATTGGGAGCAAACTGCCACAGTAAGATCTGGAAGGAATTATTCACCATACATAGACATAAAAAGAGGTGTTAGACAAGGTTGTGTGCTGTCCCCCTGCCTATTTAATTTATACACCGTAAAAATTTTCAAACAGATACAGGAAATACCAGGAGTAAACATCAGTGGAAGGTCAATAAACAACCTTAGATATGCAGATGATACCGTGTTGTTAGCTGAAAGCGAACAGGAGTTACAAGAACTAGTGAAGCAGGTGAACAATATTAGTCATGAATATGGACTCGACATTAATATTGAGAAAACAGAAATTATGATAATTAGCAAAACAGACGATAAACCCACATTAAAGATAAGCGTCAATGGAAAAACTCTGGAACAAGTCAAGAGCTTCGTATGTTTTGGTCATATAACAGAAGATGGCAGATGTGAAACAGAAATCAAGAAGAGAATACGAATGGCCAAAGCTACATTCAACAACATGAAACATATACTGACATCAAAACAGTTATCTCACAAATTAAAACTGAGAATCATAAAGTGTTATATATATTCTGCATTTCTGTATGAGGCCGAAACATGGACGATGTAAAAGCATTTGGAAGAAATAATTGAGGCTCTGAAATGTGGATATATAGAAGAATGCGGCGTATCTCATGGAAAGAGAAGAAAACAAATAAGAAGGTCCTAGAAAATCTAGGTATGAAAAAAGAATTAATGAGGGAGATCAAAGTTTGGCAGCTAAAGTACTTTGACCACATAAAAAGGCATAACACCTTGCAGAAGACCATAATAGAAGGGATAGGTAAAGGCAAACGTGCAAGGGGAAGACAGCGCTATAAGTGGGAAGATAACATCAAGAGATGGACAGGGAAGAGGCTATCAGAGTGCACCACCAAGACAAGAGACAGAAGACGTTGGAGATCCTTTACAGCCAACCTTCGTTGTGGAGATGGCAGCTGATGATGATGAACTGGTAATAGAGTACGAGTAAAAAAAATAAAACATGTGTTATCTCCCTTAAGAAAAGTAATAATAGTGTGGTTGTTGAAGACGTCTTTTCTTCAAAAACGTTTTACTGTGGGTCAATGATCAGGTTGTCTGAACTCGGTTAGCGTAAATGGTTGACAAACGTTCAGGTTCCTTATGAACTTCCATTAATGAATGTGGGTAATATTATCTCTTACCACAAAGAGTGCATCGTGCATGAATTAACAAATCAATAATAATATGTGGCAACGAGCCAAGTTCAACTTGATCGATTTCTGGTAAGTCCTCGGGTTTTTGAGTCCAAACATGGATACAAATTTTATTGACGAAAATATACGAAGACATCATAAGGAATTAGTTCATTTATAGTACATTGCATTTTGCATGTTTAATTAAAACATGTTACCGTCCGTCTTCCAGTTACTTAAGTGTCGTCAGAACATCCTGGGCTATATACTCGCGTTGCCACAGCGCAGTCAACCGGTAGTGAGACCCAATTAGTTGCAAACACAGATCATACAGGATCAATAAATCCTTCTGTCCATGGTTATCCAACAACCATGTAACATTCCATAAAATTCATTATAATAGTAAGGACTGACCCTCTGTCCTCATTTTAAAATATAGAATTCGGCATAATATGAAGCCTAACACTGGAAGGAATAATACACGTCTTCATGGTTTGACGGTCAGAATAAAAAGGGTCAAGTACATTAGTCACCAAGCGTGACCATATCAACGCTACTGCGTCACAATCGAACCACGCAATTTGCGTTCACCAAAGACCATGAAGTATAAAAAACATTCTATATAAAAAAACCTTAACCTCTGATGCGTACTCCATACGCGTAATACTCCTAGCAGACGACATCTTTAAAATATGTCGTAACAATTCCCTGCCCTACGGAAGAAAAAAATGTTCTATAGATTTTTTTTTTTTTGAAATATCCTAATTAATCATCTGAAAAATTTAACAAAAATCAACATACTGCCTACAATGTTCTGTGTAGAACAGGGTCGTAAGTCATGTCTATATCATATCAGTCATGTAATATATGGACTTTATATTAAAGTAACTAGCGATAATTTCAACTGTCAGTAAAGGATTAAATAAAAGTGTGTCTTCACCAAATAATAAGGTGTTATGTACTAAAAATTATCCTAACTAATTAAAAATTAACTAATTACTCAGTGTAATAGGTGTAGGAAATAATATAATTAAAATTTAATTACCTACACTAAAGTTTCGTGTCATAGTAAAGAAAGTAACTAAAAGTACAGACAAGTAAAGTAAAGAAAAGAATAAAGGATAAGTTAACTAGTGAGATGTCAATGACTTAATAAAACAAATGTATAGATCAACTAATATCTATTTAACTAACTATCAACTAGGAAAATAATACATATAATATTACTTACACATATTTGCCAAATTCATATAATAATGATTACATTTATAAATACATTTACTTAAATTATTCAAATGTGTGAGGTTATTTTATTTTTCTCTTTTCTTTCTTTTATGTATTTCATCTTTTCCTCACCTTATATTTTTATTTTATTTATTTAAACAATAAGTAACGAAACTAATACTGTTAGTTCTGAAGATCCAAACGTCGTTATTCCCATTTGTGGATCTATGAGTTTGTACCATATGCAGAATGAGTTTCATTCGATAACTGTGATATAGATTGTTCATATTGAAGACTGAGTTAAGAATGTTCATCTGTATTTCGTGTAAGGTGGATCAAGAATTTCACATAATTCATTCAGTCCATCTGATTCCGAACGATAAGTCCAAAAATTAGTAGAATATTCATATTCGCCTGTTTCAGAACGATTAGGAGAACAGATGGACACAAACCAAAGTCAAAACGTTAATAATTACCAACATGAAATCAGTTTCGTGGAACATCGTAATGTTTTTGATTCGAAGGGAAACATTCGTAAGTTCAATACAAGCTTCGTCGACGTGTATTTGTATGACACAAGTTCATAAACCATCAGCCGTGTAACATAAAGTATAGTTCAATTTCATTCTTGAAATCTTGAATTATAATTTTCGTTCACTTGACTTCGATACGATTTCGCGAGAGTGTATCAGCCATTACGTTTTCAGTACCTGGTATAGATTCAATGACGAAGTCAAATGGTTGTAATAGAATTGCGAATCTGGCCAATTTCGGGCTTTTATGATTTGAGCGACGTAGTGAAGCAATCGCCTTCTGATCGGTCTGGATCACAAAGGGTGCCCCTAATAAGAATGTGTCCAACTTCTGTATCGCCCAAACCACTGCCAACAGCTCCTTGTCTACGGTAGAATATTTGCTTTCTGCCACTGTGAGTTTTCTCGAAATATAGAGGGTTGGGTGCAGTATTCCTTCGTGATATTGAAGTAGACTCGCTCCTAGTCCGTAATTGCTGGCATCTGTACGGAGTATAAACTTTTTAGAAGCATCTGGCAACCGTAAAATAGGTGGCATTGAGAAAATTGTCAAGATACTACGAAAAGTTTTGTCGCAGTCGTCAGTCCATGTCACTTTCAGAGGCATGTCCTTTTTTTAACAGTGAGGACAGGACAGCCGTAATGGACGATAAATTAGGTACAAATCTACAATAATATTGAACGAGACCTAACAGACTCCTAACTTGCTTCTTCGTTTGAGGAACCGATAAATTAAAAATTTTAGATACATTATTGGGAACTGTTTGAATACGCCCAGCACCAATAATGTGTCCAAGAAACGTTATCTCTTGGAACGCTACTTGTATTTTTGTAGGTTTAGCTGTTAACTTGTTTTCTCTTAAAATTTCCAAAACAGAACGAAGTCCGGAAAAATGTTCCTCAAATGACGAACTAAATAGACATATGCCGTCAAAGTATGTGATAACGTCTTGTCTTCGAGATAAATTTTTCGCATCATGTGAATAAAGGTAGCCGGCGCGTTCATAAGCCCAAAAGGCATCACATTCCACTGGTAAAGACCTTGTGGAGTAGAAAACGCAGTGTAATATTTGGCTTTTTCGGTCAATGGAATCTGCCAATAACCTTTTGTTAAGTCTATTTTTGTGAAAAATGTTGCAGTAGATAGACATGGAAGTAAGTCATCAAGAATAGGATGTGGTTCGCTGTCAGCTACAGTCTGAGCATTTAACTTCCTATAGTCAACACATAAACGAATGTTGTTGTCCTTCTTCCTAACAATGACTAAAGGTGAGGAAAAAGGAGAGGCACTACTCTCTATAATACCTAAAGCCAACATCTGTTCAAGTTCCTGACTTGTCTTACTTAGGAAATGTAATGGAACAGAATAATGATGTACACGAATTGGTTTATCATCAATAAGAATAATATCGTGACTATTCACTGATGTGCGACCAGGTACGTCGGTTAACACATCTGGAAACGATTGTAATAGATCAGCAATCTGTCGATGCTGTTGCGGTGTAACCGAAGAAGAGATGGTTACATCAAGCCAAGATTCTGTAGATTGTAATATAGGTACAGGTAACGACATGTGTACCTCAGGAAAAGAGGATTCTTCTTCCTGCATTACTGATAGATTAGAATAGTGACAAGTCTCTATTGATTTGTTATCCAATTCGTGGAAAATAGATTGTAAGTGTTCGGGACGAGTGTGAAATTGTTTAAGCATGTCTATGTGGTATATTTTCCTATGTCCCTTAATGTCTAAGATGTAGTCAACATCATAAATTTTGTCAACAACTTTGTAAGGGCCGTTCCAAGCAATGAGTAGTCTATTGTCATTACGAGGAAGTAGTACATAAGCCTCATCGCCTGGGAATAATTGACGTAATCGTCTATTCCTATTTTGCAATGTTCGACCTTTAGCTTTAGCAGCCTCAGAAGAAGCTGTTGCCAACTAGCAAAACTCGATAATTTTCTTACGAAGATTGATAACATATTCGTATCCTGAGTCATTTTATCGTCGAGTAGTAAATCTTTTATTAATCCCATTGGACCTCTCGGTGGTGCGCCAAAACCCACTCAAACGGGTAGAAACCCGTCTGTTCATGCGGTACCTCTCGATACGCAAACAGGACGGCCGGGAGTACTCTGTCCCAGTCCTGAGGGTGTTTGAACGTCACCTTATGCAGTAATTGCTTAAGGGAGCGGTTGAGCCGTTCTACAGCACCATTGCTCATCGGATGATATATGCTACTAAGATTTCTATCGATGTACCAAGTCTTCATTACCTCTGTCATGGTGTCAGATATAAATTGAGACCCATGATCTGACAATAGTTTCCTAGGGAAACCTACTCTAGAAAAAATAAGTTGTAATGCATCAGCTACATCTGTTGTAGTGGTAGTCTTCAATGGGATAGCTTCTGGCCATCGTGTGCATAAATCAATGCAAGTGAGGACAAATCTATGCCCTCTGGCCGAAGGTAAGAGCGGACCGATGATATATATGGCCATTTTATCAAAAGGACGTACTGAAATATCACAGGCCTGAATTGGAGCAGTGTGAAAAGCTCCTCGTGACTTAACTTCTTCACAGATAGTAAAAGAGCGTACATATTGTGATACATCACGTGAAACTCCTGGCCAAAAAAATGAAGATAACACTCGAGATCGTGTGCGAGTGTATCCCATGTGACCTGCACATTGGGAGTCATGTGCATGTCGTAGAATATAGTGCCTAAATGATGAAGGTACCATCACTTGTTGTTTAACCTGTGACTTGTCCATGAAACATCTGATTAACATATCATTTCTAATGGTAAACCAGTGTTTGTTTTTGTTGCTTGATGTAACATTATCAAAATTATTAACTAGAGCAAATAATTTTTTTAAAGAATTGTCTTCTCTCTGTTTGGTTGCAAAAGACGCTCTATCAATAGGTGAATGAACATCTGTATCATCCTGGATATCTAGTTCCACATTCTGAGTGTCCACCTTCTCTAAGATTTGAGCCTGGGCTCTAATCGTCACTGCATTTCCTGTACATAAATTATGTCTTCCCCAATCAATAATTTCTTCAGGTGTACAGTCTTTACTGCCGTGAATACGACCAACCATTATATTCGCTATTGGATTTTTTTAACATACAGACTTTAACATTCCCTGTAAATAAAGGTGTATTAACATAAATTATTGCTGTGGGGTAACACTCAATAGTACCCCCAAACGTCATACATTTGACATATTCATTTGAAGCACAACTTGGGTGAATCAGTAACTGCCTGACTCCAAAGGTAGTGGATCCGGAATCTCTCAGAACTGAGACCACTGAACCATTTACTATCCCTCTGTTAAATATCAGAGAGCCTGTTCTATCATTAGCAGCAAGACCAACTTCTGGTGAAATGTGTCCACAATGCAGTACTGTTTCTTTTGCCTTCTGAAAGATAAGATTACAATCTTGGCACCTATTTGCCACGTTATAATTAACAGCAAAACATGTAGAAGATGAATGTATATGATTATTATCTTGTGGAACACTTGGGGTCGTACCAGCAGTGACTGCCGCCCCTGCATTGTGATCATAATGTGCTGGTCTACGTGACTGAGACCGATGACGGGAATAGTTATTGGAATTATTTCGTTGTCCCCCGTGGTGGCTGTTGTATCTGGGTCTAGAGTTTTGATTATTGTTATTCCATATGTTACCATTGTTATTAGTATTAGAATTATATGATCTATTCTGATTTGAATTCAGTTGACTATTGTTATACCTGAATTGAGGTGACTGATTCCTATACTGTTGCCTACCTCTGTTAAAATTACTATTATTGTTATAGTTATTTCGCCCCTTATTATAATTATCATTATAATTTCCCCTGAAATGATTTCTATCGAGGCTTTGTGCTCTAGATTTGTCATAACTATGGTATGACATATTGGACGCCACTGGTAAAGGTTTCTCTTATTTTGTGAATTAGAAATGCTGACATTAGGATGTGCAGTACAATAATTTATTGACATTTTTTATAAGGCAGCAATGGTAGATGGTTTTCGTTCCTGTAAGAAAGACAAGAACGGTGGACTGACAGAGGATAGTACCTTATCCCTGAGTAACAAATCAACTAATGTATCATAAGATTTGTTCACACCTGCATGTTCCACCCATCTATTAAAGGTGTTGCGTATATTCGCAATAAAACCTGTGAAATCTTTATTGGAATCTGGTAGAATAGTTTTAAATTTGACTCTGCATCCCTCTTCATCTAAATGGAAACGCCGTAATAATAAGGCTTTAATGGCGTCATAATCACTAGCTATTGTTGGGTCAACGTTCTGAGCTGCACTTGCAGGCTCACCATCTAAAAATTCCCTGAGTTTTAATGACCATGCACATTTATCAAGTTTATTTACCTTACCCTCAAAACGTGACAGCCATGCTGATAAATCGTTAATATTCAATTTGAATGTTGGTAATTTGAAATAATAATTGCTTTTAGTTTGGTTGGGTGAAGAAGTATTATGTGTGTCATTATTATTTACATTTGATGCTACTTGATCTCTTAATCTTATTTCATCTAAACGTAGTTGTATTATCCTTTCTTCTGCCTCTCTCTCCTGTTTAAGCATCTGTATTAACTCTTTTTCTTGTTGCATTTTTCTATTTTCTCTATCAATTTCTTTCATTTCACGTTCTGCTTCTTCCTTCCTCAATGCAGCTTTTCTCTCAGTTTCTTTTTTTTTCAAGTTCGTCCATTTCTGCTTTATATTTCGCAAGTTCAGTCATTGCAAATTCCTGAAGTGGGTCCCCTTTTTTATTAAATTCCCTTTCAATTTTGACGAAATGGTCCAAGCATCTTGAAGTTAATAATGTATGTATTTACTCAACAATATATATTAATCAACAATATAATATATTCAATTATTTATATGTGTCCAGTGGACAAAGTAGTACTATGTCTAAAACTACTGTACTAATTAATCTCTAATATGCCTATTATACTCAAGGCAAACTATAACTTTATAGTTATTTATCAGTATTTTATGCCATCATGCCCTAGTCATAATGAACAACTAATAGTGACTTAGACTACTAGTGCAACTTGATGACATCATCTAAGTCATCAAGTAATTTAGTCAAAATTAATCAAATTATTTTATCATCTTATTTCCTAATCAATTTATAATATTATTATTATATTATCAATTTATAACATTAATAGATACAAGACCAAAATAAAAATAAAATATTACAACACGAATTCACACCACAATGGACATTTTCAGACATTAAAATGATTTTATGAACGAAATATAAAAATCGGAAGTACTTAAGTAGAGTCAAGGTTGAAACTGAATCTAGGTCGAACCACATACACTGAAATGTCACAATGGACTCATATAACTGACAAATATGTTATAAATATGAACTAAACGATAGTTAGATCAGGATAAACGAGATAGCTTACGAACATATGACGAAAAGTGAATAAAATGAAACTTAGTACAGAAAAATACAACAGTTATTTACATAACTTTACAGCTAACACTTAAGGTCAAATAATTTCAGATGCAAACGAAGTTAACCATCGGCAATTCTCAATGGGTTCTTTGCAAATGGAACTACTCAACTAACCTAATAGAACGGTTTCAAATCGACCGACCTCTGTACGAGATATTGGTTGATTTGAAACTCCCTACCAACCAAAACCCGCTGATCTATACATTACAACATAGATACATATTAATAAAACATTTAACATTTAAAAATGACCTCAAAAACATGCCTATGAAATCGACAACATGGACTTATTCTGCGTAGGTCACAAACAAGTACTTAACTTTTGAATCGCGACAAGTTCCTACAGTGACAACCTGCGCCAACGAACTATGGAGATTGCATGCAATAATGATGACTGTTTGGTATAACTTCTTCCGTTTGTTGAAGCATTTTTTTAATTTTTATCTTCTTCAATGTCGCTGACTTGTTGATGACTTTGATAAACGTTCGTACTGTTGCTAAGGGTGTGACGTCAGGTGTGCATGCGTAAGAGATGTCAATGTCGATCGAAAGGACATTTTGTAAACCCGATATTTTTGATCGTAGATTAGTTCTTTAACGTGAAATAAAATTTCACAGCCACATCTGGCCGCCAGTTGTTGAAGACGTCTTTTCTTCAAAAACGTTTTACTGTGGGTCAATGATCAGGTTGTATGAACTCGGTTAGCGTAAATGGTTGACAAACGTTCAGGTTCCTTATGAACTTCCATTAATGAATGTGGGTAATATTATCTCTTACCACAAAGAGTTGATCGTGCATGAATTAACAAATCAATAATAATATGTGGCAACGAGCCAAGTTCACCTTGATTGATTTCTGGTAAGTCCTCGGGTTTTTGAGTCCAAACATGGATACAAATTTTATTGACGAAAATATACGAGGACATCATAAGGAATTAGTTCATGAAAAGTACATTGCATTTGCATGTTTAATTAAAACATGTTACCGTCCGTCTTCCAGTTACTTAAGTGTCGTCAGAACATCCTGGGCTATATACTCGCGTTGCCGCAGCGCAGTCAACCGGTAGTGAGACTCAATTAGTTGCGAACGCAGATCGTACATGATCAATAAATTCTTCTGTTCATGGTTATCCAACAACCATGTAACATTCCATAAAATTCATTATAATAGTAAGGACTGACCCTCTGTCCTCATTTTAAAATATAGAATTCGGCATAATATGAAGCCTACACTAGAAGGAATAATACACGTCTTCATGGCTTGACGGTCAGAATAAAAAGGGTCAAGTACATTAGTCACCAAGCGTGACCATATCAACGCTACTGCGTCACACTCGAACCACGCGATTTGCGCTCACCAAAGACCATGAAGTATAAAAAACATTCTATATAAAAAACCCTAACCTCTGATGCGTACTCCATACGCGCTAATACTCCTAGCAGACGACATCTTTAAAATATGTCGTAACAGTGGTCAATATCTAGATTATACAAGAAATATGCACGCAATACAAAACATGTTCAAACAAAAATGCGAGAAGAAGATAATTAATACATCTCAAATAGAATATGAAACTTAAGTGAATAACTAGCAGATTAAAATCTGATGTATGAAACAGTTTCCAACACAAAAAAGATCCATGATTAATAGCACTGTAAAGTCTGTATACGGTATAATGAAATCACAGTTGTAATCACGAACAAGTCATTACTATGAATTCGTGTTTTCGTTATAAAGTCAATATCCACATGGAAATCTGTAATATATAGAGTAATAGTACCACTAAGTGCAATCATGGCAAGCAGTTTGAATCCATATATGAGGTATATACTTGAAATATGGCAGTTACAACCAACGCTCGATCAGCAAATGCTGGTAGATCTCCACATAACAGGTAACGATTTTGTCATTGTACCAAATAGCATCTGGACCATCAAAGGAAGGATTATGCATCACTGTAAGCTTCAAATATGAGCAACTGTCAAGCAATAACGTATAGTCGGACTATTCATAAGCAGTAATCAATGGTTCAAACGTTCTGCAAAAATAGGTTAGTTGAAACATCAGATACAGACGGTGGAATTCTCGAAAGTGTATCAGCCACAACGTTAGTTGAACCAGGTATTGATTGATGTCAAACTGGCAGCCGCTGGAGCTGGGTTGGCTATGTCCTCAGAAGAGACCCCGATGCCATCACAAGAACAGCTATGCTATGGACCCCTGAAGGAAAACGAAGGACAGGCCGACCAAAGACAACTTGGCGGAGGACTGTGGAGGCTGAGATGCGAGGTGTGAACCAAAGTTGGGGCACTGTACAAAGGATGGCCGCCGACCGCGCAAAGTGGAATCAATTTGTTGTTGCCCTACAAGACGCCACCAGGCGTGATGGCCACTGACTGCTTTGACGGTCGGCGGCTAAGGATCAAAGAAAAAGAACAATGTGGGACAGAATATGAAGACTAAGGAATATCAATGTAGTTCCTTCAGTAATGTAGAAACGAATCTACTTTCTTAATTCTGAATCGTTAGTAATACATTATGGCGGCCCTCGAATTACTTTAAGCCACAGAAAATATATAATTCCTCCAACATCTTAGGAGCAAGAAAAAGTACGTCCTTCACTGACGACTACAATATACGAAAGGTCTAGAAACAACCGTTTGCATAAATTAGTGAAGAGCGGATTACGTCATAAACTCCCGGTGACGTATTAAATCTATTGTGTTCAATAACAATGAAAAACCGTGCAAATACATGATTAACCACATATGGAGATATTACCGCGTAGATTAACTGCTAATAGTCTAAGTGTGGTTAACATGCAAAAATATATTAATCAACTTAATTAACATCTACCAATGGCAGTATCTTTTCAAAATTGTGATAAGACATTTTCACTCTCTCTTAATTTCTTGTCTACATCATAGCAATCACGGTAGAATGATTAGTGATATTACTGATCCTTGAGAGCTGCCAATTTGTTGTCCATGTGCTTCCCATTTATGAGTGTTTACATTTATCACAAAATGTCTCGCCTGTAAAATCTTTTATAGATAATTATTTGATTCCCCGTTAAGCCAAGTGGGTGTATTTATAAACTGCATATTCTGTAGCAACTTCTAAGAAGAATACAAATGGTGTCATAAACGTTTAGCTTTTTCTAATTCTTTTTTCTTTGGTCCTTGGCCCCTTACTAACAACGCAATCAGTGGCCATCACACCTGTGTCGTCTTGTAAGGCAGCAACAAACTGGCTCCACTTTGCGCGGTCGACAGCCATCCTTCGTGCGGTGCCCCAGCTCTGGTTCATGCTTAGCATGTCTGTCTCCAAGTTCTCCGCCAGGTGGCTTTTGGCCGTCCTTGCTTTCGCTTTCGTTCTGGAGTCCATAGCATGACAGTTCTAGTGATGGTGTCAGGGTCTCTTCTGAGGTTGTGGCCAACCTAGTTCCAGCGTCTGCCAGCTACGATGGTGCGCATGTCTTCTTGGTGACTCCGAGTTAGAAGTTCTTGGTTCGCGATGGTTTTCGGCCAGAATTTGCATGGTTTTCGAAGAATTTTCCTTAGGCAGGTTGTGTGGAAAGAGAACAATTTGGACATTTCCTTTTTTGTTACTCTCCAGCGTCCTAGTTGAACAAGCTGACTCATTGTACCTTTGTATGTTCTGAATCCTCAACGTGTCAGGCTATTTAATTCAGCCTACTTTTGATATAATAGGGTTATACTATTTACAAAAATCATTCATGAGCTACCTCAACAGATGTGCAATAGTGCTGTATTGAGGACGTGGGGAATAAAGTGCTCACTGCAGGAATGAGTTCTCTAATTCTGCAGATAAATCATTGATAGAATGGGAAGCAATAAGATACCGAAAGAAGAATTGACAAATGAGAACAAACGACTTTACGGTTTTGATTGGTGACGTGAATGCTAAGATAATTACCGACGATATCTGTTTTGAAGTGATCGTGTGAAAAACGGGCTAAGAAAAAATGAAGAGAAATGGGAAACTAATCAGAAACTCTATCTATTGTGGAACATAATCGACATCACTACGCTCCGGGCAAACCCACAGGTGCTCAGTCTCCCTCAGTGTCGATTAAAGCTAACTGTTTCTGCAGCTCGCTGGTTATAGACCCGACGGATGCACCCTCTTACACGTCCATCTCTGCTAGCCTGACGTTTGATACCAAATTCCACCAGTCTTAGCTTTGATGATTCATCTATTGGAGTGTCATTCTCTAACAGGTGATCATTAATCGTTCTCAGTATCTCTCCCTTATCCATATCTAGTGTCCAAACTGTCGGTGCTCTTGATGCTAGTCTGTCAGCTTTCTCATTACTGCGTACCCCTGCATGGCCAGGACAGTAGATCCATACCAGCTGCTGCAGATTCGAAGCTTCTACGAAGGTTTTTCTTTCATGCCGTAGCCAACCATTTTGAACCATTCGAAGAATGGACTGACACAATTACTGCCTATGTTAACGAAGTTTCAGTTAGCCATCTTAAGGCTGCAGTCGTGATTTTGTTAGCATGATCTGTAAATGTTATTTATGCACTATTTTGACATGTTCTGAAATGTCTATATAAATTCATCTTTGTTCAAAATAGATCATAGACGATCTCTAAGTTTTATTTTCCATGGTCAAGAAAAAAAAGCCCACTTCATACAGTAAACTTACAACCGTTAAACTAGGTACATTACTAGCATGAATCCACACATTTAGTTAAAGACACACTGTTCTCAACAAATACATCTACCTTATCAGAGATAATAATAATAATAGCTATATTTGTTGGAACATTTACAACCCTAATATTTCTGTTATTTTTTCAGGCTGACAACTGTCTTCATCGATTATGACTCAAAGAAGTAATGTTGTTTATTGTCGACTTCAGCATGAAGAAATATTTTGGTCACTTTTGTGTTCGATTGAAGTAATAAAAGAATAAACCAAAGTAGAACCGAATCGTTTAATTTCATTCTTTTCTATTTTCTCTAGTTAAATCATCATCATCGCCATCGTTATCGCTATCATATCATCGTCATTATCATCAACAAGTTCCCCTCAGCCACATCTACAGTGATTGTCTTCTGCAACCAAATGTGAAGCCCTTGTATACGGTGCCACACGTTCAAGGTCTTGGCATATCTTCTTTATACCTTACATTTCTCCTTCCAGTTGGTTCTCTTCTCTACGTGTTGTCATCACCCACTACACCTCTTACATTGGCGATTCAAGAACGGGTCGTGCCATGTCAAACTAAACAACGTTTCTTTCTGTATTTGTCATATCCCACGCCAGCTTCTTCTAAAGGAAAAATTTTTTTTTAAACATGCTTAGGTTCGTCGCCGTTAATTCCACATTAAGGGTCTGTGCCAGGGTAATGACAAAGCGCATTAAAATAATAGCTTAGTTGCTTATAGTTGTATATATAAAAGAAGGGTAGATATTCAGAAATAGCAAGGCTTAGACTTAGCTAATGACACAAACAAAATACCAAACGCTAGTGTCTCTAAGACTTCCGATAAAGCGTAAAATACAACTGTGAACGTTCCTTCCCAAGCCCACTGCATCTTTTATGCATCTTTTCAGTTACAAAAGCTTCATTCAAAAACACGCAAAGTAAAATATTACATAATATGGTGCAATCATATAAATTATCTAGAAGGATCTATCACGTGACCGAACCGACTAATGGTGAGCTAAGGACGCCAAGAGCTGAAAGGAGTCCCAGATCCGATTGTCGGCAAGAAGTCAGTCTGCTGGAAGCTGTTGATGACTCAAGACGTTATAGTTTTTCCTGAAGCGCTCTAGAAATAACGCATCATATACGCATTCTTTATCAAGTATATTTGAGCGAATATGCTCAGAAGAATTTCAAAGGCAGTGGATCGCAGACTGAGGAGGGAGCAGGCGGGATTTAGAAAGAACAGAAGATGTGTAGATCATATATTCACTCTCAGGAACATTATAGAGCAGTGCTCAGAATAACAGAAACAGCTGTACATTAATTTCGTTGATTTTGAAAAGGCTTTTGACAGCATACATAGGGACAGTTTATGGAAAATACTGAGGGCTTATGGAATTCCAAGCTGCATAGTGTCAATCATAAAAAGCCTCTATGCCAACTTTACGTGTAGTGTTGGGCAGAGCAACCTAACTTTGAGGTGAAGACAGGAGTACGACACGGATGCCCCTTATCAACCACTCTATTTTTAACAGTCATAGACTGGGTGATGCGCCAGACAACAGAGGGCAGTCCAAGAGGAATAAGATGGACTACATTTTCTACATTGGAAGATCTGGAATATGCAGATGACATTTCACTACTAGCACATTCACAACAACACATCCAGGAAAAAACGGATAGACTTAATAAATTTAGCCAGCAGGTGGGCTTGAACATCAATTTAAAGAAGTCAGAGGTCATGACGCTCAATGTGAGCAACCCTGAGCCCATATCAGTAAGGAATCAGCAACTGGTACAGACAGACACCTTCACATACCTAGGATGCATAGTAACACCAGACGGCGGGGCAGGCAAAGACATCAACATCAGAATGAATAAGCCAAGAACAGCCTTTTTTAGCCTAAACATCTGGAAGTCCTCTCAATACAGCACAAGCACAAAATTAAGATTATATCAGAGTTATGTGCTTTCTGTGCTTCTCTATGGTGCGGAATGCTGGAGAGTTACAGAGAAGGAAATGTCGAAATTGTCCTCTTTTCACACAATATGCCTAAAAAAAATTCACCGAATCTTTTGGCCGAATACCATCACCAACCAAGATCTGCTTACTCGGAGCAAGCAAGAGGACATGCACACCATCATAGCTGGCAGACGCTGGAGCTGGGTTGGCCATGTCCTCAGAAGAGACCCCGATGCCATCACAAGAACAGCTATGCTTTGGACCCCTGAAGGAAAACGAAAGAGAGGCCGACCAAAAACAACCTGGCGGAGGACTGTAGAGGCTGAGATGCAAAGAATGAACCAGAGTTGGGGCACTGTATGAAGGATGGCCACCGACCAAGCAAAGTGGAATCAATTTGTTGTTGCCCTACAAGACGCCACTAGGCGTGATGGCCACTGACTGCTTTGACGGTCGGCGGCTAAGGATCAAAGAAGAAGAAGAAGCTCAGAAGGTAATACGTTTAAACTACTGTGCAATTAATTCACATGGACAGTACGTAAGTAGTTCAATAATCTTGATCGATTTTTGTAAGAATTGTGAAAAGCTAGGACAGGCCCCACACGAATCTGAGATTTACCAATAGCACCAGATGCTGCTGAAGGTCCTAAATATGCTGAATTGGCTTCCCAATTCTTATACGAACTCACTGAAGAGCAATTGGATGGATATATAAACGTCCTGGAAATCCATGATGGACAGAATATGTATTGAACCATTCTGTCAGAGTGTTCGGTCATGAGGCAATATTGGAAAGGACAACGATTTATGGTAACCAGTCTAACTTACGTCTCAACACGGAAATAAACAAGTTAGGGATAAGTTTAGAAGATCAAATTATTTCTGAAGATATCAGTGTCGAACTAAATTCAATAGAAATTTTGGTTGAACAGTTGGAACAACTTTTAGTAGATCTGGAATTTTAACGTTTAGAAAATATGTGGCTGCATTGTATAAACATGGAAATAAGTTCTTTTATGTTTGTGGACAACTATCCACTTGACTGTTCAGTTCTAGTTCTCAAATAAACTTAATTCACAACAACTCATCATCTGGAGTCATTACCACGTTTATACAATTGAGTTCTGAATGTTGGATTTACAGTTGAGCATATGTACCAGTACCCAACCTCTACGAACGTCACGTCGCCATACATTATCACTGTGTACCCAGGTTGGTCCTGTCGTTACCTGGGTTGACAACATGACTTAAGAGAATGAACAACTCTGGTTTGTTACCAGTATTCCTTCCTTAATAACAATACATCATTACATACTCAGGCACACTATCACAGGTCGTCCACATTTGATATCACGCAGCTAGGGGAGGGGGGTTCACAATTTTATGGCGAATTGTGATTATTGGGGAGTGTTAAAGAAATGTGTCGTCACACAAAAATACTAGTGAGTTGCTTCTCTCATAAATCAAGTCTGAACTAATAAGACTTTATAACCTCATTCCTCATAGTCTTCTTTTATCCGCCATAGTATACAACTCCTTCGTGGACCACTTTTATTATTATAATTATAATTATTATTATAATATATATATATATATATATATATATATATATATATATATATATATATATATATATATATATATATATATATATATATATATATATATATATATATATATATATATATATATATATATATATATATATATATATATATATATATATATAAAGGGGCAGTAAAGAACGGTGGAAGAGATATTTTTATAATATTCCTAAATGGAAAGATCAAAGATCATCCGAAAGGCCTTCCCAACTGGAAAGATCTCCAATTTCAGGGCAGAAGCTATGCACTACTGCAAGCTGAAACAGTCCACCATATAAACAGATACCAACAGACTACTCTTCTCCGCCTGAGAACTGGTCTGTTAAGAACATTTTCTTCGTTGTCTGAATGTTTTCTAAGGTTTTCTATTTTAGTAAAAGTATTGCCACCAAAAACTCTGGCCACAACTTTTATGGATAATCGTTCTTCTTTTTATATTCAGATTCGTATTATTGAACTAACTGTCATAAAATGTTAACTGTTTATATTCAAACTCATAATCCAAACTCTGAAACATTCCTTGAAGACTTCTGTTTTCAAACGACTTTTAATTTTATTTAACACAGAGACTAGCATGAGCGACACATTGCTCTAATAAAGTTTGACATCTTCATTTAAAATATCGATTCTTTTCTTCAATATACTGTTTATAAATGAGTCCACACATCTGCAAAATTCTTCATGCTACCAAGACTTATCTCTACTTACTTCCATAGCATATTCATTATTTTCCTCCGTTTATTTTATTCTTAGGAATTCCTCTTGACATATTTTATCTTCCTTTAATGTCCATATTATTACAAGTCGGTGCCTCCTTGCCCATTTCCTTTTAGTCGGCGATTATATATATTTTCTTCGATATTCATATCTTTGCATGACGGTTATAATAACCTTGACATGTGTTCAAACATCTCTTTTGGTTAATCAAGCCTAATTCTTACCCTGAATTTCACACATCCTGATAAGATGGGTTTGTCCCATAATGAATTAAAATCACACTTGATTTCTGCTTCGAAATCTATATCTTATATACACATTGTAAGTAGAATTCTCTACACTTGGATAAGTGGACCACGCCACACAAGCCGACACTGTTGAATCTCCACGTAACTATGCACACCACTTCATGCTTCGTAACCGTGTGTAGTCATAGTCAATGATCATAGTTATTTTGTGTTTTGGTGAGGCACATCTTGGTGCTGACACCCGTGTGTTACCGGGGCCCGAAAGGGGAGCAAAGAATAGTAACACTGTCCCCTGCCAAGCATGTCGTAGAAGGCGACTAAGGAGGGTTGGGCATGGGGCCGGTTACCCCATCCTGTAAAAAAAATTTAAACCACAGAAAACTTCAACAAATATGGACAAGTCAAATAAAGAAAATAAAACACAGCCATCCAAGACAGGGGAAGGTCCTCTCGCGGGGAGGCGTATGATGCAACACAGAGAAAGCCGAAAGGAGTCTGTGTTGCTGACTAACCTTCTTTCTTCTAGGAGAACTTCCAGATTTGGCACCTGGAATGTTCGGACATTGAACGAACAAGGGAAAGTGGCACAAGTAGCAGCAGAAATGAGGGAATACAAAATCGAGGTTCTGGGAATGTGTGAAACAAAGTGGAAGGGGGTAGACAGGAAGAAACTCATCACAGGTGAATTGGTGCTGTCCTCAGGACACGAAGACGAAAGTTCACACCACAGTGAAGGGGTAGCTCTTATGTTATCTAAAGAAGCACAGAAAGCACTCATTGAATGGGAAGCTGTGGGACCCAGAATAATAACAGCTATTTTCAAAACAGCTAAAAAGAAAATTCATGTCAATGTCATCCAATGTTATGCACCAACTAATGACAAAGAAGAGTCTGTGAAAGAAGCATTTTATACTAAACTACAGGAAATTATGGATAAAGTAAAAAGAAGAGACATCACAATTTTGATGGGTGACATGAATGCAAAGATAGGTACAGTCAATACCGGATTTGAAGAAGTCATGGGAAAACATGGGCTAGGAGTAATGAATGAAAATGGAGAACTATTCGCAAACTTCTGTGCTTCAAATCAACTGGCTATAGGAGGAAGCATGTTTCCACATAAGAGAATACACAAGGCAACATGGATATCACCAGACCATAGAACAGAAAATCAGATCGATCATATATGCATAAAGAAGAAGTTTAGATCATCATTGCAGGATGTAAAGGTATATAGAGGAGAAGATGTGGCATCAGATCACCATCTTCTGATAGCCAAAGTAAAAATGAAACTCAAGAGATATGCAACAATGCAAAATTATAGACAACAGTTTAATGTAGGACAGCTAAGAAATCAAGAAACAAGAGACAAATTTGCGGTCACAGTATCCAACAAATTCCAAGTGCTCCAACAGTTGGAAGATGTAGAGAATACAGAAGACTATTGGCAGCAGGTCAAAACGGTATGGAAGGAGACATGTGAAGAAATACTGGGGAAAAGGGAAAGACAACAAAAAGCATGGATAACAACAGAAACCATCAATAAGATAAAAGATAGAAAAAACAAGAAAGCAGAGTTAAACACAAGCAAAACCAGAAGTTCCAAAGCCAAGGCTCAAGAAGTGTACACAGAAGCAAACAAAGAAGTAAAAAGAAGTATCAAAAGAGACAAGAGGAAGTATATTGAGGAGTTGGCAAGAGAGGCAGAAGATGCTGCAGCCAAAGGAAATATGAGAGAACTGTATAGCAGCACAAAGAAGCTAACAGGGAAATACAAGCAAACAAGTTGCCTCATAAAAGATAAGAATGGGAAACTGCTCAGCAATATACAAGAGCAAATGAAGAGGTGGACAGAATATTTTGGGGACCTTCTCAATAGACCAGCTCCACAAAACCCGCCGGACATCCAGCCAGCAGAAGAAGAGCTACAAATTAACGGTGAAAGACCAACGAAGGAAGAAATAAAGAAAGCCATAAAGCTTCTAAGAGATGGAAAAGCGTCTGGACCTGATGGCATTCCAGCAGAGGCCATCAAAGCAGATATCGACACGGCTACAGAGATGTTATATAAATTACTTGGTAAAGTCTGGGAAAAAGAAGAGATACCAGCAGAATGGAAGGAAGGATATCTGGTTAAGTTGCCTAAGAAGGGAAATCTACAAGAGTGCACAAATTATAGAGGAATAATGTTACTATCAGTGCCAGGAAAGGTATTGAACAGGATTATCCTTGAGAGATTAAAGGAGTCCATAGACAAGAAATTGAGAGATGAACAAGCAGGTTTTCGACAAAACAGATCATGTACAGACCAGATAGCCACTTTGAGAATAATAGTTGAACAAAGTCTGGAATGGAATTCACCACTATACATCGGATTTGTGGACTACGAAAAAGCATTTGACAGTGTGGACAGAGAATCACTTTGGAAATTGATGAGGCATTATGGAGTTCCCCTGAAGATCATTAATTTAATAAAGAAAACCTATGAAGACATGACGTGCAGAGTTCTTCATGAAGGACAGCTTACAGAACCATTTGGGATAAGAACAGGAGTGCGACAGGGATGCCTCTTGTCTCCATTTCTTTTCTTGCTGGCAATAGATTGGGTTATGAGATCATCGACAACACACAACAGAAATGGAATCCAGTGGACTCTGACTAAGCAGTTGGATGATCTGGATTTTGCTGATGATTTGGCTCTCCTGTCCCATAACCGTAATCAGATGCAGGACAAATTGAAAACACTCGATGAGAGGTCACAGCAATTGGGTCTGAAAATACACAGGGAAAAGACAAAAATAATGCGAATAAATGCAGGTAATGAAAACAGGGTTGAACTTGAAGAAACGCCAATACAAGATGTAGAATCATACACATATCTTGGCAGTAATATAGATAAAGTTGGAGGGACAGACAGCGATATCAAAATAAGAATACAAAAAGCAAGAGGAGCTTTCATTGCATTGGGAAATATATGGAGATCAAGAGAAATAGGATCCAACATGAAAATAAGAATCTTCAACTCAAATGTGAAGTCAGTCCTATTGTATGGCTCAGAGACATGGAGAACAACAAAGACAACAACCAAAAAGCTACAGACTTTCATAAATGGGTGCTTGCGTAGAATAGAGGGATTAAAATGGTATGACAAGGTTACCAACGTGGAACTGATGACAAGAACTAGACAAGTGCCAGTGGAACAAGAGATGAGAAGAAGACGATGGCGATGGATAGAACACACACTGGGGAAACCCGTTGATAGCATTACAAGGCAGTCTTTGTTCTGGAACCCCCAGGGCAAGAGAGGCAGAGGTAGACCAAGAAGCACATGGAGAAGAGAGCTGGAAGCAGAGGTGAAAATGATGAGGAGAACATGGAAAGAACTTGAGATGATGGCACGTGACAGGAGGACTTGGCATGTGTTTGTTGAAGGCCTATGCTCCTTTGGGAGTGGAGGGTTATGAATGACATCTTGGTGCTGAGCGATCTCTCTAAAAATACTTTTACAAATCGCTTCGCCCCATGATGCGCCCTCAACAGGTCACTGCAGACTACTTGGCCCATCTCTATCACCTCAGGATATCCCACACAAATGAATGTCCATGTGGAACTGGAATCCAGACCCCCGAACACATTCTCCAAAACTGCCCAACCCATGATGACCTGCGACGTGTGACCTGGCCAAGGGGTGCTGAGCTCCAGCAGAAGCTATGGGGCTGCCGCGCCGACCTGGTAAAGACTGTGGACTTCGTCCTGGCGACAGGCCTGCAGATTTAGCATGGCTACAAACTAAACGCAGAAGAAGAAGAAGAATATCGTATATTTACTTATTTTGTTTGTGTGCGTGGGACAATGCGAAAGCCTATCACAAGGTAGGGGGCAAGGGTTAGACCCTGTCTGGTGTTGTGAGGCGTGCATATGAAAGGAAAGATGTATACGTAAAAAGTTGGATTAATTAAACCAGGGATATGAAGTAGTCAAATGTTTAAATTGAGCTGCTCTATCTCCGCTCCAGCATCGACATTGACTGCCCCATCCCGCTCCAGCATCGACATTGACTGTCCCACCCCGCTCCAGCATCTACATTGACTGCCCCACCCAGCTCCAGCATCGACATTGACTGCCCCACCCCGCTCCGGCTCTGCTTCGAGCTCTGACTTAATTTATTTTGTACGTTAAAAATATGCACATTGTAACTTAGGAAAAGAAATATTATTTATTCAAGAAGTCTCAAACTTTTTAAATGTCATTTAAACTAGAATAATTATTTCTCAGCCCAAGGCAAATCATTTAAAATAACATTAAATCCGAAAACAGTCACTCTACACTAGCTTGTGTTGTCGACATGCTCGAAGTGGCCACATGCAGCCTGAATATGATGTGGGCAGCTTTCTCTCGAATAATGCTTCATTACAACCAAGAACCACAGAACCCAGCTAAAGTCTTTTCTGTTAATCAAATTCTTTTACGAAACCACCATCTTCTGAAGTATTCATCATCACCATCGTCATCTTCTGAAGTATTCATCATCATCATCACCATCATCATCTTCTGAAGTATTCATCATTATCATCACCATCATCATCTTCTGAAGTATTCATCATTATCATCACCATCATCATCTTCTGAAGTATTCATCATTATCATCACCATCATCATCTTCTGAAGTATTCATCATCATCATCATCATCATCACCGTCATCTTCTGAAGTATTCATCATTATCATCACCATCAACATCATTATCATCACCATCATCATCATTCCCTATTAACTCCTTATGGAACCATAATTTGTCATTGCAGTAGCTTGACTCGTATTGAAGCTACATGGTTTGAGATCGCCACTGACTTCTTTCTAAACCTTACTCAATCAATCAATACCCTTTAGCTCCCCGAGGAGCATAAGCTTTTAACATACACATGCGAAGTCTTCCTGTCCTGTGCCATCCGCTCAAGTTCTTTCCATGTTTTCCTCATCATTTTCACCTCTGTGCCCAATTCTCTTCTCAATGTGTTTTTTGGTCTACTTCTGCCTCTTTTTTTCCTATGGATTTCTCCATGTTTTAGAGCCATACAATAGGACGGACTTGACATTTGAGTTGAAGATTTTTATTTTCGTGTTGGACTTGATTTCTCTTGTTCTCCATATGTTTCCCAATGCAATGAAAACTGCTATTTCTTTTTGTATTCTTGTTTTAATATCACTGTCTGTCCCTCTAACTTTGTCTATATTACTGCCAAAAATATGTGTACGATTCTGCATCCTTTAGTGGTGTTTCTTCAAGTTCAGCCTTGTTACCATTTCTTGCATTTATTCTCATAAAGGTTGTTTTATCCCTGCGTATTTTCAGGCCCATTTGTTTTGACTTCTCTTAGAGAATTTTCATTTTCTCTTGCATCTGATTATGGTTATGGGACAGAAGAGCGAAGTCATCTGCAAAATCCAGATCATCAAGCTGTTTAGTCATATTCCACTGGATTCCATTACTGTTGAGTGATGTCGATGCTTTCATAACCCAATCTATTGCTAGTAAGAAAAGAAATGGAGACAAGAGTGTAGCTGAAGGGTTTTATAAGTATGATGAAAGTGTTGGAGAAGAAATACGAGTAGAATAAGGTTTCTATTCAGAAAGTGTGTGGTCCCAGTGACAGAGATGTACACTGGTATCACTGGATAGTCACGGCTGTGAAAGTATCAGGAACTGAAATAAAACAGTCAGAACTTACTGCGCCACCCTGCTGTGTGACCACAAGTGATCAACAAGATATATCTATATATATATATATATATATATATATATATATATATATTCTTCTTCTTCTTCGATCCATAACAGCCAAACATCAAAGCAGTCAGCGGCCATCACGCCTTGTGGCGTCTTGTAGGGCAGCAACAAATTGCTTTCACTTTGCTCGGTCGGCGGCCATCCTTCGTACAGTGCCCTAACTGTGGTTCATTCTTTGCATTTCAGCTTCCACAGGTCTCCGCCAAGTTGTTTTTGGTCGGCCTCTCTTTCGCTTTCCCTCGGGGGTCCATAGCATAGCTGTTCTTGTGATGGTATCAGGGTTTCTTCTGAGAACGTGGCCAACCCAACTGCAGCGTCTGCCAGCTATGATGAAGTGCATGTTCTCCTGGTTACTCCGAATAAGTAGTTCTTGGTTGCTGATGGTGTTTGGCCAAAAGATTCGGAGAATTTTCCTTAGACATATTGTGTGGAACGAGGACAGTTTCCACATGTTCTTCTCTGTTACTCTCCAACACTCCGCACCATAGAGAAGCACAGAAAGTACACAGCTCTCATATAGTCTTAATTTGGTGTTTGTGCTGTACTGGGAAGACTTCCAAATGTTGTTGAGAACAGCAAAGGCTGTTCTCGCTTTATTCATTCTGTTGTTAATGTCCTTGCTTGTTCCGCCGTCAGGTGTTACTATGCATCCTAGGTAAGTAAATGTGTCTGTCTGTTCTAACTTCTGGTTCCTTACTGTTATTGGCTCAGGATTGCCAACATTTAGTGTCATGACCTCTGTCTTTTTCAAATTGATGTTCAGGCCAACCTGCTGGCCATACTTATTCAGTCTGTCGGTTTTGTCTTGAATGTGTTGATGTGAATGCGCGAGTAGTGCAATGTCATCTGCATATTCCAGGTCTTCCAGTGTAGAAAACGTTGTCCATCTAATTCCTCTTGGACTGCCCTCCGTTGTCTGGCACATCACCCAATCTATGACTGTCAAAAAAAATGTTGTTGATAAGGGGCATCCCTGTCGTACTCCTGTTTTCACTTCGAAAGTTACATTACTCGATCCAACACTGCACATAAAGTTAGAATAGAGGCTTTTTATGATGGAAACAATGCGGCTGGGAATTCCATAAGCCCTCAGAATTTTCCATAGGCTGTCCCTGTGTATGCTGTCGAAAGCTTTTTCAAAATCAACAAAGTTAATGTACAGCTGTCTTTGCCATTCTGAGCACTGCTCTATAATGTTCCTGAGGGTAAATATATGGTCTGCACATCTTCTGTTCTTTCTGAAGCCCGCTTGTTCTTTCCTCAGTTTATGGTCAACTGCTTTTGAAATTCTCTGGATGATTATCCTGCCTAGTATTTTGCTGGGAACTGAGAGGAGGGTAATTCCTCTTCAGTTGTTGCAGTCTGCAAGGTCACCCTTCTTGTGCAATTTGACAATTATTCCTTTACTCCACTCTGTTGGTGTTGTCTCAGTTTCCCAGACTTGTGCAAATAGTGGTTCTAATAGTTCTGCTGCTAGTTCAGGGTCTGTCTTGAATAGCTCAGCATTTAGATTGTCTTGACCAGGCGCTTTTCCATTTTTAGCCCTTTGATAGCTGTGATGATTTCTTCTTTTCGTGGAATGTCTGTATTTACGTCGAAGTCACTTTCAGCCTCAAGAACATTCAGCTGAGTCTCTGGTGGTTCCTTATTCAGTGTTTCTCTGAAGTGCTCTGCCCATCTTGTTTCCTGCCCCTGTGCTGTGGTGATGAGATTTCCTTGCTTGTCTCTTACTAACGTTATGTTGTTTGCACCTCGTTTTCCACTGATAGCTTTAGTTATTTTATAGACTGTGCTTTGTTCATTTCTCAGTGCTGCCTCTTCTGCCTGTCTTGCAAGGTCATCCAAAAATGTCCTTTTGTTAGCACGGGTTTGACGTTTTACTTCCTTGTCCAGCTGACTGTACTGTTCACTATATATTGCCTTTAACCTGGGAGACTTAGCTTCTGTTTTTTTTCTTTTTATTTCCTTTCTCTTCGCTATGGTGTTTAGTGTTTCTGGTGTTATCCAGTCTTGGCTCTTTCTTTCCTGGAATCCCAAGCATGACTTGCTGCTTTCTTTGTATATTGATGAGATGGTGTTGAAATTCTGGTCAACATAGTCGGTCTCTGTTCTTTCCTGGCTTTTGATAATCAGATATCGTCTCTTTACGTCAACCACAAACGCTTTTCTGGTGACGGGGTCCTTAAGTTTCATGATGTTGTATTTTTTCTGTTTGACTATAACTGGTCCAGCAGCTCTGAGTTTCACCTTCAGTCTTGCTACTACTAGATGATGGTCACTTCCCACATCTGCGCCTCTTCTTACTTTCACGTCTTGTAGTGCATGTCTCCATCTGCCATTGATCATTATGTGATCTATCTGGTTTTTTTCTCGTCCGTTTGGTGATTCCCATGTTAACTTGTGCACTTCTTTGTGTTGAAAAAGTGTTCCTCCAATGACCAGGTTGTTAATACTGCAGAAGCTTATTAATTTGTCCCTATTCTCATTTACTGTTGCACTGCCGCATTTCCCCATTACTCTTTCATTATAATTATTGTGTCTTCCAACTTTCGCATTTAGGTCTCTGTAGCGGTCAGTTTGCTGAGCCTCTCCATGTAAAAGTGCCTGGTTGAAAATTGGGGATATATTGATAGAATCTTTATGACTCGTATTATCAATAGTTTATGATTCTTTCCCTGAGCGGGAAAGCGTACCACCAAGTATCCTTGAAAGGAAGCTCACTATGTATCCTGATTATGCACTAGGCTGGTGCATGCCCGAAGTATATATATATATATATTGTTCTGTATCTCGCATGGCGGCGATACTGATTATACAAGGCGGGATTCCCCTTGTTTGATGAAGAATCACCCGGAGGCCATTTGAACCGTAAGTCCGCCATTTTTCACGGCCGGTCGGAGTCATCTAATGTCTGACTTACTAATGTCAGAGTGGAGTTTGTTTAAACTCATATATGGGATATATCTTCCCTGAAGCTGATGATTGAGAACATTGTACGAGATCAGCTTTATTAGACACATACATAGCTGGATGATGAACTGTATTAATATATCATGACCTGTTCAATTACTGTTGATATTAATGTCGGCATACCTGCCGCTTGTGGCGTAAATAAAGTCCTGTAAACGTCAGAGATGTTCCACCACTCCATGAATTGCTACATGTCTAGATATAGAGTGTGATGTCCATTTTGATGCCTACTTTCTACTTCTACGAACTTTCAACACGCATTCGCAAACAAAACATTGAGATTCACTCAAGACAACCCATTAAGACAAGCTACACGAATGCCAGCATTGTTGCGTCCAACCAGGGACTGTACCGCTCATGTCAACGTGTATTGAGCTGATTCATATTTATGCTTCTACTGGACATTCGTGTACATTCTACATTCTACATTTAATATTTACATTGGCCAAGCTGTATCTATGCTATTTGGGTCACGGGCACCCGTCACGCTTCAACGCATACGGTGACGTTCAAGACTGTTTACTTTGTCGAGCCTATGCACACTTAAGAGACGGCTCGTACACTACTACTGGTCTTCATTTATACCGCCCACAAACACACCTTAACATATGCTGGCCACGAAATCAACCTTAACATTTATAAATCAACCTTTAACATTATGATCGCCAGTACGACTTTAACATTTATGGTGTACCAATTTCGATGGGGCTTAACGGAAGTTTCAAGTTCGCTAACATTGGAATGTACTCAGCACTGTGTAGTTGTTGACACACTCACTACACCAGCTCACAGGACGTAATTAGGTCATCAGGTCAAGCGCCGTTTCAAGTTCAGCTGCAGTATTATCATCATCTTTTTGAGAAGCAAGCTCAGCTGCTGATTATCATCATCTTTTGAGAAGCAAGTACAGCTGCAGATTATCATCATCATTTTTAGATGCAAGTTCAGCTACAGTAGATAAGAAGGTCAAGTACCGTTATTATCATCATCATTTTGGAAGCAAGTTCAGATGTGTTCAGCGTTGGATCATCTAATCCTTAGAACGTTGACGATAGATCTTCAGCGTTGTGGACGTTAAGACTATAAAGATAAGTGGCGTGTTCTTGTGTTGTGAACTGTGCCTTGTCTTGCGTATGAACTAAGCCAACCACATTTGTATATCCTTATTCATGCTTTTGTGTTACATGTTTACATGTGTTGTTTATGTTGATATTTTGCGGGTCTATCGGTTGGGCGGTGTCTGATATAAGAGATTCCACGTAACAGAGGACTTATATCAGCGTTCTATAGGGACTCAGCGAATTTCCTTGTGAAAATTTGCTAGCGACTTCGGTTGCTATTTCTGTTAGCTGTGTCGAAGTGTACCTTTTCGTTGTTTTCGTTATATTTTTTTCCTGTTCTTTAGTTCTGAGTTCATTTGTTTGTATTTGTAGGTCTCCTCTTTTCTATTATTTAGTTCTATACACCCTTTTGTTTACACACTCTGACGTCATTTGTATTGTTTTCTTTCTCGCAGTTATCATCACATCCTTTGTGACATTTTTTTCAGTTTTGCTGTTTATTTAGTTGACCTCTGCGAATGTTTTCGTATTGTCTTTGATCTTTGTTGTTGTTTACATTGTTCTTGGTCAGCATATAATATTAATAAATATATGCTCATGCACTATTAGTTGTTTAGTGCACTTATGATAAAGAATTGACTGGTACTATTATTATTATACAGTTGATTATAAAGGTTCTTTGTCAAAGACTTGTTTTCCACAGAGACTACGCTAATGTATTGTGATTATACAAGTACTTGAGTTAAGACTTGTTACCATTAAGGTTGAAATAAGATAATAAATTATTTCAGGTTTTGGACGCATACTATTAGACAATATGTCTACACTTGATTACTTTATTGAGCAGGGTAAATCCCTTGGTAAGACTGGTGAAAAGTTGGAAGAATTTGCCCTTGCTCAATATGACAAGGTCCAAAAAGCAGAAGAGAAAAGACAAAAGGATGAGAAAAAACTTCAAGTTGAAATAGAAGAAAAAACTTCAAGCTGAAATAGAAGAGAAAAGGTTACGAAGGGAAGCTGAAATCGAAGAGAAAAAACTTCAAGTAGAAGAGAAAAAACTTCAAGCTGAAATAGAAGGAAAAAAACTTCAAGCTGAAATAGAAGAGAAAAAGCTACAAAGAGAAGCTGAGGAGCGAAAGGAAAAAGCAAAAATGGATCATGAAGAAAAACTCTTAGCTTTGGAGATAGAGAAGTTGAAATTGACGAACATGGGTAATGCTAATGATGCAAATAAGGTGTCATCTTCTGATAAGGCTAATGCTAGTACTTTCAAGATTAAGCTACCAGCTTTCAATGCTTCCAGTGACGACATAACGTTTTATCTGGATAGATTTGAACGTTCATGTAAAACACATAATATAGATAAATCACTATATGTGGATCAGTTATCGAATATACTTAAAGGTGAAGCTCTGAGTATGCTAAGCATGGTAGATGAGCCTGACAAGAACAATTATGAGGTTGTCAGGGTGGCTTTGTTAAAGAAATACCAACTTAACAAAGACGGCTATCGTCTTCAATTTAAAAATATGCTGCCAGAAACTGGAGTAGAATTCTCTGAATTAATTTCCAAAATACGTCTTACATTTACATGTTGGGTTGAGCTGTCTAAGACCGAACATACATTTGAAGCACTTATGGACTTACTACTTAGAGACAAAGTTATGTCTTCTGTCAACGAGTCTTTTCTTGCTTTTCGTCATGAGCGTAAGACTAAAAGCATAAAAGAAATGGAAGAATAGTGTTGCCAGTATGTTACTGCGCACCCCATGTAACCATTAGCAACTCTAAAGTAAAGGAAGGCTTGCCAGTTGCTTCAGCAGCACCATATGGCACAAACATTCTGCGTAAATTTCAGGGTACTCAACAAAATGTTAATAGGAAGAGTAACCGGAATTATACTCAGGATCAGGGCAATCTATCACATGGTGATTCTTCTTCGAAGAACTGGAGACGAGCTGACAGCCCTCGTTATTCCACACCCATTAATTATAGACATTTTAGGAGAGGTTATAATAATAGAGGTGGTCAAAACTATTCTTCGCGGAGACCCCAAACCCATGCTAATAGATGTTTTCATCAATATGGAAACGATAATGATAACTATGGAAACTGGGATTCAAATCAGGATAACAGTTACAATAGAGAAAATAATGATAATTTCAGAGGCTACAATGGTCGCGGTCGATCTCAACATAGAAGAAAGAGATATCAACAGGCAAACTTTTTACAGCAAGAGTCTCAGGGAGCCTGTAAGCAGGATAATGATAATAAAAACTCTAACGCTATCACTTGTTCTGCCTTTGACTTTGGGAGAGCAACTAAATGCCCTCAATGCTCTACTTTGTTCGAGCCAACTACTGTAACTACCTTGAGCTGTGGACACCCTCTTCCCGCTCTGCCCGCTGCAGTTGCGCATGACGGGAGAGGTTCTCTTATCCTACATAAAGGTCTAGTAAATAGTAATCCAGTCTCAGTCCTTTTTGATTCTGGATGCACTACGATTGGGGTTAAGCAATCTCTAGTAGATCCATCCTGTGCTACAGGAAAGGTGATCAAATGTGTCACATTTGGTGGCACTTTGGAAAAGTATCCTACTGCCATAATACATATTGCTACTCCCTTCTTTACGGGAGATGTCCATGCATGTCTTCTACCGAATCCTATTGCGGACCTTATTATCGGTCGTATTCACGGAGTGAGGGAATGTACCCCACAGCAGATTGCTGCTTGGGAAGATCAAAATATGCATGCTACCAATGCAGTGGTCACAAGAGCACAAGCTCTGGAGACACCTCAAACTTCATTGACTAGTAATAATGAAGTGCATAGCCAAGATAGTCACTTGGTTATTTCACGTGACTCTTTCATAAAGTTGCAAGAAGAAGATCCTTCTTTACAAAAATTCTTCATTCTAGCAAAAAAAAGGTGATCCAAATCAAAATACAAATAGAAAGTCTTGGATTACCATGAAGAACGGAGTACTTGTGCGTATGGTACAAGACTCGACTGCGTCTTCACATTCACAAATTCTTGTGCCTAAGAGTATGAGAGTGCAAATATTGCAACATGCTCATGACTCGCAATGTGCTGGACATATGGGTTTTTCCCGTACAAAGTCGAGAGTCCTTGCGGCTTTCTTTTGGCCATTTATCAACAAGGACATACGTATTTACTGCCGATCTTGCAAAATATGTCAAGAGGTCAAATCTAGAGGACCACGACATGCAGCGCCAATCCAGGCTGCGGACATTCCTATTCGGCCATTTCAGAAAATAGCAATAGATATTATCGGCCCTTTTAGGATCAAGTCAGCCAGAGGACATCAGTTTATCCTTACATGTGTCGACATGTCCACACGTTGGCCAGAGGCTATACCTCTTAAGAGTATCTCTACTGCCGATATCGCAGACGCTCTTTGGTTGATATTTTCTCGTTTGGGTTTCCCAAGAGAAATATTGTCAGACCATGGCACGCCACTTATATCTGACACTATGTCACAGGTAATGTCTACTCTACAAATTAAAAGATCTCTCAGCAGTATTTATCAGCCAATGTCAAACGGGTTAGTTAAGCGTTTGAATAGAACACTCAAGACTTTACTTGGGAAGATAACTGAGGATCATCCTCAGGATTGGGACAGGATCTTACCCGCGGCTCTCTTCACTTATATAGAGGTTCCCAATGAACACACATGATTTTCTCCGTTTGAACTTGTCTTTGGCGCGCAACCGCGCGGTCCTATGTCTTTGCTCCACGATCTTATCACTGCCGATAATATTAGCGATGACACAAAATCCTCATATGAGTATGTCATTGCTCTGAGGCAAAAGATCATCGAGGCATGCAAACTAGCAACTTCTTCTTCCGAATTTGCTAACGAAAAGGCAAGCCAATTTGCAAATAAGAATAGATGTCTACGACAACTTTGTCCGGGTGACAAAGCATTCGTTCTACTTCCTTCTAGGGAGAACAGACTTCTTATTGCATGGAAAGGTCCATATGCGAATTTCATGAACGACCGGACTATTTGTAGCCTATTTTCTAGGCGACGGACAATTCTCCGGTACCTCATGGTCATTACTCATCTCTGTCGGTTATACAGGATGAGGAAACTACGTTCTCGGATGTCAATCTTCCTCTTCCTGTAATCCCACTTCATTCTACGGAATCTTGGAAAAACGTTACTGTTTCTCCTAGTCTTTCCGCTGAGGAACACCGACAAGTCTCTTCGATGTTACAAACGTTTCAGGATGTCCTTACCCATATCCCTGGACACACACATGTCATCGAACATGACATAATACTTACTGACCACAATCCTGTCAGAGTCAGACCTTATCCGATACCTATCCATTTTCAGTCACAAGTCGAAAAAGAAGTGGATGAAATGATACAATTGAAAATAATTGAACCCTCCACTTCAGCATACTCTTCGTCCATGGTTATTATTCGAAAGAAAGACAATAACATTCGCCTTTGCGTTGATTATCGCAAATTGAACCAAGTTACGAAGTTCGATGCTGAACCTATGCCTTCATTAGAAGAGCTACTAAACAAACTTTCTAATTCTAAATTCTTTACCAAACTCGATTTGTCGAAAGGTTATTGGCAAGTTCCTTTAACTAAACGCGCCAAACCTCTTACAGCTTTTTCTACACCTAGGGGTCTATTCCAATGGAATTTCATGCCTTTCGGCCTTATGAACGCCCCTGCTACATTCGTACGCATGATGCGTCGAATTCTCTCATATCGTACAGATGTCATAGCATACTTGGACGATATCTGTCTCTTCAGTGATTCCTGGGAAGATCACTATTTGGGTTTATACAAATTGCTGTCTACTCTTCGTGAGTATAATTTAACGGCAAAACCCTCTAAAGCCTTTATAGGATTTAGTGAAATTTCTTTCCTGAGTCACCGTGTTGGTCATGGTCTCTTAAAGACAGAGGACCACAATATTTCAAAGATACTAAACATTTCTGTCCCTAAGACGAAAAAACAAATTTGTTCTTCGAAGTGACGCTTCATCCACTGGGATTGGGGCAGCACTAATGCAGGAGTATTCAGATACTCTGCATCCGGTGATGTATATTTCGAGGAAGCTAAATGCGACAGAAAGGAATTATTCGGTTTTAGACCGTGAATTGTTGGCTATGGTTTGGTCAATTCTCAAGTTACAAAGATTCCTTCTGGGCGCGCATTTCATTGTGGAAACCGACCAAAAAGCTCTTACAGCTATTCAAAGTAAAAACTTGAAGAGCTCGAGATCCACTCGATATGCCATTGCTCTTCAACCTTTTCATTTCACGGTACGAGCTATCCGTGGTTCGGATAATGTCATGGCGGATGTACTGTCTAGATGCCCACATGACTCCACTTAACTCTTCTGTCTTAGAAAATCCTTATACACGTCTAGACTTATGACAGTTCTTTACTATAACAATATACGTTAACACATTTGTGTTCACCTGAGTGTTGTAAAATATGTGATTTCTCCCTCTGTTACCTTCTTTAGTATAACAGGAAGGGTTAGTGATCGCAATACAAGGAACAAAAGTTCCCACAGCCACAGTTATATTATGATTTGTATGTTTGATTAATGTATATTAGAAAATCTTACAGTTATCATATGGAACTATTTGTATTTTCTCAGCAGAATAATTTCTGGTGCGCGACGAATCTCTCCGTGTTGTCATCCTTGATGTAGTACAAGGTCTATTCTTACCATGGCACTGGAGTGCACTTACTTAGGATTTGTTCAGCGACAGCATTTTATGAATCATGTGATTCATAATAGATAACATGTATATATTACATGTTAGTATAATGTACCTTTTTGGGTTAAAGTGATTGTATCACTGGGTTTTGATGATTTGTCCATTGATAAATGGGGAAATAATGTACTTAACGTAATAATGTGTTATAAATATATATGTTGATCACATTGCAACATTGCCAGCACTATATGTACGTTGATACCTCCTCCCTGGATATGTGTATACTTAGAGTAATAATTCTCTAATGTAGTGAGATATATTCTCACTTGACTTGTAGTTGTCCTCATATTAGGCATTATATTTAATTGCAATACTTCTCACCTACGCATTATGTGGGCGTTACGAGCTTGTAATATCTTGCTCTTGGTGGTATTTAAAAAGAAAAAAATGTTCCATTTATTTTTTTTCTCCGGACGGGGCGGTAAACTGTAGCGGTCAGTTTGCTGAGCCTCTCCATGTAAAAGTGCCTGGTTAAAAACTGGGGATATTATTTTGTATTTCCTAGTCTAAGGGCATTAATCCAGGTTTTGTTGGGATGATTGTTCACAGGGTAGTGATCTCACTTGTCTGTTATGTCTGTGGTCTGTTTTGAAAACCGATGTCAGTTTTGCCTGATATGGTTTCAAACCGTCTACTTTGAGCGATGCTCAAAAAGGTCATGCGTCTCAGTGCGCATGCGTGACTTGTGGCGCGATTGTGAAGAAGCCATTACCGACTAGAGTATCGGGCTGTGTTTAAGAGAGTCAAGATGTCTCTTGATAAGTCCTCTGTGGTTCGACAAGATGTCGTATGTTATTTAATGTGTATTCTTAGCGCCTTGGAGGCGATGTGAGTGTGGTTATATTTATTCTGAAGGGACAGAAGGTAATTGACTCTTTGAACTGTATCCCTTATTGATAGAATCTTCATGACTCGTATTATCGATAGTTTATGATTCTTTCCCTAAGCGGGAAAACGTACCACCAAGTATCCTTGAAAGGAAGCTCACTATGTATCCTGATTATGCACTAGGCTGGTGCATGCCCGAAGTATATATATATATATTGTTCTGTATCCCGCATGGCGGCGATACTGATTATACAAGGCGGGATTCCCCTTGTTTGATGAAGAATCACCCGGAGGCCATTTGAACCGTAAGTCCGCAATTTTTCACGGCCAGTAGGAGTCACCTAATGTCTGACTTACTAATGTCAGAGTGGAGTTTGTTTAAACTCACATATGGGATATATCTTCCCTGAAGCTGATGATTGAGAACATTTTACGAGATCAGCTTTATTAGACACATACATAGCTGGATGATAAACTGTATTAATATATCATGACCTGTTTAATGACTGTTGATATTAATGTCGGCATACCTGCCGCTTGTGGCGTAAATAAAGTCCTGTAAACGTCAGAGATGTTCCACCACTCTATGAATTGCTACATGTCTAGATATAGAGTGTGATGTCCATTTTGATGCCTACTTTCTACTTCCACGAACTTTCAACACGCATTCGCAAACAAAACATTGAGATTCACTCAAGGCAACCCATTAAGACAAGCTACACGAATGCCAGCATTGTTGCGTCCAACCAGGGACTGTACCGCTCATGTCAGCCTGTATTGAGCTGATTCATATTTATACTTCTACTGGACATTCGTGTACATTCTACATTTAATATTTACATTGGCCAAGCTGTATCTATGCTATTTGGGTCACAGGCACCCGTCACGCTTCAACGCATACGGTGACGTTCAAGACTGTTTACTTTGTCGAGCCTATGCACACTTAAGAGACGGCTCGTACACTACTACTGGTCTTCATTTATACCGCCCACAAACACACCTTAATCATATGCTGGCCACGAAATCAACCTTAACATTTATAAATCAACATTTAACATTATGATCGCTAGTATGACTTTAACAGTCTCCCATTACTATAATGAGATCGTACCTGGGTACAGTTTCCATTTCCTTTTGTACCTGTTGATAGAACTCGTCCTTGATCTCTTCATCGCTGTCGTTTGTTGGTGCATAGCATTGATAATTGTGGTATATATATATATATATATATATATATATATATATATATATATATATAGGGTGGGCGAGAGATGATGATGCTGTTATGATATGTGATCACTTTCTTGCACACTCGCAACCGACCCGAACAAGAATAAAACTCTGATTCTAAGGCAGGAGCTGTATTTATTCATACAACCCTGTCAGTGCCCCAAACCCACAAAGCAAACTAATGAACAAACATTAAACAAATAAACAAGCAAACCAAACAAACAAAACACCCAGCCAGCGCTCAATTGCTAATCTGAAACGCAAACAAAGCACCGACTAGTTAAAATCATAATAGTTAAATAAAGAGAAACACCATGCTCTCACCTGTCAACTGTTCTTCTTCCACGCTACCCGAAACATTCAACTATCATGCACACACACTCAGAAATGCTTCTTGTGGGCTTGTGGTGGACATAAGCCGCATTGGTGTTTCCATGCTCCGCAAGGAGCAAACAGAGAAAGCCGCATTGGTGTCTCCATGCTCCGCAAGGAGCAAACAGGAATGTTTATGACTCAAACGTGCTCCACGTACCAAAAGTAGGGGTATCATATTTACAATGCATTTTTATAACTAGAACTAAATACATCACCAAAAGGAAATTTAACACTAAAACTATGTACTGTACACAACCAGGTGTATTCAACGTCGACTGATACAATAAAACAATTATCGTGAAATAAACTTTAACCTAAACTATCTCTTCCATTACTGAAGAGAATTACATTAACCTGCCTTCACCCACGTGTCAATTCACCCAATATAAAATAGCATAACTTGTTAGGCCTATAACGGATAAGTGTTTAAAAAATCGAAAAAAGGTAATTCGTCTTACGAGGTCAAAAGACAAAGAAAATAGCCAACGTTACGGCACAAGGCCTTCGTCAGGGAATGGAAAGAACGTGAAGGCTAGATAGAACACATAAGAACCTAAATAAATATAAAAATTAAACCTACGTACTTCCCTGGAGGAATCGAGGTCCTACCACTTTTGCTTCCCGCGAACGGACTGGCGTGCCCGGAAAAGGAAGTGACTCCTATAACACGTGGTAACTAAGAGTGTTGTTGTCGACTCACTGGCGCCGCCTTTATGCGCATTTAACACGTGGTCCTGGCTGTCATACCGGCACTAGCAAATATTATCTAAATTTCAGTCCCTGATATAGTCTCTGTCTAGTTCCATGTATGAAAAAGGTTCCTACTATATTTGCCTTTCTGCCCGGTCTCAAGAATGGAATAGGTTCCTACTTTATCCATACAGCCGCAATCTAGACTTAACGCTAGTAAAATCTATCCACCCATATTTTTACTCATCTATTAAACTAATTATAATGCCCTAAAAGAAATATCCTTAGGAAACACATTTATTTATATATTTCATTAAACACGATACCAAATAGGCGGCAGACCTAAAGCCCTATATTTTTTCTAACACTATAGACCGAAATGTTGAGGAATCACCTTCTACCAAAATTAATTCACATGTTCAAGGCATCTACAGATCGACTCTGATTTCTTTGGGGCGACTGGCGAAGAAAAAGGCCTTTGCTGGCCAAGCACTTCTTTATATAAGCCGCTAGTACTAATTGCTCAACGTATTGCGCGCGCGTAGTAATTGGGAAAAGCAAATAACATACGCGATGGATGCTCTAGAAGGAGAAAAAACACAAATATAAAACACAACTATTTCTGGGCTTTATTGTGGCGCAGTAATACATCTTCCTCTGGAAGATGTTGTGGTAAAAAAGCAGTGAACCATGGAGACAATGGAGATGGCGCTATTACACCACAGACGCCATAACGATTTCAAGATGGCGCGGCTACATATTCCCCGCCTGATTTTGTTGTCGTCCCGACAACAGCACGACCTCTGGCGCTTCAGTCGTAATCTCTCAGATCATCTCGCGGCAGGACCCTCTATCGGCTGCAGGGCATACCAGCCTGGTTCGGGCGTTAAACCATGTACGTACTTCCACGGGTCTGTCTCATCTTGCAAAGCTGGTGCCTAAGGTAGGCCTAGTGTCGTATCTACTAGATCTGGAAAATCATCTTTGTCTTCACTTCGTCTAAGTTCGTGCGCCGCAACCCTCATCTTCAGATCTTCGTTGTCTTATCACATATGGACCACCGCTAGCGTCTGGAATTGCTGAGACAATAAATTCTTCGTTGGACCACACGTCTTGTATTCTGGCCCTGTCAGTGTAGTGCACTCTTTTCCTCACTCTTTCACCCACTCGCAATGTGTGGGGCCTGGAAGCTGGTTACTTCTCTCCCTCCTATCAGCGGCCATTTTCTGCATTCTCTCTGCAGCATTTTGGTGTGCTACTCGTAACCTCTCTAGGTGACCATGCAGCCACTCATCAATTGTCTCGGGCTCTTCATCTGCGCGCGTGCCTATCATGAAGTCAAGAGGAAGCCTTAGTTCTCTGCCGAAGAGAGGTAGTATGGTGAGTACCGAGTCGAAGAGTGGGGGGGGGGGAGAGGGTGGAGTTGTAAACCATAACCACCTTACCTAGATGCTCAGACCACCTTCGCTTCTGGTTGGCTGTCATGGGTCTCAGCAAATCATGCAAGGTCTTGTTGAAGCGCTCGCACTGCCCGTTGCCTTTAGGATTTTAAGCCGTAGTGCGGCTCTTGTGGACTCCATATATCATGCACAGCTCTACGACTATCGCTAATTCGAAGTTCCGGCCTTAATCAGAATGTATCCTCGGAGGAGCTCCGAGATATTGGAACCTCTTCTCCTCCAGGGCCTTGGTGACCGTGGTTGCTTTTTGGTCTCTTGTTGGTGCGGCAATAGTGTACTTGCTTAACACAACCGTCAGCACTAATATATTCTCAAACCCTTTAGAATCCCGTTCTAGCAGTGTGAAATCAATTGCTACCACCTCGAGTGGCTTGGAGACAATCAGGTTTCCAGATGGCCCATGAAACTTCAGTTGAGGTGCTTTGGCAATGTTACATGATTTGCATCTGCGACAAAACACTTCAACATCAGCTGTGATGCCTACCCAGACGCACGTGCTTCTTAGCAACTGTAGCATGCGCTCTCTTTCCTGATGGCCCACCCTGTGAGCAGAGTCCAGTATCCATGGTTTCATGGACTCAAGTATTACCAGTTGTTTTATGCTGGATCCATCTGAACCCTTCAATGTCCGGTATAACAACCCATCTGTCACTTCGAGCCGGTTACTCTGATTAAGTAGTTTCCTTGCATCTAAGGGGATTTTTCGAGCATCTCTTCCTGCAGGTCTGATGCCATCATTTACAATCTTCCTAACCATTGCTACCACATCATCAGTTCCCTAGAGGGTCGTGCTTAGATATGTTTTAAGTTATTTAAGGTCCCGTCCGAGTATAGAGGATGATGATACTACGTGAGAGGTAAGGTTTAAGAAATAGAGTTTCACGAGTGAATAGTTAAGGAGAAGATCTGTCTCTGGACTGAAATTGTTTCTCTAGTCCAGCCTATCTTACGACTATAATTTAGTAACAGACAATCTTGCATTCCGTTATATTGAGAAATATAAGTTTACTATACACGCACACACACACACACACACACACACACACACAGAGCTATGTGACAACAAGACACACAAACGTGAAAAACTATGGTTAAATGAGTATGGGTCTGACCAACACACACACACACACAGTTAGTTCTTTTTGTTGTTTATTATCACTAAACGTTACATCAAATATCTAAAAGAGAAAGATCAGATACATCAGAATTACATGCATAGAAAAAATAACAGAATATCTATGCCCTCCCCTCGTTGAGAAAATAAGAACCCAACCAAGTTAATAACCCCAAAGGGCACAAGGTTAGCAATAGGTTACAGTATATAGACAGTAAAGAAACAAAGTTCGTAATACGTGCTACTCCGTAAAGTAAACAATTGTTAAAGCAAAATAAACTAGTTTGGTACAAGCTACCGTAACAAGAAAAATATTCGATCTCTCTCTCTCTGACATGCGTGGCCACTCTCTCTCTCTCTCTCTCTCTCTCTCTCTCCTTACCTAATCTTTATTGGTATTTCATGGAATGTATCGTTATCCTGAATATATTTATCGATATTTTCTTCTTCGTCTTCTTCTTCGTTCGTCCTGAAAAGGACGTTGGTTGCGTTGTGTACGTTTACAGCGAAGCTGCGATATTTGCGCCTTTCGGCCGACACATCCTTCAGCACGGCCTTTTTGGGACCGGGTTAGCCTTCCTTCTTCGATCCCTACTCACTCAGCCAGACTGCAGTGATGCAGCCTGTTTCCAGGACCACCACTTGGAGCTGGAGTAGGGTCTTGGTCAGCTCTGGTTCGCTGACCCTGACGCAAGCAGTCTAGCTATGGGTCGCTAACTGCAATTCTCACTGTTGACACGTCTGAGGTCCCTATATCAATATTTGATAACGACAGAGTTCAGTGCCAAATTTGACCCCAGCCCAGCCTTGACAATACTTTATACGATGGACGTCAAGTTTCGTGAGGTAATCCTGGATCGATAGTGTCACCTCGAATAGTTAATGGTAGGAAAATCGAGATCTAGTGTTCACAGCAAGGAATTTAAAACAAATACTTCTGGTTTCTTTCAGAGGGTCGCAGTGTGCGCCTTGCATATGCCAGGACTTTTGTTGTTCCATCTTGCACTTGTGAAATGATTGCTCCTATTCTTTCATATGATGCATCTACCTCCAGGATAAACGGTAGCGAGAAGTTAGGGAACCTTAGTAGCGGTGTGGAGGTTAGCGCCTTTTTCAGTGTCTCAAAGGCTACACTACACTCTTCGGTCCACAACTCTACTATGGGTGACTTACTTCGTCTTTTAGTCTGCATGCCTTGATTGAGCGCAGCTACTAAATCGTGTAGCGGTTTAGCTATCTTTGCAAAGCCCAGCACAAATCTGCGGTAGTAACTGGCCAATCCCAAGAATGACAGTAACTTAGTGTTTGACCGCGGTACAGGGGCCTCTTGAACAGCTTCACCTTGTCTTCCATAGCTCCTATTCCATCTGCTGATATAGTATGCCGCAAGAATTCAATCGTTGTCTTACACAGCTTATACTTTTCTCCATTCAACTTCAGCCCTAGCTGGCGTAGCTTCTTTTTCTTCTTTTTTCGTTCGCTTGAAATATATTGTCTATATCTGCAATGTTGTTTCTTGTATAAACTTCACTGTCTTTTCTAGTTCATACAGAGGTCTGTATAGTTTTGCTTCCAGTGTTGTTTCTCTGGGCCAGTGGGTTTGCCTCAATATATCATATTCGGGGCAATCTTGAAGTACGTGCTCCGCAGTCTGGGGTGCCTGTCCACATGTACACATGGCTGAATTGTCAATCTTGAATTTTGTATACATGTGGCTGCGGAGGCGGTTGTGTCATGTTCTGTGGCGCAGAATGACAATTTGTTCTGATCTGTTCAAAGCTTGGTAGTCATCCTGTGTTGGTGGCTTTCTGATTGATTTGATCATCGGTTTCTTCTGATGATACGTAACTGGTACATCCGGTTGCTTGTCTGCAGCACCTTCTTTAGCCAGTCCGTCTGCTCTCTCGTTTCCTGGTATTCCACAATGAGACGGTATCCACTGCATGGCGACCCTGCGCTGGTTGCACAGTTCAGAAAGTAAGGCTTGTAAACCTGGCAATTGTCTGGACTGAAGAGCTTGGAGTGCTGATCTTGCATCTGTCAGGAATACTACAGGCTCTGGACCGAGAATGGTGTTCAATAGTTTCTCAGTTGCCACCTTGATTGCCTGGACTTCTGCATCATAGTTGTTACAGAATTTCCCCGTTGGTACCCTGACCGTATCCCTAGTGTTGTTTGGGTATTCTATGTACACTCCTGCTCTTCCATTCTTTACTGCTTTCTGTGCTGACCCATCCGTGTATACTCGGACCCAAAGGTCATGTGGGTATTCATCATCCAGGAAACTGAGAGTGACTGTCCTACGTTGCACGCTGTTCTGTTCATCCCTGTCGAATATTCCTTTCACTTTTGTCTGGACGTGTATTGGTAGTCCAGGCTCCTCTCTCCAAGGGGTTTGTTCTGGCACAGACTTTAGGAGGCTGTTAACTTCAGGCAGGTCTGAGGTTTGTCTACGAAATCGTTTGTCCTGGTGGAAAAAAGCTGCTTCTTTTCAGTCGCCCCATTGCTAGGTTTTAGAATCTGTCCTTTATTGCATGGTTCGGCATACAGAGGAACTTTTCTGCCTGTGTTAGCACTTTTGTGTCTCTGCGTTCTCTCAGTGCTTGTATCCTCCCCATTTTCTCCATCTCCACTATAGGCGTTGATTTCATTGCCCCCGTGATGACCCTAAGCGCCTGGTTTTGCACCTTATCTAGCTCTTGTAATGGGGTGTTTGATGCTGGGCACCACGCAGCAGACCAATATTCCAGGTGTGGTCGTATGCCCTGCTGGTAAACTTTACTAAGTATTTTCCCGCTGGCTCCTCATGTGGTTCCACTTAGTTTTCTCAGGATGGCTAACTTCCTACTGGCCTTTGTTGCTGCCTTGCTGATGTGCTGCTTCCATGTTAGCCTATCATCTAATGTAACTCCGAGATAGGTGGGTTGTTTATCTTCACTCATGAGCTCTTCGTTTATCTTGATGACACCAGCTTTTTGTTTGGGAGAAAGGGTGAAGATCGTAGTGCTGCACTTGTCTGTGTTGATGCTGACACACCATCTATTTGCCCATGAGGTTAAGGCATCTATAGCTCTTTGTAGCAGTTTGGTGGCCACTGTTGCATGCTCATCTGTGCACCATATTACCAGGTCATCAGCGTACATTGTCACTTTCATTCCATGTGGTAGTTCAGCAACCAGGTCGTTGATGTAGACTAGGAAAATTGTGGGGGACAGAACCCCTCCCTGAGGGACGCCATGACGCAGTAGAATTTTCTTACTCTTGAGGCCATCTAGTTGTACTCGGGCTCTTCTGTTATGCAAGTATGCTTTCACCCATTTGTACATCTTACCATTCACTCTACAATTTCTCAGTTTCTTCAGAAGCTCTTCTTTCTAAACCTTGGCAAATGCTTTCCTTAGATCTATCCATGCTGCTAGTACCAGTTTCTTATCTTGGAACGCATCCTCAATCTCTTGGGAAAGGTAAGTTGCCTAATCTTCGGTAGAATAACACTGCCTAAATCCTGTCTGCTGTGGTACAAGAAGGTTTTCACTTTCAAGGTACCACTGTATCCTGAGGTTGATGATACTTTCCATTGTTTTGCAGAGGCAGCTTGTAAGGCTGATTGGTATGTAGCTGGAGGCAGTGGAACTGTCTTTTCCTGGTTTTAAGAGTGGTATCATGATTGCTTCCCTCCAGGTCTGTGGAACTCTGCCTGAGTTCCAACAGATATTGAAGATCTGCAGCAGCTTTGTTTTTGCTGCGGTTCCCAAGTTCTTAATTATTTAATTGGACACTCCATCAACTCCTGGCGACTTTTTCATTTTCAATTTGGGTATTGCAAGCTCCAGTTCTCTGAATGTGATTGGTGCCTCCATAACTTCAGGTATGGTTCCATCTCGTCCTGCGTATTGTTTTTTCTCACGAGTCTCCTGTTGCTTCTCTGGGCTAACTTCGATGTTGTTGTCTTTAGCAAAGGAGTCTGCAAAGTGATCAGCTGCCTGTTTTCCCATGAGGATGTTTCCATCTTTGTACAGAGCAATCTTTGAGTTTCTCCCTGTACCTTCATCGTTAAGTTTTTTTACCAGCTTCCACAGTTTCCTTGTATCTCTTTCGAAGTTCAAGGACTCTGTTTTCTCCTTCCAGTTTCTTCGCCTGGCCTGCAACTTGGCCCTTTGAAATGTGGCCTTAGCTTCCTGGTAGTTATTGTGGTGTTCTTGGCATGGACTGGTCTCTGCCTGCTTTCGAGATGTTTCCACGTCGTTGTGCAGTTGCTCTAGTTCACTATTCCAATATGGTTTGTAGTGCTTACGAGCCCCTCTAGGTATTGTTTCACGAGCAGCCTGTAATATGCATCTGCTGAATTCATCGACTAACTTATTGATGTCTTTGTCTACAGACAGATCCCTAGCCAGTATACTGGTACGATGCTGGTACATTGTCCAGTCTGCCTTCTTGTAGTTTCACCTAGAGAGAGTGCTGCTCTCCTTGACAAGTTCATTTTCCACAATTAAGAAGACTGGCCGGTGGTCGCTGCCTCCAAGTTGTTTCCCTACAACGCGTGTGGTGTTCCACTCCAGGCCGGGTGAGTGGATTCCAGGTCTGGTGTAGAGGTGGTGTGCCATGATCTCGAGTAGAAGGTTGGTTGGTCGATTGGCTGGTTAATCAGGATAAGCCTATTGTCATCCTACCAGTTTTCAAGCTCCTCACCTCTCATGTCCATGTGATCATAGCCCCAGCTCTGTGAGTGGCTGTTGAAGTCTCCGCATACAATCAGCCTTTCTTTTGCTGGGATTGTATCTAGTGCCAGTTGGCGGTCGCTCGGACAGTAGTAGTTGAGCAGATGGAATTCTGAACTTTCTGTCTTGAGATGAAGCATCTGGTATTCCGCCCCTTCCATATATGTTTCAAGCTGACATGCACTGATGTTATTCCTCACGAGTGTCAGTATTCCAGCCTTTCGCCTGTTTATTCGGTCAGATCGGTAGCACTGGTAGCCTCTGATTTTGAAGGCTATGTCCTTGTTGAGGTGAGTTTCTTGCAAGCAACATACATTTACTTGCTCTTCATTCAAGATATTTTCAAGCTCTAATTTTTTGCTGTAGCCGTCTTTTTTACTATTGACGCCTTCAGCATTCCAGTGCATTATTTTAAATGGTTTTTTCTTTGCTTGGCCAGTAGCTCTATTCTCATGCCTCCTGGCTCCACGGGGCAATTGAGAAGGATCCCCAGTAGTAGGGGTTGGGCCCTTCCGAGGCAGAGGGCCCGGCACTGCGCCTGCCTGGGTGTCCGTCACAGAGCGAGTGCCATAACGTTTTGCAGATATATGCATACTTCCATTGCGCTTGTGCGTGGCATCCTGATTGCTGTGGTGCGCCTCTTGGCTGGTTGCCTCCGTCTTCAGCACCTTGACTTGCTAGGGCAGACTGTGGTCTTGCTCGAGTGTAGGAGGGCCAGGCCAGTCTTGGTTTTTCAGCCGCTGATGGCTGTACTTGAGCCCCATCTCCACGTCAAGGAGCTGGCCTCGATGGGGCTGGCGTAGCTTAGAGAATACTTTCTCCAGTCGGCTCAAATGGTTAGTGAAGTCAGCGGAGTACACTAAAATGTCATCAAGGTACACGAGTAACAGCTGGAACACTAAATCATGCATACTGCTCTGCATTAATCGCTGGAAGGTGCTGGCAGAGTTGGCTAAGCCCATATGCATCCTGGTGTTAGCAATAAAGTCCAAAAGGGGTAGTGAAAGCGGTTTTCACTTGGTCTTTCTCACCCATTGCTACTTGATAGTAACCACTTGCCAGATCAAGCGATGAGAATATCTTTGCTCCTCCTAGCGCAACCAGGTACTCATCTACTCGGAGTAGAGGGTATGCATCCCTCTTCGTCTTGCCACTGAGTGCCCTGAAGCCTACGCAGAGTCTAAGCCGACCATCCTTCTTCCGGACCAAAACTATTGGGGAGGCCCAAGGACTGCAACTCTCCTTGATTATTTGTTTGTCAAGCAATCCTTGTAAATGATCCTGTACCTCTCTATAGAAAGCAGGAGGTATTCTCCTGTAAGGCTGCTTAACTGGGGTGTCATCTGTTAATGGGATGGTGTGCGTTACCCTATCAGTGTATCCTACATCTGTCTCATCTGTGGCAAAAAGATCGGCATAGCGTCTCAACAACGCTCTTACTTCCTGCTCTTCAGCCTCACTGCTCTCAAACCCAGTAAGGTCCATTGGGCACATCTCTTTCTCTGGATTCGTGTATGGTGGACTTGCCAAAGACTCAGATATGCACCTGGAACAAGGAGTAATATGTGGCTTTTCTGGGCAGCACACATATTTCCTATTGTACATGAGGCGAGAATGTCTCAGTGTATGTATATTGGATGAATGATACATGTTTCAGTGTATTCTGATATAGTATTGTGACAGGGGCAAGGTGTGGTTGATGCAAACTTATGTCGACATGGCTACCTCACACCCAAGACCCACGCACTAAGAAAATTTAATTAAGGATAGTTTGACAGGGGTTGCAATTATTGGTTGCTTGCAACCCTTTCAGCAGCAGACTTAGCAATTCAAGCAACACAAAGCCTTATATAGAACAAAATTTAATACTACCGAACACCATGACGGTGGAATAAGCAAGGACATTAACAACAGAATTAATTAAAGCGAGAACAACCTTTGCTGTTCTCAACAACATTTGGAAGTCTTCCCAGTACAGCACAAACACCAAATTAAGACTGTATGAGAGCTGTGTACTTTCTGTGCTTCTCTATGGTGCGGAATGTTGGAGAGTAACAGAGAAGGAAATGTCGAAACTGTCCTCCTTCCACACAATCTGCCTAAGGAAAATTCTCCGAATCTTTTGGCCAAACACCATCAGCAACCAAGACTTACTTATTCCGAGTAACCAGGAGGACATGCACACCATCATAGCTGGCAGACGCTGGAGTTGGGTTGGCCACGTCCTCAGAAGGGACCATGATACCATCACAAGAACAGCTATTCTCTGGACCCCCGAGGGAAAGCGAAAGAGAGGCCGACCAAAAACAACTTGGCGGAGAACTGTGGAAGCTGAGATGTAAAGAATGAACCACAGCTGGGGCACTGTACGAAAGGTGAAAGCCGACCGAGCAAAGTGGAATCAATTTGTTGCTGCCCTACAAGACGCCACCAGGCGTAATGGCCGCTGACTGCTTTGGCGGTTGGCGGTTTTGGATCAAAGAAGAAGAAAGAACACCCAGACAGTGTTCGTAGACGTTAAGCCCTTGGCATGTTCTTGATGGAACTAGACTTCAGATCTCATCAGCTTGTGCTCTCTCTACGACTGGAGATAGGAATGACAAAGAATTTCAACTAACGTGACCAGCCTGCGCGCTTCTCTTCTCTGATTGGCTGCTACTCCATCAGCAGCTTTACTAACTTTCTATTTTTAGATCATGACCAACGTTACAATGGCAGTCAGAACGCTAGGCTGCAGCACAAAGAAGGAAATGACCAAAATGGTGCTGTCACACTATGATAAGACAGGTGTCTACTTGGTGAACATTTTTCAAACAATACATAAATACATCAAATATACTACTCGTCAAAAGTCAAGGGCCACCCTATTATTTTCAATACACTTTTATATAAGTGCATAGAATGATTAAATGAAGGAAGTTTTTAGTAAAAATGGGTTCAATATCTTCCTCTGACAGTCCTCTATGCACATTAAGCATAAAAACAGCTCACCGACAACCATGGTGATCACGTGCAATTTGGTTTGCTGACCATAAATTCACATTTTTAATCTCTTTTTTCAAACTTCCGTACAACCAAACAGGTGAAGTAATCGTGCTGATTGACATTCCAAGTGCAATGGTGACTTTTCGTGAACAGAGTTCACTCTTAATTTGTTTTACAATCAGTAGACTTGGGGTAGTTTCATCACTTGCAAAAACCATTCCACCGAGAAGAAGTCCTTGACACCTTACAAAGAATGAGGGCTATAGCGTGGGTTGAAAGTGCTTTATCTGTCCGTGAGGTTGCTAGACGGCTTGCAGTGTCACACTCTACTATCCAAAGAATTTTGGAGAGATTTTAGGCCACAGGAAGTGTGGAGGATCGCCACCGGCCAGGTCGCCCTAGATGCACCAATAGACATGATGACCGGTACCTCTTGTTGTCAGCCCTGCGCCATCGAACAGTGACTTGTTCCACTCTAAGATGTCAGCGGAGACAAAGTGTAAACGTTAATGTCAGTCAAAGCACCATTCGCAGACGTTTACATGAATTTGGACTGGCTGCTCGACGTCCTGCAGTCAGAATCCCTCTTACTCCTGCTCATCGCAGAGCCCGTGTTGCTTGGTGTCGCGAGCACATCCGATGGACAATGCAACAATGGAGTCAAGTTCTCTTCACTGATGAATCTCGCTTCACTGCCAGCTCATTCACCTGACCTTTCTCCGATTGAGCACCTCTGGGATGTCCTTGATCGAAGATTGTCAACAAATCACTCCCTGCCAATGGATGTTGCACAGCTGACTGCATTTCTGCTTCAGGAATGGCAAGCTGTTCCCCAGGATACTCTTCGGACCCTTGTGGGCTCGATGCGTCTACGCTGTCTTGAATGCCTTGCTGCAAACGGTGGTTATACCCGATTTTGAAATGTCTATTTGTCCAATATCTATTGTGTGACTTTTGAAAAGGTGGGAGACACACTTCACAGCTTCATTGCGTTTGAATGTGTGTTTCCGTTTCTTTACGTGACATGTCAATTTGGTATTCAATAAATGCCGTTTTGACTGATACCAATTACGTTTATTTCAGATTTGTTTTATGGTTTCTACCAAGGTTTTTCTAAGTGGCCCTTGACTTTTGACGAGTAGTATATTATAATTAAATTTCACCTATACATGCAAAGTCAGTGATGTACTTGCTGGTAGGTTATAAAATCCCAGACAAGTACTAGCAAGGTTATGTAGTCTTGACAAGGATTAGGTAGGTTAACCCTGACAAGGATTGGTTAGGTTATATGGTCGGTTTCAATCTTCATCAAGCTTTACCCATATAGATCTATGTTAGGTATGTTATACTCAAACTTCTAAACAAACCTGAAATAAAATTAATATTATTTATAGACATATCTCTAATAAACCTACATACCCTCTAGTATCGATAGAAGCACAGATTTAGATGGTTTAGTGAAGCAGTCTGCACGGCGTTCATTTAGGAAAGTATCAGCCTTAGCAGCTCTGGCCTGTCTTCTTGTTAGTGAGTCTTTTTAAACTTAGCGCTGCTTCTGTATATACTGCAAGCGCTGACGTATTGGAGAGCTTCATCAGTTTGGTACAATTTCGACCTCAAGAATCCATCGTTCTGAGTGCATATGTGCAAATATCCTGACAACTTTTCCTCCGTACCACTAAACACGTCTATCCATCCCGTTCTTTTCTACCTACTTTTATTTTCTTGATTAGGAGTTTCCATTTTATATACGATTAATCGAAATCACATCCAGGAAAAAACGGATAGACTTAATAAGTTTAGCCAGCAGGTGGGCTTGAACATCAATTTAAAGAAGTCTGAGGTCATGACGCTCAATGTGAGCAACCCTGAGCCCATATCAGTAAGGAATAAGCAATTGGTACAGACAGATATCTTCACATACCTAGGAAGCATAGTAACACCAGACGGCGGGGCAGGCAAAGACATCAACATCAGAATGAATAAGGCAAGAACAGCCTTCTTTAGCCTAAACAACATCTGGAAGTCCTCCCAATACAGCACAAGCACAAAATTAAGATTATATCAGAGCTGTGTGCTTTCTGTGCTTCTCTATGGTGCGGAATGCTGGAGAGTTACAGAGAAGGAAATGTCGAAATTGTCCTCTTTTCACACAACATGCTTAAGAAAAATTCACCGAATCTTTTGGCCGAATACCATCACTAACCAAGATCTGCTTACTCGTAGCAAGCAAGAAAACATGCACACCATCATAGCTGGCAGACGCTGGAACTGGGTTGGTCATGTCCTCAGAAGAGACCCCGATGCCATCACAAGAACAGCTATGCTTTGGACCCCTGAAGAAAAACGAAAAAGAGGCCGACCAAAAACAACCTGGCGGAGGACTGTGGAGGCTGAGATGCAAAGAATGAACCAGAGTTGGGGCACTGTACGAAGGATGGCCACCGACCGAGGAAAGTGGAATCAATTTGTTGTTGCCCTACAAGACGCCACTAGGCGTGATGGCCACTGACTGCTTTGACGGACGGCGGCTAACGATCAAATAAGAAGAATCGAAATCACTTAGGGCATGTATTTACTAGTATTTGTTAAAGTCTCTCGTCTTGATAGTCCTAGATGTGAAGACAAGTAAAACTTTAAATTTCTCTAATACTACTCACGTCTTCGCATCTTCCCTCTAGGTTTCCATTAATACATGTATCCTTTCAATAATTAAAGCACTTTTGATAGTATTATACACTGCATGCGCTTGTAGCTTTAAATTTACATTCCAGCAGATACAATTCCGATATCGCCATGTTACAGTTTCTCCTTACACCACTTCCCCTAACGAACCGGGTCTGCTTTGGCTAATTTTTGCTATTTTGTGTTAACCTTCAAAGCAAAATAAAATGCCACACCCTAATATGCGTTCAGTCCTGCTTTCACGAAACGAGGCATGTGTTGACAAATTACGCCACAAAGATGCATCCCTGTCTCACTCCCGTTCTAGTCCTAAACGGTTCTGTTAATTGTCCTTCATGAAGAACTCTGCATGTCATGTCTTCATAGGCCCTTATTAAGTTAAGGATCTTCATGGGAACTCCATAATGTCTCATTAATTTCCAGAGTGATTCCTGTCTACACTGTAAATGACCTTTTAATATTCCACGAATCCAAGGTATAGTGGCTAATTCCATTCCAGACTTTGTTCAACTATTATTAACAATGTGGCTGTCTGGTCTGTACAGTATCTGTTTTGTCGAAAACCTGCTTGTTGATCTCTCAGTTGCTTGTCTGTGGACTCTTTTAATTTCTCAAGGATGATTCTATTTAATACTTTTCCTGGTACTAGTAAAATCATTATTCCTCTATAATTTGTACACTCTTGTCAATTGTCCTTCTTAGGCAACTTGACCAGATAACCTTCCTTCCATTCTGTTGGTATTCTCTTCATTTGGTCTTGTATACTACTAAGCATTTTTCCATTCTTATCTTTTATGAAGCCATTTGCTTACTTATATTTCCATGTTAGCTACTTTGTGTTGTTGTACATGTCCCTCATATTTCCATTGGCTGCAGCTTCCCCTGCTTCCGTTGCCTACTCTTTAATATACTTCCTCGTGTCTCTTTTAATATTTCTTCTTACTTCTTTGTTTGCTCCTATGTCACTTCATAAGCCTTGGCTTTAGAGCTTCTGGTTTTGCTTCTGTTTAAATCTGCTTTCTAGTTTTCCTGTCTTCTGTCTTGGTAATGGTTTCTGTTGTTATCCATGCTTTGTGCTAATGTTCTCTTTTTCTCAGTACATCTTCACATGTCTCATTCCATAGTGTTCTTTCGTATCTGCTTCATCTTCCAGCTGTTGGTGTACTTGGTATTTGTTGGATACTGTAATTGAAAATTGTTCTCATATTTCCTGATTTCGTAGATAGCCCACATTATACTGCTGTCTATAGCTATATGATATTTATTTGAGATGTATTTATTTGATTATGGCCCCTGAGAAAAAAATTGGCTTCTATTCATTTCTTACGAAAAAGTATAATTATTCATAATGTCATTATTACAATCTTAAATTACAAATTAACTGCATGGCGTTACTCGACGGTAATTAAAGAGCCCGTCTGCCAAAATTCATCAAGAAACAATAGATATGTATTAAGAACATAGAATTTTATAAGACGAGGGGCATATCCAGAGAGTATCAGAAAATCGCGGAGACGAACGGATATAGCGCTTCATTCTTCAGCAACGCTTCAGGTCATACTGATTGAACTGACCGTGCCATTTGAATTCAGATTAGACGAGCAACATTCGTTCAAAGCGGCCAAGTATAGTGATCTGGCCGCGGATCTGAGACACGATGGGTTCACTGCAAGGGTCATGGATGTTGAAGTGGGCGCAAGAGGGCTTGTGGCTGCATCAGTGTATGATCTATTGAAACTGTTGGAGCTGAAGGGACAGTCGAGAACAAGGGCACTGAAGAGGCTTAGTGAAACTGCCGAAAAGGCATCAGGCTGGCTGTGGAACAACCGCAATGGGCAATGGAAATTGTGACAATAAACGCTGCGGTACAGAAAACACTAGGAATTTTTCTAAGTCCACAATACGCTGAGTTTTTTGGTGTACTAGTGAACGGGCTGTGACTGAGAGGCAACAGGCGGTGTATACTATAAGGGGTGTCAGTGTCAGAATTTCAGTGGCGAACGCGCAGTGGCTAGACTTGTCGGCTTCGCGATGGTGTCTCAGTGTGTGCGACGGAACGAACGGAATAATTTGTCTTCTCTTTGTTACTTTCACAATTGCCTCCACGGCTGGCGGAGTTGTGGATTTTAAAGTTGCTACCAAAAGTGAAATGGGTTCATTTTCGATACAAGACAACAGGAGGCTGAGACGCTTGGAAGTCATGACCCAAGTGGGCCCGCCCCATTAGAGTGTAAAGGAGTACATCAGGCAGAAACACTTGTCGGAATGGGGGACTACTTCTGATGATCAGACTGCTTCCTGTTGTATCGTTCTGTAAAGAGTTTCCTATCATCATATATAGATTTAAACAAGTGTGAACCAGGAAAGGGTTGTTTTCCGCTGTCCATCCTCATTTTTTCAGCAAATTAACCGAGAGTAACGATGATTTTCCATCCAATCTACTGGGTTTATCAGTAATGCTCAGGGAGGGTAAAATTACTAAGACAAAAGGAAAACGGGTGGTATAACTGACTGCGGAAATGCTTCTGATAAGTGTCAGGAAACTGTTACTTAGAAGAGACTTTTGTTTCTTCTCAAAGTTTATAGTACAAGTTGGAGATATCAGTGTGTGGTACCTACTTGATACCTGTCTGTGGATCAAGTGCATGTTATCTACGGTAGAGTCCTGCTTTTGAAGGGTTGTGAAGATACTTTCTTTGACGTTTGGAGCGGTTGCCCTTGCAATTACGCCTGGGTCGTGCCCTCACCACAGAAGTCGATAATTAACGGAGCAGTCAACAAACCAGTTTCAACATCTGGCCAGTTAAGTTACTTTAAACAGCCCACAGCAAACAATAATTCTGACTACAACATGAAACCACCTTTACCATTTTTCTGTGGGGGGAAAACTCCACATTTTCCTATTCACTGTCGTGGAATATTCTAATCCACATATATAAATTATCAGGTAAATATAAAGCCTAACAAATACATTTAATAAAGAAAAGAGCAATGGTAAAAGAACAGTGCTGTCACAATGACTGTACTCGAAATCCCCTTGTTTTCTGCTTAGTCTGCAAATTGTAACGCTTTCACGTTGATAGTAAAAGCCTACTGTATTATTACCCGCTTTCTTCAATGAAACGTGTACTGTATTTCTTGGAACAACCTTGAGATACGCAAACTGATCAATGACCTAAATTAATATTTCATTCATTCCATTTTATACACGGCGTAACTAAAAGACAGATAAAGCAGGAGAGAGAGAGGGGCGAATGAAGGCAGGAAGCATGCAATACTAAACACGCGTCGCGCGATACACAATTGCTGCCATCACGCGTGTAAGGCCACATGCACTAACTTTATTTCAAATCGACAGTGATAAAATACACTACCCATCCGAGAGTTAGGTTTTAAAATCCTGAAAAACGCTTATTGGGAATTATGACAATATGCTGGTTTACGTTTGAAAACATTACAGTACCCAGACAGCACATCTTCGAAACAGGAGGTAGAAGAAATTGCATATTTTGAACGCAGCCACTTAGCTCCATTAAATTTGTATATTTGGGTTCCTTAGGACTTGCTGACAAATAATATGTAAAACGTTACGCAAATAGTCTAGGAATTACCAAATTATAGCCAAAATAAAATAGTGAGGGTATCAGACAGCACCAAAATCAGAATCGCTCAGTGGCAGAATTTTAGGCCACCATTGTACGGGAAATGAGTCTCTATGTAAACTCCTATTTGATTGGAGCGCAACAAATGTAAGACTAAACACGATTGGTTGGGCTATAAATACTATCTTGTGTTGTCAGGGGAAACGTGAAAAAGGAGTACTTTTTTGAAAAGATGTGTAGACATGGTTTCTTTGGGTAGAGCTGCGAATATACTCGATTCAGAGCGTCTGTTCATTGCCACATCTTGTAATAAACCTACTAAGAAGCAGTGCGTTGAGCACCAGTGTATATTTTTTATAAAATAAAGCCTGGGACATCGGCAGATCGGAGTTGTGCTATATTCATTGCCAGTCAACGAAACTGTTTATTATTCTATGAATTGTGGGACCGTGGTCTTAAAGTTATTGAGCAGCACCTGGTCAGAGCTTTGCTGAAGCCAGAGGCGGACAGCATACTCCTTGGTCCATATAGCAACCAGTGGGGTGGCTCCAGAACTCATTAAAGTAATCGAGCAGAGGAGTCTTTTACTGCAGTCATCACGAAAGATAAGAGAGTGTGGCCATGGAGCTCAACATTATGTACCCCCATCTTAAAATGACATTGTAAAAATAACATTAAGAGGGGAATTTAATTGTTTTAATACCAGGAACTGAGAACATCTCCATGTCGTAGATTTTCGATAGGAGAATTAAGACTAGGTTTGGTCCCTTCTGACTAGGTTTGAATAGGTGATAGACTCAGTGAGAGTTAGTGAAAGGTAATAGAATTTCCACACACGTGAGATGATAGATTTAGATATAGTGGCTGTTTCTGAAAGCGAAAAGAATTCTTCTCTCTCTCACCTATCTTCTACAACAGTTGTTACAGCGTCAGACAGACTACACCAATATACATATTACGTATATTTCTATCACTCACAGGCACGCACATACACGTGACGACAGGTAAACACACAGACGTGGGAAAACTATAACAATGATATATATATTATCTAGAACGAGCTGACCAAACACGATTATTAAGTTCAAGAGCGATTTTAATATCAGGAAGAATCGGCTCACAACATCAAAGAAAGTACATCAAGGAAAATACATATACACATAGTCATAAAAATTCAAGGAAATGTTGCCAGGATGATAGCCCCGTTATAGTGTTAACTCTAGGTTTAGCCCGGCCCCGTTAAAAGAACAGATGATGGCGCCCGAGTCACAGATACATAGGATTTGAGTCTAAGAGTTTTCTTCGTTTTATCTCGTAATTATATGCACAGAGTTTGAAAAAAAAATCTGATTTAACCTAAGACAAAAACACAAGAACTCTAGCCTTAGCAACAAATTATGCAGATTGAAAAAAAATAGGACAGCAACAGGGTGTCAAAGATATAATAGTGAAAATATCACTCAAACCAGCGTACACTCATTCATTCCGCCATGGCCTCTCATACAGGTACTCATGACTTTGCTCGCTGCCTCTTGGAACACACTGATTTTAGATTTTCACACAGACTCAAAAAATGCAGTCTTCTGCCAAGAAGTCCCCAGTTCCAAAAGACGTATTTAACTCGGAGTCTCCGGGAACGACTACTTGGGTGTGCAAATTTGTTCAAATGTCTGATTAAGTCACCTAACTATTATTCCAGGCGCGGGAGTTAGCAGAGCACAGTGTCAATAGCGTAGGTTTCTAGAAATGATGAATGTCAGGTCGGTGCCTTCCCTCAGTATAGGATTCACTTTAGTCACACCACAGATTTGTCCACAAAAAAATATATATATATAGTCGGGAAATGTTAGTTAATACTAGAAGTATTTCGCGCCACCAGGCAGAAAAATTACGTAGAGTTTTTTTCTAGAAGAAATTAAGATCTGGCTCCAAGGTCCAGTATTTATCATTACAGTCTTTGAAAACCCGTTATTGGGATATAGTATTTCTGGCTAACTCGGGTTGCATATGCACTGTTTAGACCAGTGGTACTTAAGAAACCCACGTGGTTCAAAATAAGGACTGTCTATTTCTTCACAAGTATGGAAACTACTACTAGGTGCTGGTAAAGTTAGGGTCACCCCAAAACTTTCACTGTGTGGAGGAAAAATAACATATATAATATAATAAACAGAATCTGTACTGGTTATAACTTACATTTAAACTTGCAAGCAGAGAGCTTTGCTTATCATTTAAACTTCCCGTGACGTAAGTTATATTTAAAAATCAGCAATCCTCATGAATTAAGAACACGTGCGTATTCCGTCACCATTCATGAGGCTCGATTCTAGAGTTTATACGTTAGTTTAGAAAAATACACTCGACTGAGTATTAGCAGTTAAATTAAATTCATAAATAGCTACAATTGCCGTTATAAGCTAGAAATTTTAATTTTATTCTGCTTTCCACTGAATGCTTCCCTAGAAAATATAATAGCCTACCACTTTATTTCTCTTCTGCGCTAAAGAAATAGATTAAAATGAATTAAGCGATTTAACACTTTAACACTCACAAAATCTATATAGCACAACGGGCTAATCACCTGTTTGCCAAGTCACTTCGATTACACGTCCTGCCCATGGGCCTTGTGCACTTGGGTCCCCTCTACACCTCATTTCACGGGGTAGAAGAGGTTCCGATTATGAGATGAGATGAAAATCTATATATCTATCATATTAATTACCTCAACCACAGAATTACAGGTAGTCGCACAACTTAAGAATAAGATTGCTGAAAATATTTCTGGAAGTCTAGAAGTTCGACAAATTGCCGAAACAAACTGAGATCTTCGCTAACAGCTATTCTGTTTACGAGCAACCTATCTACTGTGAGTCTATGAGCGAGAATGAAATTAAAGTTTCAAACTGGGCCAATATCTTTAAAATCGGACACAGGATCCTAATCTTATTTCGCCAAGCGAAATAGTCTCCCCTGTCCGTATAACACCTTCGTCCGCTTATCGCGTGACGTAACAGCCATCAGTGGCCGAGGGCTTGCATGGGTTGCAAATCTCAGACCACCGTCTGCAGTGCGGAGTGGATTTTCACGCTAAGCCGGGTTTTTCCTGACGAAAAAGCTCATGCGTTTACTGAAATGCAGACTCTCTGTCTACTTTCCATGTCCCTCGGGTGAATTTTCACGCCCCAGGCCAGAGACCCTCAGACGAATGTCTAGCGAATGCTGTAAATTCACGCCTATCGTCCGACCAGCGCGACTGACATGTACGCAATACCACCCAGGTGCGATTCTCAGTTTTAGAGAAAGGAAAACAGGTAAAGTGTGCGAATTATATGAAAATAATAATATCAAAACGAATGGATGAAAAATATACAGGAAAAAGGAAATACAGAGATAATACAAGAGAGAAATTGGGTGAAAGAATAGGAAGAATAGGAAATTAAATGAATATAAACCCTACGTGACAGAGCCTCCCCCCTTTAAGATATGTAAGCACTCCATGTCTACGTTATGGAGTTTAATTTCCTATAACCGTAGCTTCGGGGTGTCTGTCCTCTTCCCTCTCATCTTCCCCCTCCATCTCTGTCCAATTCCTACTCAAGTCCACTCCTCAAAGTTTCCTTCCCCTGGAATGTCTCATATGCGCGCTTGAAAGAGCGTCGCCGCTTCTGACATTTTTGAAAGATTTCCTGTGATAGCGGTGGAATATCCCTGCCACTATCGTCATCTTCGTCAGTTTTGGCGATCGTCAGGAGATGGTCGGAGGTTGGCACTGGTTTTTCCAAGTATCTCTTTAAGAGATTTAAATGGAAAACCTTCTCCTTTCCTTCAATAGAGATCTGGTAGTTAGCCTTAGAAATCTTTTTCAGGACGGTAAACGGCCCTTGCCATCCGATCTTCAGTTGGTTGTTCTCGGTAGGGAGCAACACCAAAACTTTCTCTCCTGCTTCCAGTTCTCTCTCTTCCGCGACTTTCCTGTATCGGTTAGCGTGCTTGGTGCGTGCTCGCTTAAAGTTAGTCGTTGCTAGGTCCCACCCTAGTTTCAACCGTTCCTTTAAAACCGACACATATTTACTGGCTGAGACAACTGTCTCATCAGTTTCACTTGTGCCAGCTTACTTAGCATCATGGTGAGGTTTCCATTAGCACGTTCCACGAGCCCATTTCCGGCCGGAGTATATGGCTTAGTGTGGATGTGCTGGGTCCTCAAGATCTTAACGATCTCATCCATCAACAGGTTTCGGTATGGAGATCCATTATCCGTCAACACTTGCTGAGGGAATCCCAACCGAGTGAAAATCTGCACGAGGGCTTCTGCGACATGCTTGGCATCTGCGCATGTTAGCGGGATAGCTTCTGCCCATAAAGTGCATGTATCGACTAAGGTCAGGATAAACCTGTTCCTTCTTTTAGTCCTTTCGAAAGGCCCTAAAATGTCGATCACTACCCGTTCGAATGGTGTTCCCATTATTGGCATTTCACCTATGTGGACTGGGGGTGCTCGTTGCTTGGGTGGTACACGTTGGCACTGGGCACAGGATTTGACGTACCTGATAATATCAGTATTCACTCCTGGCCACCAATAATGAGTGGTTATACGTTGGTTTGTGGCGTTCTGTCCCATATGTCCGCTAAAGGGAAGAGAGTGCCCCATTTCTAGGATTTGGCTTCTGTACTGTTTCGGTACTAGGAGCTGGTTGTAACCTTGGTCAGGCTTGCCCGTTCTCCGATAAAGTACGCCATCCTCAGAAAAAATGTCCCCGTGCTGTTTGGGTTCCTTCGCCATGGGCAGTTTCCTAAAGCAGGGTGCCAAAGTAGGATCCTTTTGTTGCGCTTCTTTAAGTTCCATAGGTAACAAATTAGGCGCCGGCTCCCGTTCCTTCTTGGTTTGCCCTCTTGTAGTTACTGCTGCCACAATCGGCTCTTCCGGTTTCCCAATACACACGTATCTCCCGCCAAGTATGACTGGGTAGATGGGATCATCCATAACAGCTGCTTTGATCACACCTCTGACAAAGTCAGAGTGTATCTCCACCAATGCGATGGGAAGCGCTGTAGGTGCATCACTCTTACGAACTCCACAAAGTTGGACGGTCTCTCCTGTCTCTTGACCGGGTTTAACCAGGTTTCTGGCAACAATGCAATCGTAAGAAAGCCCCGTGTCAAATAAGCAAGAAGTTTGAGAACCGTTCAAAATAACAATACCTCGCGTTGAGGGTCTATCCCCAACAGGTTGGGAATCACTGTCAATAATTCCGCCTTGCGAGACTGTCAATAAGCATCCGATGCGTTTTGGCTCGGTGTGCTCGGTCTGATCATATGTCCCGTGCTCGGGGGTTCTCCCTTTGCCACCTTGTCCTTTCTGGCTACGCTGCCATGTAGGGCGGTCGGGTTGATCGGACTGTTTGGGGTGGTTGGGGTACTTGTTCTTGTAGAACTTGGATTTCTCCGGAGGGGGGTTTTGAGGTCCAGTTTCTCTGTGGTTATTTAGGTTAGAAGCCTGAGAAGATTGCTCTAGGTTATGTTTTCGAAAATGCTCCTCTGTCGGTTTCCGCTTTGTGGCCGGTAGTTCAGCCAGCGCATTTTGGTAACGCTCAGACTTCTCTAAGATGTCTTCAAGTTTTTCTGCCCCCTGCTCAGCGAGAAATCTCCGGGTATCAGCAGACAAAGTGTTCTTTATTTGTTCAGTTAGAACAAGTTCCTCAAGACCTTCATAGGTAGAGGGGAGCTGCGAAAGCTCAAGGCACTTTGTTAGATATCCCTTAAGACGAGATGAGAACTGGTGAAAAGTTTCAGAATTCTCTTTCCGGCTGTTGCGAAACAGTTGCAAAAACTTGCGAGCGTTCATTTCAAAGCGCTCCAGTAACGCTTTCTTCAACACATCGTAGTCGTCTTGTTGGCTACTTTCCAGCTTAGAATAAACATCATAAGCAGAACCTTTTAGGGCCTGGGAAAGTTTCATATTCCAACGCGACCTCTCTAACCCGTACAGAGTTGCAATTTTCTCAAATTTTTCTAACCATGTGTCAATCTTCTCATTTGGACAAGGGAAAGATTCTAGAGTGAAAGACATGGCGTTTAGTTGAAGAGATTGAGTGTTAGAAGGATCAGTTAAGGAGGAATGAGGAGAAGATTCTCCATTGCTGGAGGTAGAGGCAGCACTACGACTTTGGAGTTCTAGAGCTTTAAGCGCCAGCTCATGCTGTCGTCGTTGCTCATTTTCTCTTTCCTCATGCTGTCTCTCCTTTTCCTTCTCTCTTTCCTCGTGCTGCATTCTGCGAATTTCCATTTCCTCGTCCATCTTCTTCTGCTGTAATAGACGGTCTTCCGCTTCTTTCCTCTCCGCTGCTTCTTCTTTCCTCTTTAGTTCTTCTTCTTTCCTATCCGCATCATATCTCTCAAGTTCGTCCCTGACAAAAGCTTTCGCTTCTTCTCCTTCCAGTCCCTCCTCTCTCGCTTCGTCCCTGAGGAGTTGTCTAAGCTTTGCCCTCTCGGCCATATTATGTCAGTGACTGAGACACGTGGAGATAGAAAATAGGAAAAAGAATAACCTGGTTCCTAACACTTACGAGAAAAAATTTCCAAAAATACAAAAGATGATATCCTTAACCCTGGGATACCTCCTCCAAAATAAAATCTAACTATCGCTGCTATTAATCGGCAATAAAGCACTCAATGCAAAACACGACTACGCCAAATAAATGGTTGTTAAGATTACAACTGAAAAATAAGTTGCTACAGTGGAAAAGCAAACGAATATTGCAAAAATTAAAGAGAAAAATAATCCCTTAATTTTTAAAAATCCACTATAAGTTCGCCCCTGAAGTCAGATCGGGTAAGGGAGGGATATTAATCTGGACAAAAAGTCCGAAACACACTCCTTAACTTAGTTCAAACGCCGTTCTGCCTCAGTACCCAGTGAATGTTATACACTCACCACTTTACCAGCATTTAGTATTACAATCAGCAGTTAACATATATCCCGACAAAATCAACCTGTAACCAAAATGTATATTATTCAAAGATGCTGTGGAAAAAAAAACTTATTAGATTGTGTGGTCAGCACGCCCGTAAACAGATCGCTAGTCTAGGGGATAATTATTTTTAAAAGATACACAGTCACAAGACATCACACTCTTACTCTATATCAGAATACAGAATCTTAAGTTCAAAATCCAGATATACGAGTCCGAATTTGTCGTACTCGTCTTCCTATTCTAAGTTCAAAAATCCTACGGACGAGAACCCATTTGTCGTACTCGTCTTCCTATTCTAAGTTCAAAAATCCGTCGGACGAGAACCCATTTGTCGTAGATTTTCGATAGGAGAATTAAGACTAGGTTTGGTCCCTTCTGACTAGGTTTGAATAGGTGATAGACTCAGTGAGAGTTAGTGAAAGGTAATAGAATTTCCACACACGTGAGATGATAGATTTAGATATAGTGGCTGTCTCTGAAAGCGAAAAGAATTCTTCTCTCTCTCACCTATCTTCTACAACAGTTGTTACAGCGTCAGACAGACTACACCAATATACATATTACGTATATTTCTATCACTCACAGGCACGCACATACACGTGACGACAGGTAAACACACAGACGTGGGAAAACTATAACAATGATATATATATATTATCTAGAACGAGCTGACCAAACACGATTATTAAGTTCAAGAGCGATTTTAATATCAGGAAGAATCGGCTCACAACATCAAAGAAAGTACATCAAGGAAAATACATATACACATAGTCATAAAAATTCAAGGAAATGTTGCCAGGATGATAGCCCCGTTATAGTGTTAACTCTAGGTTTAGCCCGGCCCCGTTAAGAGAACAGATGATGGCGCCCGAGTCACAGATACATAGGGTTTGAGTCTAAGAGTTTTCTTCGTTTTATCTCGTAATTATATGCACAGAGTTTGAAAAAAAAAATCTGATTTAACCTAAGACAAAAACACAAGAACTCTAGCCTTAGCAACAAATTATGCAGATTGAAAAAAAATAGGACAGCAACAGGGTGTCAAAGATATAATAGTGAAAATATCACTCAAACCAGCGTACACTCAATCATTCCGCCATGGCCTCTCATACAGGTACTCACGACTTTGCTCGCTGCCTCTTGGAACACACTGATTTTAGATTTTCACACAGACTCAAAAAATGCAGTCTTCTGCCAAGAAGTCCCCAGTTCCAAAAGACGTATTTAACTCGGAGTCTCCGGGAACGACTACTTGGGTGTGCAAATTTGTTCAAATGTCTGATTAAGTCACCTAACAATTATTCCAGGCGCGGGAGTTAGCAGAGCACAGTGTCAATAGCGTAGGTTTCTAGAAATGATGAATGTCAGGTCGATGCCTTCCCTCAGTATAGGATTCACTTTAGTCACACCACAGATTTGTCCACAAAAAAATACATATATATAGTCGGGAAATGTTAGTTAATACTAGAAGTATTTCGCGCCACCAGGCAGAAAAATTACGTAGAGTTTCTAGAAGAAATTAAGATCTGGCTCCAAGGTCCAGTATTTATCATTACAGTCTTTGAAAACCCGTTATTGGGATATAGTATTTCTGGCTAACTCGGGTTGCATATGCACTGTTTAGACCAGTGGTACTTAAGAAATTTTAATTTTATTCTGCTTTCCACTGAATGCTTCCCTAGAAAATATAATAGCCTACCACTTTATTTCTCTTCTGCGCTAAAGAAATAGATTAAAATGAATTAAGCGATTTAACACTTTAACACTCACAAAATCTATATATCTATCATATTAATTACCTCAACCACAGAATTACAGGTAGTCGCACAACTTAAGAATAAGATTGCTGAAAATATTTCTGGAAGTCTAGAAGTTCGACAAATTGCCGAAACAAACTGAGATCTTCGCTAACAGCTATTCTGTTTACGAGCAACCTATCTACTGTGAGTCTATGAGCGAGAATGAAATTAAAGTTTCAAACTGGGCCAATATCTTTAAAATCGGACACAGGATCCTAATCTTATTTCGCCAAGCGAAATAGTCTCCCCTGTCCGTATAACACCTTCGTCCGCTTATCGCGTGACGTAACAGCCATCAGTGGCCGAGGGCTTGCATGGGTTGCAAATCTCAGACCACCGTCTGCAGTGCGGAGTGGATTTTCACGCTAAGCCGGGTTTTTCCTGACGAAAAAGCTCATGCGTTTACTGAAATGCAGACTCTCTGTCTACTTTCCATGTCCCTCGGGTGAATTTTCACGCCCCAGGCCAGAGACCCTCAGACGAATGTCTAGCGAATGCTGTAAATTCACGCCTATCGTCCGACCAGCGCGACTGACATGTACGCAATACCACCCAGGTGCGATTCTCAGTTTTAGAGAAAGGAAAACAGGTAAAGTGTGCGAATTATATGAAAATAATAATATCAAAACGAATGGATGAAAAATATACAGGAAAAAGGAAATACAGAGATAATACAAGAGAGAAATTGGGTGAAAGAATAGGAAGAAGATGTAGGAAATTAAATGAATATAAACCCTACGTGACATTCCAATACTAGTTCCAAAAGAAACAAACTATTGAAGTCATGATGACAAATACCAACAGAGCTTGAACAAAACAAAACCAGTATTACCTCATATTACTACTACACAACTGACACACATAGGATACGATTAATAATATATGTCACTACAAGATTCATATTAATAAATTCTGTACATATAACTTGTAATTAAAATTGATTGTGATTCCTGGTTCCCTGTGTATTTGAATCAGGACACATATACATTCATGACAGCACTGAATACATATTGTTATTTGAAAAGTTATCAGTGACTCCTTTAAGATATTCTCATAGAGTGTTATATGTATGTGAGTGTCACAGTGTTGTCAAGTGTGGTGGAATAAATTAAATTGTTTATCTGTCTGTTGTTGTTATGACTTACACTTCATCATACACATACCCTAGACATATAACGTAGTCATCACACTATTCCAGAATAATTCTGACTGAGGTATACATATGTGGCAGCAAGTAAGGTTATCTATAATACACTACTCTTATTAGATATAGATACCTTCACAGCTGATCTCAGTCAGTACACTAAGTCCCTATAAATATTTATAACATCCCACTTTACCACATATATTGGGGGCTCGCTCTCGGGATTTTGAATCTTTCCCTATTACAAATATTGGGGGTAATTCACTTCAGGGAATAATAAGAATTAAAAGGTATCCTTGGGTGAAAATAAATAAGGTTGAGCTCACAGTGCCTGTGTTGTCCTAAGTTAGTTAGTCATACATAAAATTGTTTAGTTACATATTTTAGACATTTATCTGTTAGACAATGGCCGACCTGGCAAAATTTCGATCTGCTGCTGTACAGACTGTGAAAGAGTTAGGAATGGACGGGCAAATTATGATTTCTTATGTCACGGCTGAATGTGACAAATATATTGAACGGGAAGAAAGAAGATTAGAAAAAGAGGCCGAAAGAAAGTTAGAGGCTGAGACTAAGAGGTTGCAGATTGAGGCTGAGGCTAAGAGGTTGCAGATTGAGGCTGAGGCTAAGAGGTTGCAGATTGAGGCTGACAAAGAGGCTAAGAAATTGGAGGCAGAAAGAGAAGACAAGAGATTAACTGCAGAGAGGGAAGCCGAAAAGGAGGAGAAGAGATTACAAAGGGAACATGAGTTACGACTAAGGGAGTTTGAGTTTCAGGGCCATGCTCCTGAAAATGGTGCCAGTCCCTTTGCCTCTGATGCCACTGCTAGCCAAGGAGCCTCAACCTCAGCTATGAATTTTCATTTAGATCATTTTGTTGAGAAAGACGATGATATAGAGAGCTACCTAAATAGGTATGAACTATTAGCTACCACGTATGGGTTAGAGAGAGAAAGGTGGAGCTTAAAGTTATCTCAAGGACTTCGTGGGGCAGCTTATGAAGTTTTTGCAAAAATGAGCAGAAGTGATCAGGAAAATTATGACATGCTAAAGCAGGCTCTTTTGTTAAGATATGAAAAGAATGCAGAATTTTATAGGAAAAAATTTAGGAATGCTAAACTACTGTCAGGTGAAACCTATCACCAGTTCTCTGCACGAATAGAGACATACTTGGAGAAATGGACTTCTCTGGGGAAAACCCAAGATCTTAAGGAAATGGTCCTTATAGAGCAATTAAGAGAGTCCATGGCTCCAGACCTGAGAAAGTTTCTCATGGAACAAGGTGCAGAGAGGCTGGGTGAGTTGCTAAATGTGGCTGAAAGGTATCAAGCAGCTCAAGCAGAGGTAACAGGTAATAAAAAAAACAAGTGGATAACTTTAGGGCACCACAGAACTTTAATAAATTTGATCCTAGGGATCAAAATAAAGGTAAGCACCAATTTGATAGGCCACGGTATGAAAATAAAAATAAAACCCCACAATTCGATGAAAGGAAATATGATGAAAGAAAATCTTTCAACCAAGGAAAAAGGTGGTGTAAAAATTGTAGGATGAACAATCATGACACTGACCATTGTAGAAGGAAACCTCCTCATTGTGCTGCTATGACATCGGGGAAAAAGGACAAGAAGGTCAAACCTGAAGAACTACAGGAACCATACCATCCCCCAGTGTGTGAAGATGTCATCTGTAATGGTGTCACTATAAGGTGTTTATATGATACCGGTTTAGATTACGATTCCGTTGTGAGTTCTCACCTGGTGCAGGCCGATCAATACACCACAGAAACAGTGGAGATTCAAACTGCAACCAAGGATGTAGCTACCATGACACTTCCCGTCGCCCGAATAAAAGTGAAAACGCGATATGTGGAAGGAATCATAAAAGCAGCAGTGATAAATGAGCCAATCTACCCTCTGATATTGGGGTGTAGATATGTCTTCCTGGGGAACCCCAAGAGACCTGTGATATTGGCAACAGTGCAGACCAGATCACAGTCTAAAAAGGAGGAGGATAATCCAATAAATACTCATCCAGATGAGATGAGGAAGGCACAGGCTGAGGACAAAACACTCAAGCCATGTTTCAAGAAGTTGCCCAAATCTCATACACCTCCAGGCAAGGGAGAGTTTTATATGAAGAACAAACTGATATATAGGAAGGCTGGATCTGAATCCAATGGTCACGGACAGCTGGTCCTTCCCACTTCATATAGGACTAAAGTGTTGGAACTAGGGCATGCGATTCCCTTCAGTGGTCATATGGGAATCAGCGCAACAGGACAGCGAATAGCTTGTCACTATTTCTGGCCAGGAATAACTGAAGATATCAAACGATATGTAAAATCCTGTCCAGAGTGCCAACGAGTAGCACCTAAACATTGGACTGCACCAGCAACTCTGGGGGAAATGCCCATAGTGGGAACACCCTTTGAGAGAGTTGCCGTGGATCTTGTGGGACCTCTCACCCGAACCAAGAGAAGGAACAGCTACATTCTGACTCTGGTGGACACTTGTTCTATGTGGGGAGAGGCAGTAGCCCTGTCATCGATTGATTCTAAACATGTGGCAGAGGCATTGCTCACAATTTTCACAAGGTTAGGCTTTCCCAATCAAATCTTGACTGATAATGGCTCTCAGTTCAAGGGGAAACTAACTGAAGAAGTTTTCAGGATCTTCCAGGCCAAACACTTCCATTGTAGTGTGTACCATCCCCAAGGGAACGGCCAAGTGGAAAGATTTAACGGCACGTTGATGTCGATCCTGAGAAAGTTGGCACACGAAAAACCAGATACATGGGACCAGTACCTGCACGCCGCCCTCTTTGCTTATCGGGAGGTACCCCATAGTTCAACCGGTATGGCCCCGGCAACATTATTGTTTGGAAGGCCAATAAAAGGTCCACTCGAAGCTTTGTTAAGAACGTGGACTGATGAAAAGGCAGAGGAAAACATTACATCTTCATACCAATATGTGAATGAGCTGACCACTCGTTTAAAAACTGGCTGGAAACTTGCCAATGAAAATTTGAAACAAGCCAGGAAGAAACATGCTGCCTATTATAACAGGAAGGCGAAAGACAGAGATTTGGCTGTGGGAGAGAAGGTACTGCTTCTTCTCCCCGGGAGTCAGAATAAGTTACAGATTGGATGGCAGGGTCCATATACAGTTCTAGAGAAGGTGTCTAGAACAAATTATAAGATAGATAAGAAGGGGAAAGAAAAAATCTATCATGTGAATCTCCTGAAGAAATATTTGGAAAGAGAACATCAGGAAGAGACACACTTGTTGACCTTGTCCATCGCCATGGAGATGAAAAAGGAACCACTTTCATCATTTGAATATCCATTACACCCCTGTGAGACAGCAGCACAGGTGAAAATCAGTACACATTTAACGAAAACTCAGAAAGAGAGAGTGCAACAGGTTCTAAATAATCATGCAGAGGTGTTAACAGACCGACCAGGGCATACAAACCTATTGGAATATGATATGAAACTGATAGACCCCACACCTGTCTGTATGAAACCATATTCGATTCCGTTTGCTAAGGAGAAAGCTTTGAAGGAAGAGATAGACTATCTGTTGAAGGAAGAAATTATTTCACACAGTGAATCCTCATATAGTTCCGGTGTTGTACTCTTAAGGAAGCCCTCTGGAGAACATAGACTCTGTATAGATTACAGGAGACTGAATGCTATTACAGAAGGACAGGTGGATCCATTGCCGGATACAAATCAGCTGTTTGCCAGACTAAATAAAGCTAAATATTTCTCAAAAGTGGATCTGAGTAAAGGATACTATCAGATTCCAGTAAAGCCTGAGGTTAGACCATACCTAGCTTTTAGTACCTCAGAAGGACACTATGAGTTTAATAGATTGCCATTTGGATTAAAGAATGCGCCTAGTGTCTTCTCTAGAATGATGAGAAAATTATTGGACCCTCTGAATAATCCATGTATAACAAATTTTATGGATGATATCCTTATAGCAACAGAAACATTTGAGGAACACATTGACTCTCTGAACATGCTGTTTAATCGACTTAGGGAGGCGAATTTAACAGCCCGACCAACCAAATGTTGCGTTGGATGTAAAGAATTTGAATTTTTGGGACACACAGTTTATCAGGGAAACATGACCCCTGACCCAAAGAATTTAGAGAAACTAAAGAAAGCCCCGAGACCACAAACCAAGAAGGACGTGAGATCCTTTGTCTCATTATGTGGTTTCTACCAGAAGTATATCAAAAACTTTAATTCCATATGTGCACCGTTAACTGATTTGACACGTAAAGGACATCCAGATCGCATTACATGGACACCACAATGTGAAATGGCTTACCAGGAATTGAAGGAAAAGCTCACAAGCAAACCTATTTTGAAATTACCTGACTTAAGTCAAGAATTCATAGTAAGGACGGATGCCAGTAATATTGGGTTAGGTGCAACTCTACTACAGAAATCAGATGCATTGGATGGGGAATTAAGCCCAGTGGTATATGCTAGCAGAAAGTTGAATAAAGCTGAAATCAACTACTCAACTAGCGAAAAAGAATGTCTTGCAGTAATATGGGCAATAAAGAAATTCAATATTTATCTGTATGGGAAGGCATTTAAGTTGCAAACGGACCACAAACCTTTATCGTTTCTAGCACAGGCTAGGCATGAGAACTCTAGGTTACTCCGATGGTCTTTACTTTTGGCTCCATATAATTTTAGCATTGAGTATATATCTGGAAAAACAAATTTGGGAGCGGATTTTTTAAGCCGCCATCCGTGTGATGAGAATCACCCTAAACCCCAGAAATAATAATAAATTTCTCTATGTGTATATAGAATAAAGGACTGACATATAATGTCTGTTTTAAGAGGGGAGATGTCGTGGAATATTCTAATCCACATATATAAATTATCAGGTAAATATAAAGCCTAACAAATACATTTAATAAAGAAAAGAGAAATGGTAAAAGAACAGTGCTGTCACAATGACTGTACTCGAAATCCCCTTGTTTTCTGCTTAGTCTGCAAATTGTAACGCTTTCACGTTGATAGTAAAAGCCTACTGTATTATTACCCGCTTTCTTCAATGAAACGTGTACTGTATTTCTTGGAACAACCTTGAGATACGCAAACTGATCAATGACCTAAATTTAATATTTCATTCATTCCATTTTATACACGGCGTAACTAAAAGACAGATAAAGCAGGAGAGAGAGAGGGGCGAATGAAGGCAGGAAGCATGCAATACTAAACACGCGTCGCGCGATACACAATTGCTGCCATCACGCGTGTAAGGCCACATGCACTAACTTTATTTCAAATCGACAGTGATAAAAATACACTACCCATCCGACAGTTAGGTTTTATAACCCTGAAAAACGCTTATTGGAAATATGACATTATACTGGTTTACGTTTGAAAACATTACAGTACCCAGACAGCACATCTTCGAAACAGGAGGTAGAAGAAATTGCATATTTTGAACGCAGCCACTTAGCTCCATTAAATTTGTATATTTGGGTTCCTTAGGACTTGCTGACAAATAATATGTAAAACGTTACGCAAATAGTCTAGGAATTACCAGATTATAGCCAAAATAAAATAGTGAGGGTGACAGACAGCACCAAAATCAGAATCGCTCAGTGGCAGAATTTTAGGCCACCATTGTACGGGAAATGAGTCTCTATGTAAACTCCTATTTGATTGGAGCGCAACAAATGTAAGACTAAACACGATTGGTTGGGCTATAAATACTATCTTGTGTTGTCAGGGGAAACGTGAAAAAGGAGTACTTTTTTGAAAAGATGTGTAGACATGGTTTCATTGGGTAGAGCTGCGAATATACTCGATTCAGAGCGTCTGTTCATTGCCACATCTTGTAATAAACCTACTAAGAAGCAGTGCGTTGAGCACCAGTGTATATTTTTTATAAAATAAAGCCTGGGACATTGGCAGATCGGAGTTGTGCTATATTCATTGCCAGTCAACGAAACTGTTTATTATTCTATGAATTGTGGGACCGTGGTCTTAAAGTTATTGAGCAGCACCTGGTCAGAGCTTTGCTGAAGCCAGAGGCGGACAGCATACTCCTTGGTCCATATAGCAACCAGTGGGGTGGCTCCAGAACTCATTAAAGTAATCGAGCAGAGGAGTCTTTTACTGCAGTCATCACGAAAGATAAGAGAGTGTGGCCATGGAGCTCAACATTATGTACCCCCATCTTAAAATGACATTGTAAAAATAACATTAAGAGGGGAATTTAATTGTTTTAATACCAGGAACTGAGAACATCTCCAATACTAGTTCCAATAGAAACAAACTATTGAAGTCATGATGACAAATACCAACAGAGCTTGAACAAAACAAAACCAGTATTACCTCATATTACTACTACACAACTGACACACATAGGATACGATTAATAATATATGTCACTACAAGATTCATATTAATAAATTCTGTACATATAACTTGTAATTAAAATTGATTGTGATTCCTGGTTCCCTGTGTATTTTAATCAGGACACATATACATTCATGACAGCACTGAATACATATTGTTATTTGAAAAGTTATCAGTGACTCCTTTAAGATATTCTCATAGAGTGTTATATGTATGTGAGTGTCACAGTGTTGTCAAGTGTGGTGGAATAAATTAAATTGTTTATCTGTCTGTTGTTGTTATGACTTACACTTCATCATACACATACCCTAGACATATAACGTAGTCATCACACTATTCCAGAATAATTCTGACTGAGGTATACATATGTGGCAGCAAGTAAGGTTATCTATAATACACTACTCTTATTAGATATAGATACCTTCCCAGCTGATCTCAGTCAGTACACTAAGTCCCCTATAAATATTTATAACATCCCACTTCACCACATTCACCAACATCACTTATTTATTAACTCGTGTTAAACAATACTTTATAATGTTTTATATGTATTCACAAATTAATAATTAATTTAATTATTACCGAGAGAAGTGCACAACTTTGAATCAGTTATCTTAAATGCATTATACAACGGAGCTACTAAGTAATATTTTACTGAATAATTCAGTTGGTGGCTCAGAAACGATTTAATATATCTTTGCCTTCAGAGAATTGGCGTGAAGATAGAAAGTTAACGACAGCTTTGATAAATTTAGCGTTGTGCTTGATTTCTGAAATATCCTATAAGGATTCCGTAAAATAGAAGTACCATCTTTCTATTTACAACTCTGCCAAAAGTAATCGTGAGCAAATGTAAATACCTTTAAAGACCCTTATTGTATAATCATAATTTTGACCATTGTTGAACCACCACTGTAGAGAATGGGAGGCTAGCCCGGGACATTTACCTTCAATTTATTTTGGTGACAAATTATCGGTATTAGTCCGGGTCATATTGGCTGATATTTGTCTTCAATGTATTTTTTGGCTGGTCATCATCATCTCAGCCCGTAACCCGTCATGGGTCGTAGGGGTGCCATGGTGGAAGCATCAGCAGACAGGGTCCTCCACTGCTCTCTATCCTCAGCAATGCGTACAAGTGTGGAAAAACCGTGTCCTGCCCATTCTTTGATGTTATCAGCCCAGGATTTTCTTTGCCTTCCTCTTCTCCGTTTACCTTCGACTGTCCCCTGAAGGATCGTTTTCGAAAGGGAGTCATGACGAGTTACATGCCCAAACCAGGCAAGCTTTCGATGTTTCACTATTGACAAAAGTGGTTCTTGGTGGCCTGCATAGGTGTTTATCTTCTCTCTAACATAGACATTTGTTTTGTGCTCTTTATAGCAGATGCGCAAAATTCTTCTATAACATTTATGCTCGAAAGCCTGAATCCTTCGCTCCGTATCTGCAGTGAGTGTCCAGCTCTCACACCCATACAAGAGAATAGATAATACAAGTGATTTGTATAATTTGATCTTCACAGGAAAACTGATGTTACTTTTCCAGATCACATTCAACTTTGTCATGGCAGCTGAGGCCATCTCAAGTCTTGTCTTGATTTCTTTACTTGATCTTCCATCACTACATATAGTGGACCCGAGATATTTAAAGGTGTTAACTTCTTCTAACGTTTGCCCATTTAACGTAATGTTGGTCGGAACATGTTTCTTATGGCTATTCACCAATATCTTGCTTTTTTCTATATTAATTTCCATCCCATACGTTCTTGTTACTTTCTCCAGTCTAGAGGTAAGGTCTTGAAGTTCTGATTCTGATCCAGCTATCAGATCAATATCATCAGCAAAACGTAGGTTGCACAGAGGTCGGCCTCCAATCGATATGGTTGATTTATAATCGTAGAGAGCCTCCTGCATAATATGTTCTAGATAAATATTAAAGAGCACTGGGGACAGGATACATCCCTGCCGAACTCCTACAGTTGTTTTGAAAAATTCTCCAATGTCGTTGCTTGCAAAAACAGCACTGCTTGCGTCCTTGTATAGTGCTTCAATGATATCTATGATGTTGGTATCAAAATTGAATTTTCTCATTACTTGCCATAAGCCGGTATTAGTCTGGGTCCCATTGGTTTCCATTCTAGGAATATTTTTAGTGATTTCATTAACAGCATTAGAGCCACGCCGTGACTATTGTGTGCACTTTCTACCTTTTTCCTGAGTAATCCATAATGTGTTGTAAATATGTTATTCTATATAAGGAGCTACAGCGCATTATAAGAAAAAAATAGTACAAATTAGAATCTAAAACCGTGAAAATCACGTGTCAGAACATATTCTAAGTGGGTATATTTTGATTTTATAAATAATATTTACTTCAGAAATTGTGCTTTTCCTAGGAAGAAAATCAAGATTTTCTTAGAACCTTGTTTGTTCTTACTAATGTTTTTATAACTTGCACAGCTTTTAGTCTGTAAATATGAGATCTGGAACAAAGACTTCCAACTGGATAACAAGCTTGTTGTTGTTGTTTTTTTTTTTTTGAGATCCGTTTTTTAAATCGAATCAAAATTAGGATTTATTGCACATAATGCTGTAAAATTCTGAAAAAAATTGTTATTTTTTTTTAAAGATACATTTTAAAGTTATATTTCTCGGGATCTACTTAAGATATCAAAAATCCAATCTGATCCACGTTTTAAAAAATAATAATATACGTTCTGTTTAAATGTGGTATTGGTAGGTTAATAAATACAAAAACCGTAGCAAATTGAAATAAAACAGTATAATCCTATATACCCCCCGTTTCCATGGCAAACAATGATGCAACACCATCAACATCTTCCTTAAGCTAATCTATGATTAATGAAAGTTAAGTCTATTGATTTTCATTTTGATTAATAACGAAAATAGCTTTTCACTGTAGTTCCACCCCTTAAAGTTGTTTCGTTCCGTACATTTTCTGATTTCTGCTGTGACCTGCGCAACTAACCCATTTTTGTTTAGTGTACGAACATTCCAGGTACAACAAATGGATATTGTCTTTGAAGAAAGAAGGCGAGTCCACACTCCTTTCGTCTTTCTCTAGGCTGGTTCACGCGACTCCTTGTCTGAAGACCTTTTATTTTGCCTTGATTTTAGCTTTGATTGACTTGTCATTAATGCTGCTCAGGTTGTGTGGCTCAAAGTTTCAGTAGGCTCAGGTAGCCTGTTGTTTGTGTAGCCTATCTGCGTTTGATTGACTTGTCCATTGTTGCTGCTCAAGTTGTGTGGCTCAAAGTTTCAGTAGGCTCAGGTAGCCTGTGGTTTGTGTAGCCTATCTGCGTTTGATTGACAGAGTGGTTAGCGTGCTGGTCTCTCGTGGCAAAAGTACCGTGTTCGATTCACGGTATCGACACGCTGCAATCTACCCACCAGCAAATGGGTACCGAACTGTGATCGTAAATTAGGGAGAGAAAATATAGTGAGGAAAGGAACTGGTCACCATACATGACGGTGCCTGGCCTAGTAGAGTGAAGTCTCGAACAATCCACTCCCCTACGACAGTATGTCTACGGGACTACATTTATATTTTTTTTTAATGATGTGATCGGAAATTAATATGTTACTTTTGTTTGTTACATTTCGAGCTCCTGTAATACACGCGCAGAATAAATTTTAGTAAGTCTAATATACTTTTGTAGCACATACAATTACGCAACTACGTTTATAGTAAGTAGAAATAAAGCTGGGAGACAGACACGATCTTTTGGGTTTTAATCATTGAATAGAAAGGAAACAGTACAAAGAGAACATTTGATGTTAGTTATATTACTGATATCTGATTTTAATTTCTCCTGTAATTATTCCCCATTCTCCAAACGTTCACAAAACTAGACGTCATCATCTCTGAGCAGTTTCCGTATTTCAAGTCATCCTCAACGCGAATCGTTATCTGTAAAACAACACATATTTTGAAAGAGTCGCAGGATGAACAATTATTTTGAACTTATATAGAGACTATCATCATGATGTGGTACAGAGAGGCAGAAAGGTTTACATACAAACTGTACAATGTTTCGTACATAAACATAGATCATTGCTGCAGAACCACAAAGCACAACAGCAACATTTAAGTCATTTAGATCTTTATCACTGACAAAAAAACAATGACAAATGTATAAATGGATAATTATAATTATTAACTTCAAATGACGACATCTATCTGTCATATAATCATATCTATCTGTCAAATGACGGCATCTATCTCTGTCATCTAATCATATCTATCTGTCAAATAACATCATCTATCTCTATCAACTAATCATATATATCTGTCAAATGACATCATCTATTTCTGTCATCTAATCACATATTTCTGTCAAATGATGGCATCTATCTCTGACACAAAACCTCATGTCACTCAGCCACAATTTTTTTTCCGTCGTATAAGCATATCACTGTATGCCTTATATGACACCTAAGTCTGCCATGTCACCACATCTATCTCGGTCACAACTTAACATCTATCTTTGTCATTTCACCACGTCTATCTCTGTCACATCTTAACACCTATATTTGTCGTGTCACTACATCTATCTCAGTCATGTCAATACATCTACTTCTGACACATCTTAACACCTATCTCAGTCATGCCACCACATCTATGTCGGTCACATCCTAACACCTATCTCAGTCACACAACTACATCTGTCATATGGTTTATGTTCGATTCATAGTTACCAAGCTCTAAACATGGTCGCGCCACGCTTCAGTCAACCTAGTCTAAAATAAGATAAAACAACACGTCCCTAAAATTAATATTCAGAGAAGAAAAACAGTAAAATTAAACTTACGCGGTTTTTCTTCCGCTTTCTGACAAGTATGTGTGATACTTGTCTTCCTTGTAATCCCTTGACACTCCAAGTCTTGACAACATGGAGTATTTCGTGAACATGGCTTATGCCATTCAGCACAAGCCTGACGAAATAAACAAGTTGTTGAATAGTTTACTTAGAAGCTAACATTATGTGAGATAATCGTATTTTAAAGCTAATTTTATTCTGCCTGGAAACTTCTTGGACATCGTCTGCTGGTTACGTCTATACATTCACTTCCAATTGTCTCTTTTACTAAGGTGACCATATTTTCAAAACCCTAATCCGGGACAAAATAGTAGATTTGACCTATTTCAATGCAAATAATCGGGACAGAAGGGTAAAGAAAAGGTCAAAAGTCGGGACATGTCCCGGAAAAATCAAGTTGATGTCAGTTTAAAATAATATACATTTTATATATACATTTGAATAACATTGAATAACATACATATTAAACTAATACTTACTTACTTAGTCGTTCCCCTTCTACCGTGAGGTGTAGAGGTTTGGAAGAGAGAGCGCCAGACCATTCTATCAGCTGTCTTCTTCCTGGCCTGGTTCCATTCTAGTCCTCGGTCCTTCAAAGATTGTCTAATGTTGTCCTCCCAGCGGACTCTGGGTCGTCCTGGAGGTCTGGATCCCTGGCTCTTTGTTTCCCATGCTTGTCTTGGTAGCCGATCTTCTCCCATTCTGCAGACATGGCCAAACCATCTTAGTTGGGACTGTTCTATTTGGGTCTGCAGCGGATGGGATTTTAGGCCTTGACGGATCGTCTGGTTGCGGACCATGTCTCTTCTTGTTACTTCAACCACTTTCCTCAGATACCTCATTTCTGAGTTTGGATCTGGCTTTTGTGGGTTGTAGTCATTGCCCACGACTCGCATCCATATGTCAAGACTGGGACATAGGTGGAGCGGTATACAGCCATCTTCGTTTTCTTACCAACTCTTTCTTGCTGAGGAATCCACGATTTATGGCCTGAAAAAGTCTCCCAGCCGCTGCTTTTTGAGTGGCCAACTCTTCTTTGATGCCTCCCTTTCGGTCTATAATAGCTCTGAGATATTTAAAGTGGTCGACCTGCTCCAGGACCTGTTCTCCCAACTTAATCTGATGTTTTCTTTCTTCTCGTGATATCACCATGGATTTTGTTTTAGAGCTGCTTATGACCATCCCTCTCTTCTCCAGCTCTTCCTTCCAGACTTGCAGGTTGGATTGGAGATGTGCCTCTGATTTAGCAATCAGGGCAACATCATCAGCAAATGCCAGCTCCGAAATATAGACCTGTCTCATCTTCCAGTACCCCACTGAATACTTTCTTGTTCCCTCCTTACATGCCTTGATGACATCGTCCATAAGGAGTATGAAGAGGTAAGGTGATAGGATATCACCTTGTCTTACACCATTGGTGGTCCTGAACTCTTCTGACTTATGGTTTGCTGTCCTCACATAATTTCTGCAAGACTTGTAGAAGCTCTGTATAGCATGAATCAGAGGTGCTGGAATATTCTTCCTTGCCAAACAGTCCCAAAGTTTGCTCCAGGGGACCCTGTCAAACGCCTTTTCCAGATCTATGAAACAAAGATGGATCTCACTCTTATACTCAAGGGCCTTTTCACTCAGCTGTCTGAGTGTGAAGATTAGGTCTTGAGTACTTCGGTTTGCTCGGAATCCGCACTGGACCTCATCCAATTGTGGCTCAGCTAGGCGTCGGAGTCTCTGCTCTAGGATTCTAGAGTAGATTTTACCAGGGACACTGAGAAGGGATATGCCTCTATGGTTTCCACATTGTCGATTGTCACCCTTTTTGAAAATTGGTGTTATGATGGCAATCTCCCAGTCCTTTGGTATGGTCTTGTTGCACCATGCTGCCTGTAGGACCTTTAAGAGTAATAGGTCGCCTGATGCTCCCATGTACTTAACCATTTCTGGTGTTATACCATCATGCCCTGCTGCTTTGCCCATCTTGATTTTCTCTAGTGCTGCCCTCAGTTCTTCCATCTTTATGAAATCTTCACCATCATTGGTTTTCTCTTCTGTGCTAGTGGTTATCATTTCTGATGCTTCACCATGCTCACCATCCAGGAGTTCTGAGAAATATTCTTTCCATCTTTCCATTACTTCCTTCGGGGCAGTAAGCAATTTGCCTTGCTTGTCCTTTATAAATTTGAGAGGGCATTGTTTTTCTTTCCTCATGTTCTTTAGGGTCTTACAGAACAATTTCTGGTTTTCTTGTGCATCTTTTTCTAGCTTTTCTCCAAATTCTTCCCAGGACTTCTGTTTTGCTGCTAGCACTTTGTTCTTTGCTTCTGTTCTGAGTGTCACATATTCTCTATATTTTTCCATTTGTCCTGTTGTGTTTTTAGCTCCTAAGTATTGTTTCCATGCTATTTTCTTCTCTCTTATTTTCTCTTTGACTTCCTCTGTCCACTTAGGTGTCTTTTCTCTCTGGTTCCCAAGTCGGACTTCATTGCTTGCTTCCGCCGCAGCTTTCTTTATTATATTTTTGAATTTATTCCCGACCGTTTCCAAGTCATCAGGTCGTTCTTCTGTGTTGCTCACTGCTGTAGCAATAAGCCCCTGATATCTGGTCTTAATTTCTGGCTCTCTCAGCTTGTAGGTCCTAATGCTCATTTCTCCTGCTCGTTTACTTGATTTCTTGCGTGATGTTGGGCAGTTCCTAGGCTGAGCAACTCTTTCAGTTGTTCGTTTGATTGTTAGCAGGTAGTGATCACTTCCAATCTCTGGCCCCCTCCAGACTCTTGCATCTCGGACATATCTGAATGAGCTTCTCCGAACAATGGCATAGTCGATCACTGACTTCTCATTCTTGGTTGGTTCACATCTAGTGTATGCATGTATGCGCTTATGGGGGAACTTTGTGTTTTGTAATGATCAGATTCTGCTCACTGCAGAATCTAAGGAGTCGCTTTCCATTGTCATTGAGAGTATCTTCTCCATATCTTCCGATAACTCCACCCCATCTAGCATGGTCATTTCCAACTCTGGCATTAAAATCTCCGAGCATAATAACTTCATCTAGGCAGTCATCCACTGTCCTTTGAAGCAGCTCGAAGAATTCCTCCTTGACCTCTGCTCTCTCATCCTCATTTGGCCCATACACTATGACCAGGTTGACTATGGTTTTTCCTTCTTTTAGTTTTACAACCATAATGCGCTCCGAGACAAAGTTCCATCCCTTGATACTATCTTTTTGATTTTGGGCCACAATGCAACCCACGCCCCCTTTAGCTCTTTCAGATATGGGTACACCACTGTAGAGCAACATGTTGCCATCGAGATCCATGACTCCTTGTCCTTTTTTCTTCGTTTCCGTTATAGCCAGGATTTCTAGTTTTGCTTTCCTCATCTGATGAGAGATGAGATGAGTAGGAACACTAAATAGCTAAATAAGCGAAATGGGAATACTGATGTAATAAAAGCGAAACAAAGTCGTGTGTAACATGTGTACAATGCAATGTGCCGTAAACAAAAACAATATGTGAAGTAAAAGAAAGTATGATAGTGTCAAAGAAAAAGAAACGAATATTTTGACATAATATTGATGCATGACATCGAAGGAAGAAAAATGAGAAAGAACGAATCAAAATAAAAGGGAAGTAACTGGTAACTATATCATGATAAAACATAGATTTAAGAACAGTGTCGCAAGTGCAAAAACACATCCTGGCGCCGACATAAATTCAGATCACAATCCGGTCGTCATCAAAGTAAATATAAAGCTAAAAAGAACAGGAAACAGAAGACAGGAGGAACCCAGATAAAAATATCAGCACTGAAACAACCAGATATAAAACAAAAATATCTAATCGAAGTCAAAAATAAATATGAACAGCTACTGACAGAAAGCATGGAGCAGTATAGAAGAGAAAACCCAGAAGAAAAGGTAACTCAAAATGGGAATGCTTAAAAACAAGCATACAATCAGAAAATGCAAATTTACCTTAAAAGGAGCCTAAGAAAAATCAAATTTGGATGATAGATGACATCTTGAGTAAAATGGCGGAAAGAAAGAAAGCAAAACACACTCCAGAATATAAAACAATAGACAATGACATACGCACTATGTGTAGACAAGCAAAAGAACGAAGGATAGAAACAAAATGCAAGGAAATAGAAGAATTGGAAGCAAAGCACATGACAGAGATATGCATGAAGAAATAAAGAAATTATCAAATAGGTCACGGTTTGCACAAGGAGGAAGCTGTATCAAGAACAAAAATGGTGTAATATTCCTTGATGAGAAAGACATATCAAACAGATGGGCAGAATACGTAAAAGAACTATTCGAGGACAACAGAGGTAAAAAACCATCACCAGCTTCTAATGAAGGCCCAAACATTCTCAGATCAGACGTAGAGAATGCCATACATATGATACAAAAAGGAAAATCAGCAGGCACGGATAACTCAAAAATTGAAATGATAGAAGCCCTGGAGAGTTTTGGTACAGATACAATCACAGATCTATGCAACGGTATATACAATACAGGATATATACCACACGACATGAAGACATCAATTTTTATAACATTGCCCAAAAAAAACCGAATACAACAGAATGTTCAGACTTCATAACAATCAGCCTGATGAGTCATGCAATTAAGATACTGCTCAAAATCATACAGGAAAGAATAAAAAGGAAAGTAGACAGCGAAATCCAAGAAGAACAGTTTGGTTTTAGACGGAACAGTAGAATAAGAGAGGCAATATTTTGCCTAAGAATATTAGCAGAAAAATATACAGAGGTCCAAAAAAGTATGTACATGTGCTTCATTGACTATAAGAAGGCTTTTGACAGAGTCCATCATGAGAAAATAATTGAATGCCTCGAAGACATAGGTATTGATGGAAAAGATATAAGAATACTCAGTAACCTTTATTGGGAGCAAACTGCCACAGTAAGATCTGGAAGGAATTATTCACCATACATAGACATAAAAAGAGGTGTTAGACAAGGTTGTGTACTGTCCCCCTGCCTATTTAATTTATACACCGTAAAAATTTTCAAACAGATACAGGAAATACCAGGAGTAAACATCAGTGGAAGGTCAATAAACAACCTTAGATATGCAGATGATACCGTGTTGTTAGCTGAAAGCGAACAGGAGTTACAAGAACTAGTGAAGCAAGTGAACAATATTAGTCATGAATATGGACTCGACATTAATATTGAGAAAACAGAAATTATGATAATTAGCAAAACAGACGATAAACCCACATTAAAGATAAGCGTCAATGGAAAAACTCTGGAACAAGTCAAGAGCTTCGTATGTTTTGGTCATATAATAACAGAAGATGGCAGATGTGAAACAGAGGTATGAAAAAAGAACTAATGAGGGAGATCAAAGTTTGGCAGCTAAAGTACTTTGACCACATAAAAAGGCATAACACCTTGCAGAAGACCATAATAGAAGGGATAGGTAAAGGCAAACGTGCAAGGGGAAGACAGCGCTATAAGTGGGAAGATAACATCAAGAGATGGACAGGGAAGAGGCTATCAGAGTGCACCACCAAGACAAGAGACAGAAGACGTTGGAGATCCTTTACAGCCAACCTTCGTTGTGGAGATGGCAGCTGATGATGATGAACTGGTAATAGAGTACGAGTAAAAAAAATAAAACATGTGTTATCTCCCTTAAGAAAAGTAATAATAGTGTGGTTGTTGAAGACGTCTTTTCTTCAAAAACGTTTTACTGTGGGTCAATGATCAGGTTGTCTGAACTCGGTTAGCGTAAATGGTTGACAAACGTTCAGGTTCCTTATGAACTTCCATTAATGAATGTGGGTAATATTATCTCTTACCACAAAGAGTGCATCGTGCATGAATTAACAAATCAATAATAATATGTGGCAACGAGCCAAGTTCAACTTGATCGATTTCTGGTAAGTCCTCGGGTTTTTGAGTCCAAACATGGATACAAATTTTATTGACGAAAATATACGAGGACATCATAAGGAATTAGTTCATTTATAGTACATTGCATTTTGCATGTTTAATTAAAACATGTTACCGTCCGTCTTCCAGTTACTTAAGTGTCGTCAGAACATCCTGGGCTATATACTCGCGTTGCCACAGCGCAGTCAACCGGTAGTGAGACCCAATTAGTTGCAAACACAGATCATACCCAGGATCAATAAATCCTTCTGTCCATGGTTATCCAACAACCATGTAACATTCCATAAAATTCATTATAATAGTAAGGACTGACCCTCTGTCCTCATTTTAAAATATAGAATTCGGCATAATATGAAGCCTAACACTGGAAGGAATAATACACGTCTTCATGGTTTGACGGTCAGAATAAAAAGGGTCAAGTACATTAGTCACCAAGCGTGACCATATCAACGCTACTGCGTCACAATCGAACCACGCAATTTGCGTTCACCAAAGACCATGAAGTATAAAAAACATTCTATATAAAAAAACCTTAACCTCTGATGCGTACTCCATACGCGTAATACTCCTAGCAGACGACATCTTTAAAATATGTCGTAACAATTCCCTGCCCTACGGAAGAAAAAAATGTTCTATAGATTTTTTTTTTTTGAAATATCCTAATTAATCATCTGAAAAATTTAACAAAAATCAACATACTGCCTACAATGTTCTGTGTAGAACAGGGTCGTAAGTCATGTCTATATCATATCAGTCATGTAATATATGGACTTTATATTAAAGTAACTAGCGATAATTTCAACTGTCAGTAAAGGATTAAATAAAAGTGTGTCTTCACCAAATAATAAGGTGTTATGTACTAAAAATTATCCTAACTAATTAAAAATTAACTAATTACTCAGTGTAATAGGTGTAGGAAATAATATAATTAAAATTTAATTACCTACACTAAAGTTTCGTGTCATAGTAAAGAAAGTAACTAAAAGTACAGACAAGTAAAGTAAAGAAAAGAATAAAGGATAAGTTAACTAGTGAGATGTCAATGACTTAATAAAACAAATGTATAGATCAACTAATATCTATTTAACTAACTATCAACTAGGAAAATAATACATATAATATTACTTACACATATTTGCCAAATTCATATAATAATGATTACATTTATAAATAGATTTACTTAAATTATTCAAATGTGTGAGGTTATTTTATTTTTCTCTTTTCTATGTTTTATGTATTTCATCTTTTCCTCACATTATATTTTTATTTTATTTCTTTAAACAATAAGTAACGAAACTAATAATGTTAGTTCTGAAGATCCAAACGTCGTTATTCCCATTTGTGGATCTATGAGTTTGTACCATATGCAGAATGAGTTTCATTCGATAACTGTGATATAGATTGTTCATATTGAAGACTGAGTTAAGAATGTTCATCTGTATTTCGTGTAAGGTGGATCAAGAATTTCACATAATTCATTCAGTCCATCTGATTCCGAACGATAAGTCCAAAAATGAGTCGAATATTCATATTCGCCTGTGTCAGAACGATTAGGAGAACGGATGGACACAAACCAAAGTCCAAACGTTAATAATTACCAGCATGAAATCAGTTTCGGGGAACATCGTAACGTTTTTGATTCGAAGGGAAACATTCGTAAGTTCAATACAAGCTTCATCGACGTGTATTTGTATGACTCAAGTTCATAAACCATCAACCGTGTAACATGAAGTATAGTTCAATTTCATTCTTGAAATCTTGAATTATAATTTTCGTTCAATTGACTTCGATCGGATTTCGCGAGAGTGTATCAGCCATTACGTTTTCAGTACCTGGTATAGATTCAATGACGAAGTCAAAGGGTTGTAATAGAATTGCGAATCTGGCCAATTTCGGGCTTTTATGATTTGAGCGACGTAGTGAAGCAACCGCCTTCTGATCGGTCTGGATCTCAAAGGGTGCCCCTAATAAGAATTTGTCCAACTTCTGTATCGCCCAAACCACTGCCAACAGCTCCTTGTCTACGGTAGAATATTTGGTTTCTGCCACTGTGAGTTTTCTCGAAATATAGAGGGTTGGGTGCAGTATTCCCTCATGATATTGAAGTGGACTCGCTCCTAGTCCGTAATTGCTGGCATCTGTACGGAGTATAAACTTTTTAGAAGCTTCTGGCAACCGTAAAATAGGTGGCCTTGAGAAAATTGTCAAGATACTACGAAAAGTTTTGTCGCAGTCGTCAGTCCATGTCACTGTCAGAGGCATGCCCTTTTTTAACAGTGAGGACAGGACAGCCGTAATGGACGATAAATTAGGTACAAATCTACTATAATATTGAACGAGACCTAACAGACTCCTAACTTGCTTCTTCGTTTGAGGAACCGATAAATTAAAAATTTTAGATACATTATTGGGAACTGTTTGAATACGCCCAGCACCAATAATGTGTCCAAGAAACGTTATCTCTTGGAACGCTACTTGTATTTTTGTAAGTTTAGCTGTTAACTTCTTTTCTCTTAAAATTACCAAAACAGAACGAAGTCCGGAAAAATGTTCCTCAAATGACGAACTAAATAGACATATGCCGTCAAAGTATGTGATAACGTCTTGTCTTCGAGATAAATTTTTCGCATCATGCGAATAAAGGTAGCCGGCGCGTTCATAAGCTCAAAAGGCATCATATTCCACTGGTAAAGACCTTGTGGAGTTGAAAACGCAGTGTAATATTGTGCTTTTTTGGTCAATGGAATCTGCCAATAACCTTTTGTTAAGTCTATTTTTGTGAAAAATGTTGCAGTAGATAGACGTGGAAGTAAGTCATCAAGAATATGATGTGGTTGGCTGTCAGCTACAGTCTGAGCATTTAACTTCCTATAGTCAACACATAAACGAATGTTGTTGTCCTTCTTCCTAACAATGACTAAAGGTGAGGAAAAAGGAGAGGCACTACTCTCTATAATACCTAAAGCCAACATCTGTTCAAGTTCCTGACTTGTCTTACTTAGGAAATGTAATGGAACAGAATAATGATGTACACGAATTGGTTTATCATCAATAAGAATAATATCGTGACTATTCACTGATGTGCGACCAGGTACGTCGGTTAACACATCTGGAAACGATTGTAATAGATCAGCAATCTGTCGATGCTGTTGCGGTGTAACCGAAGAAGAGATGGTTACATTAAGCCAAGATTCTGTAGATTGTAATATAGGTACAGGTAACGACATGTGTACCTCAGGAAAAGAGGATTCTTCTTCCTGTATTACTGATAGATTAGAATAGTGACAAGTCTCTACTGATTTGTTATCCAATTCGTGGAAAATAGATTGTAAGTGTTCGGGACGAGTGGGAAATTGTTCAAGCATGTTTATCTGGTATATTTTCCTATGTCCCTTAATGTCTAAGATGTAGTCAACATCAGAAATTTTGTCAACAACTTTGTAAGGGCCGTTCCAAGCAATAAGTAGTCTATTGTCATTACGAAGAAGTAGTACATAAGCCTCATCGCCTGGGAATAATTGACGTAATCATCTATTCCTATTTTGCAATGTTCGAGCTTTAGCTTTAGCAGCCTCAGAAGAAGCTGTTGCCAACTGGCAAGACTCGATAATTTTCTTACGAAGATTGATAACATATTCGTATGATGACTGGGTATCCTGAGTCATCTTATCGTCGAGTAGTAAATCGTTTATTAGTCCCATTGGACCTCTCGGTGGTGCGCCAAAAACCAACTCAAACGGGGAGAAACCCGTATGTTCATGCGGTACCTCTCGATACGCAAACAGGACGGCCGGGAGTACTCTGTCCCAGTCCTGAGGGTGTTTGACCGTCACCTTATGCAATAATTGCTTAAGGGTGCGGTTGAGCCGTTCTACAGCACCATTGCTCAACGGATGATATATGCTACTACGATTTCTATCAATGTAACAAGTCTTCATTACCTCTTTCATGGTGTTAGATATAAATTGAGACCCATGATCTGACAATAGTTTCCTATGGAAACCTACTCTAGAAAAAATAAGTTGTAATGCATCAGCTACATCTGTTGTAGTGGTAGTCTTCAGTGTTATAGCTTCTGGCCATCGTGTGCATAAATCAATGCAAGTGAGGACAAATCTATACCCTCAGGCCGAAGGTAAGAGCGGACCGATGATATATATGGCCATTTTATCAAAAGGACGTACTGAAATATCACAGGCCTGAATTGGAGCAGTGTGAAAAGCTCCTCGTGACTTAACTTCTTGACAGATAGTACAAGAGCGTACATATTGTGATACATCACGTGAAACTCGTGGCCAAAAAAATGAAGATAACACTCGAGATCGTGTGCGAGTGTATCCCATGTGACCTGCACTTTGGGAGTCATGCGCATGTCGTAGAATATAGTGCCTAAATGATGAAGGTACCATCACTTGTTGTTTAACCTGTGACTTGTCCATGAAACATCTGATTAACATATCATTTCTAATGGTAAACCAGTGTTTGTTTTTGTTGCTTGATGTAACATTATCAAAATTATTAACTAGAGCAAATAATTTTTTTAAAGAATTGTCTTCTCTCTGTTTGGTTGCAAAAGACGCTCTATCAATAGGTGAATGAACATCTGTATCATCCTGGATATCTAGTTCCACATTCTGAGTGTCCACCTTCTCTAAGATTTGAGCCTGGGCTCTAATCGTCACTGCATTTCCTGTACATAAATTATGTCTTCCCCAATCAATAATTTCTTCAGGTGTACAGTCTTTACTGCCGTGAATACGACCAACCATTATATTCGCTATTGGATTTTTTTAACATACAGACTTTAACATTCCCTGTAAATAAAGGTGTATTAACATAAATTATTGCTGTGGGGTAACACTCAATAGTACCCCCAAACGTCATACATTTGACATATTCATTTGAAGCACAACTTGGGTGAATCAGTAACTGCCTGACTCCAAAGGTAGTGGATCCGGAATCTCTCAGAACTGAGACCACTGAACCATTTACTATCCCTCTGTTAAATATCAGAGAGCCTGTTCTATCATTAGCAGCAAGACCAACTTCTGGTGAAATGTGTCCACAATGCAGTACTGTTTCTTTTGCCTTCTGAAAGATAAGATTACAATCTTGGCACCTATTTGCCACGTTATAATTAACAGCAAAACATGTAGAAGATGAATGTATATGATTATTATCTTGTGGAACACTTGGGGTCGTACCAGCAGTGAGTGCCGCCCCTGCATTGTGATCATAATGTGTTGGTCTACGTGACTGAGACCGATGACGGGAATAGTTATTGGAATTATTTCGTTGTCCCCCGTGGTGGCTGTTGTATCTGGGTCTAGAGTTTTGATTATTGTTATTCCATATGTTACCATTGTTATTAGTATTAGAATTATATGATCTATTCTGATTTGAATTCAGTTGACTATTGTTATACCTGAATTGAGGTGACTGATTCCTATACTGTTGCCTACCTCTGTTAAAATTACTATTATTGTTATAGTTATTTCGCCCCTTATTATAATTATCATTATAATTTCCCCTGAAATGATTTCTATCGAGGCTTTGTGCTCTAGATTTGTCATAACTATGGTATGACATATTGGACGCCACTGGTAAAGGTTCTCTTATTTGTGAATTAGAAATGCTGACATTAGGATGTGCAGTACAATAATTTATTGCCATTTTTTTATAAGGCAGCAATGGTAGATGGTTTTCGTTCCTGTAAGAAAGACAAGAACGGTGGACTGACAGAGGATAGTACCTTATCCCTGAGTAACAAATCAACTAATGTATCATAAGATTTGTTCACACCTGCATGTTCCACCCATCTATTAAAGGTGTTGCGTATATTCGCAATAAAACCTGTGAAATCTTTATTGGAATCTGGTAGAATAGTTTTAAATTTGACTCTGCATCCCTCTTCATCTAAATGGAAACGCCGTAATAATAAGGCTTTAATGGCGTCATAATCACTAGCTATTGTTGGGTCAACGTTCTGAGCTGCACTTGCAGGCTCACCATCTAAAAATTCCCTGAGTTTTAATGACCATGCACATTTATCAAGTTTATTTACCTTACCCTCAAAACGTGACAGCCATGCTGATAAATCGTTAATATTCAATTTGAATGTTGGTAATTTGAAATAATAATTGCTTTTAGTTTGGTTGGGTGAAGAAGTATTATGTGTGTCATTATTATTTACATTTGATGCTACTTGATCTCTTAATCTTATTTCATCTAAACGTAGTTGTATTATCCTTTCTTCTGCCTCTCTCTCCTGTTTAAGCATCTGTATTAACTCTTTTTCTTGTTGCATTTTTCTATTTTCTCTATCAATTTCTTTCATTTCACGTTCTGCTTCTTCCTTCCTCAATGCAGCTTTTCTCTCAGTTTCTTTTTTTTTTAAGTTCGTCCATTTCTGCTTTATATTTCGCAAGTTCAGTCATTGCAAATTCCTGAAGTGGGTCCCCTTTTTTATTAAATTCCCTTTCAATTTTGACGAAATGGTCCAAGGTAAGCATCTTGAAGTTAATAATGTATGTATTTACTCAACAATATATATTAATCAACAATATAATATATTCAATTATTTATATGTGTCCAGTGGACAAAGTAGTACTATGTCTAAAACTACTGTACTAATTAATCTCTAATATGCCTATTATACTCAAGGCAAACTATAACTTTATAGTTATTTATCAGTATTTTATGCCATCATGCCCTAGTCATAATGAACAACTAATAGTGACTTAGACTACTAGTGCAACTTGATGACATCATCTAAGTCATCAAGTAATTTAGTCAAAATTAATCAAATTATTTTATCATCTTATTTCCTAATCAATTTATAATATTATTATTATATTATCAATTTATAACATTAATAGATACAAGACCAAAATAAAAATAAAATATTACAACACGAATTCACACCACAATGGACATTTTCAGACATTAAAATGATTTTATGAACGAAATATAAAATCGGAAGTACTTAAGTAGAGTCAAGGTTGAAACTGAATCTAGGTCGAACCACATACACTGAAATGTCACAATGGACTCATATAACTGACAAATATGTTATAAATATGAACTAAACGATAGTTAGATCAGGATAAACGAGATAGCTTACGAACATATGACGAAAAGTGAATAAAATGAAACTTAGTACAGAAAAATACAACAGTTATTTACATAACTTTACAGCTAACACTTAAGGTCAAATAATTTCAGATGCAAACGAAGTTAACCATCGGCAATTCTCAATGGGTTCTTTGCAAATGGAACTACTCAACTAACCTAATAGAACGGTTTCAAATCGACCGACCTCTGTACGAGATATTGGTTGATTTGAAACTCCCTACCAACCAAAACCCGCTGATCTATACATTACAACATAGATACATATTAATAAAACATTTAACATTTAAAAATGACCTCAAAAACATGCCTATGAAATCGACAACATGGACTTATTCTGCGTAGGTCACAAACAAGTACTTAACTTTTGAATCGCGACAAGTTCCTACAGTGACAACCTGCGCCAACGAACTATGGAGATTGCATGCAATAATGATGACTGTTTGGTATAACTTCTTCCGTTTGTTGAAGCATTTTTTTAATTTTTTATCTTCTTCAATGTCGCTGACTTGTTGATGACTTTGATAAACGTTCGTACTGTTGCTAAGGGTGTGACGTCAGGTGTGCATGCGTAAGAGATGTCAATGTCGATCGAAAGGACATTTTGTAAACCCGATATATTTGATCGTAGATTAGTTCTTTAACGTGAAATAAAATTTCACAGCCACATCTGGCCACCAGTTGTTGAAGACGTCTTTTCTTCAAACGTTTTACTGTGGGTCAATGATCAGGTTGTCTGAACTCGGTTAGCGTAAATGGTTGACAACCGTTCAGGTTCCTTATGAACTTCCATTAATGAATGTGGGTAATATTATCTCTTACCACAAAGAGTGCATCGTGCATGAATTAACAAATCAATAATAATAATATGTGGCAACGAGCCAAGTTCAACTTGATTGATTTCTGGTAAGTCCTCGGGTTTTTGAGTCCAAACATGGATACAAATTCTATTGACGAAAATATACGAGGAGATCATAAGGAATTAGTTCATGAATAGTACATTGCATTTTGCATGTTTAATTAAAACATGTTACCGTCCGTCTTCCAGTTACTTAAGTGTCGTCAGAACATCCTAGGCTATATACTCGCGTTGCCGCAGCGCAGTCAACCGGTAGTGAGACTCAATTAGTTGCGAACGCAGATCGTACATGATCAATAAATTCTTCTGTTCATGGTTATCCAACAACCATGTAACATTCCATAAAATTCATTATAATAGTAAGGACTGACCCTCTGTCCTCATTTTAAAATATAGAATTCGGCATAATATGAAGCCTACACTAGAAGGAATAATACACGTCTTCATGGCTTGACGGTCAGAATAAAAAGGGTCAAGTACATTAGTCACCAAGCGTGACCATATCAACGCTACTGCGTCACACTCGAACCACGCGATTTGCGCTCACCAAAGACCATGAAGTATAAAAAACATTCTATATAAAAAACCCTAACCTCTGATGCGTACTCCATACGCGCTAATACTCCTAGCAGACGACATCTTTAAAATATGTCGTAACAGTGGTCAATATCTAGATTATACAAGAAATATGCACGCAATACGAAACATGTTCAAACAAAAATGCGAGAAGAAGATAATTAATACATCTCAAATAGAATATGAAACTTAAGTGAATAACTAGCAGATTAAAATCTGATGTATGAAACAGTTTCCAACACAAAAAAGATCCATGATTAATAGCACTGTAAAGTCTGTATACGGTATAATGAAATCACAGTTGTAATCACGAACAAGTCATTACTATGAATTCGTGTTTTCGTTATAAAGTCAATATCCACATGGAAATCTGTAATATATAGAGTAATAGTACCACTCAGTGCAATCATGGCAAGCAGTTTGAATCCATATATGAGGTATATACTTGAAATATGGCAGTTACAACCAACGCTCGATCGGCAAATGCTGGTAGATCTCCACATAACAGGTAACGATTTTGTCATTGTACCAAATAGCATCTGGACCATCAAAGGAAGGATTATGCATCACTGTAAGCTTCAAATATGAGCAACTGTCAAGCAATAACGTATAGTCTGACTATTCATAAGCAGTAATCAATGGTTCAAACGTTCTGCAAAAATAGGTTAGTTGAAACATCAGATACAGACGGTGGAATTCTCGAAAGTGTATCAGCCACAACGTTAGTTGAACCAGGTATTGATTGATGTCAAACTGGCAGCCGCTGGAGCTGGGTTGGCTATGTCCTCAGAAGAGACCCCGATGCCATCACAAGAACAGCTATGCTATGGACCCCTGAAGGAAAACGAAGGACAGGCCGACCAAAGACAACTTGGCGGAGGACTGTGGAGGCTGAGATGCGAGGTGTGAACCAAAGTTGGGGCACTGTACAAAGGATGGCCGCCGACCGCGCAAAGTGGAATCAATTTGTTGTTGCCCTACAAGACGCCACCAGGCGTGATGGCCACTGACTGCTTTGACGGTCGGCGGCTAAGGATCAAAGAAAAAGAACAATGTGGGACAGAATATGAAGACTAAGGAATATCAATGTAGTTCCTTCAGTAATGTAGAAACGAATCTACTTTCTTAATTCTGAATCGTTAGTAATACATTATGGCGGCCCTCGAATTACTTTAAGCCACAGAAAATATATAATTCCTCCAACATCTTAGGAGCAAGAAAAAGTACGTCCTTCACTGACGACTACAATATACGAAAGGTCTAGAAACAACCGTTTGCATAAATTAGTGAAGAGCGGATTACGTCATAAACTCCCGGTGACGTATTAAATCTATTGTGTTCAATAACAATGAAAAACCGTGCAAATACATGATTAACCACATATAGAGATATTACCGCGTAGATTAACTGCTAATAGTCTAAGTGTGGTTAACATGCAAAAATATATTAATCAACTTAATTAACATCTACCAATGGCAGTATCTTTTCAAAATTGTGATAAGACATTTTCACTCTCTCTTAATTTCTTGTCTACATCATAGCAATCACGGTAGAATGATTAGTGATATTACTGATCTTTGAGAGCTGCCAATTTGTTGTCCATGTGCTTCCCATTTATGAGTGTTTACATTTATCACAAAATGTCTCGCCTGTAAAATCTTTTATAGATAATTATTTGATTCCCCGTTAAGCCAAGTGGGTGTATTTATAAACTGCATATTCTGTAGCAACTTCTAAGAAGAATACAAATGGTGTCATAAACGTTTAGCTTTTTCTAATTCTTTTTTCTTTGGTCCTTGGCCCCTTACTAACAACGCAATCAGTGGCCATCACACCTGTGTCGTCTTGTAAGGCAGCAACAAACTGGCTCCACTTTGCGCGGTCGACAGCCATCCTTCGTGCGGTGCCCCAGCTCTGGTTCATGCTTAGCATGTCTGTCTCCAAGTTCTCCGCCAGGTGGCTTTTGGCCGTCCTTGCTTTCGCTTTCGTTCTGGAGTCCATAGCATGACAGTTCTAGTGATGGTGTCAGGGTCTCTTCTGAGGTTGTGGCCAACCTAGTTCCAGCGTCTGCCAGCTACGATGGTGCGCATGTCTTCTTGGTGACTCCGAGTTAGAAGTTCTTGGTTCGCGATGGTTTTCGGCCAGAATTTGCATGGTTTTCGAAGAATTTTCCTTAGGCAGGTTGTGTGGAAAGAGAACAATTTGGACATTTCCTTTTTTGTTACTCTCCAGCGTCCTAGTTGAACAAGCTGACTCATTGTACCTTTGTATGTTCTGAATCCTCAACGTGTCAGGCTATTTAATTCAGCCTACTTTTGATATAATAGGGTTATACTATTTACAAAAATCATTCATGAGCTACCTCAACAGATGTGCAATAGTGCTGTATTGAGGACGTGGGGAATAAAGTGCTCACTGCAGGAATGAGTTCTCTAATTCTGCAGATAAATCATTGATAGAATGGGAAGCAATAAGATACCGAAAGAAGAATTGACAAATGAGAACAAACGACTTTACGGTTTTGATTGGTGACGTGAATGCTAAGATAATTACCGACGATATCTGTTTTGAAGTGATCGTGTGAAAAACGGGCTAAGAAAAAATGAAGAGAAATGGGAAACTAATCAGAAACTCTATCTATTGTTGAACATAATCGACATCACTACGCTCCGGGCAAACCCACAGGTGCTCAGTCTCCCTCAGTGTCGATTAAAGCTAACGGTTTCTGCAGCTCGCTGGTTATAGACCCGACGGATGCACCCTCTTACACGTCCATCTCTGCTAGCCTGACGTTTGATACCAAATTCCACCAGTCTTAGCTTTGATGATTCATCTATTGGAGTGTCATTCTCTAACAGGTGATCATTAATCGTTCTCAGTATCTCTCCCTTATCCATATCTAGTGTCCAAACTGTCGGTGCTCTTGATGCTAGTCTGTCAGCTTTCTCATTACTGCGTACCCCTGCATGGCCAGGACAGTAGATCCATACCAGCTGCTGCAGATTCGAAGCTTCTACGAAGGTTTTTCTTTCATGCCGTAGCCAACCATTTTGAACCATTCGAAGAATGGACTGACACAATTACTGCCTATGTTAACGAAGTTTCAGTTAGCCATCTTAAGGCTGCAGTCGTGATTTTGTTAGCATGATCTGTAAATGTTATTTATGCACTATTTTGACATGTTCTGAAATGTCTATATAAATTCATCTTTGTTCAAAATAGATCATAGACGATCTCTAAGTTTTATTTTCCATGGTCAAGAAAAAAAAAGCCCACTTCATACAGTAAACTTACAACCGTTAAACTAGGTACATTACTAGCATGAATCCACACATTTAGTTAAAGACACACTGTTCTCAACAAATACATCTACCTTATCAGAGATAATAATAATAATAGCTATATTTGTTGGAACATTTACAACCCTAATATTTCTGTTATTTCAGGCTGACAACTGTCTTCATCGATTATGACTCAAAGAAGTAATGTTGTTTATTGTCGACTTCAGCATGAAGAAATATTTTGGTCACTTTTGTGTTCGATTGAAGTAATAAAAGAATAAACCAAAGTAGAACCGAATCGTTTAATTTCATTCTTTTCTATTTTCTCTAGTTAAATCATCATCATCGCCATCGTTATCGCTATCATATCATCGTCATTATCATCAACAAGTTCCCCTCAGCCACATCTACAGTGATTGTCTTCTGCAACCAAATGTGAAGCCCTTGTATACGGTGCCACACGTTCAAGGTCTTGGCATATCTTCTTTATACCTTACATTTCTCCTTCCAGTTGGTTCTCTTCTCTACGTGTTGTCATCACCCACTACACCTCTTACATTGGCGATTCAAGAACGGGTCGTGCCATGTCAAACTAAACAACGTTTCTTTCTGTATTTGTCATATCCCACGCCAGCTTCTTCTAAAGGAAAAATTTTTTTTTTAAACATGCTTAGGTTCGTCGCCGTTAATTCCACATTAAGGGTCTGTGCCAGGGTAATGACAAAGCGCATTAAAATAATAGCTTAGTTGCTTATAGTTGTATATATAAAAGAAGGGTAGATATTCAGAAATAGCAAGGCTTAGACTTAGCTAATGACACAAACAAAATACCAAACGCTAGTGTCTCTAAGACTTCCGATAAAGCGTAAAATACAACTGTGAACGTTCCTTCCCAAGCCCACTGCATCTTTTATGCATCTTTTCAGTTACAAAAGCTTCATTCAAAAACACGCAAAGTAAAATATTACATAATATGGTGCAATCATATAAATTATCTAGAAGGATCTATCACGTGACCGAACCGACTAATGGTGAGCTAAGGACGCCAAGAGCTGAAAGGAGTCCCAGATCCGATTGTCGGCAAGAAGTCAGTCTGCTGGAAGCTGTTGATGACTCAAGACGTTATAGTTTTTCCTGAAGCGCTCTAGAAATAACGCATCATATACGCATTCTTTATCAAGTATATTTGAGCGAATATGCTCAGAAGAATTTCAAAGGCAGTGGATCGCAGACTGAGGAGGGAGCAGGCGGGATTTAGAAAGAACAGAAGATGTGTAGATCATATATTCACTCTCAGGAACATTATAGAGCAGTGCTCAGAATAACAGAAACAGCTGTACATTAATTTCGTTGATTTTGAAAAGGCTTTTGACAGCATACATAGGGACAGTTTATGGAAAATACTGAGGGCTTATGGAATTCCAAGCTGCATAGTGTCAATCATAAAAAGCCTCTATGCCAACTTTACGTGTAGTGTTGGGCAGAACAACCTAACTTTGAGGTGAAGACAGGAGTACGACACGGATGCCCCTTATCAACCACTCTATTTTTAACAGTCATAGACTGGGTGATGCGCCAGACAACAGAGGGCAGTCCAAGAGGAATAAGATGGACTACATTTTCTACATTGGAAGATCTGGAATATGCAGATGACATTTCACTACTAGCACATTCACAACAACACATCCAGGAAAAAACGGATAGACTTAATAAATTTAGCCAGCAGGTGGGCTTGAACATCAATTTAAAGAAGTCAGAGGTCATGACGCTCAATGTGAGCAACCCTGAGCCCATATCAGTAAGGAATCAGCAACTGGTACAGACAGACACCTTCACATACCTAGGATGCATAGTAACACCAGACGGCGGGGCAGGCAAAGACATCAACATCAGAATGAATAAGCCAAGAACATCCTTTTTTAGCCTAAACATCTGGAAGTCCTCTCAATACAGCACAAGCGCAAAATTAAGATTATATCAGAGTTGTGTGCTTTCTGTGCTTCTCTATGGTGCGGAATGCTGGAGAGTTACAGAGAAGGAAATGTCGAAATTGTCCTCTTTTCACACAATATGCCTAAAAAAAATTCACCGAATCTTTTGGCCGAATACCATCACCAACCAAGATCTGCTTACTCGGAGCAAGCAAGAGGACATGCACACCATCATAGCTGGCAGACGCTGGAGCTGGGTTGGCCATGTCCTCAGAAGAGACCCCGATGCCATCACAAGAACAGCTATGCTTTGGACCCCTGAAGGAAAACGAAAGAGAGGCCGACCAAAAACAACCTGGCGGAGGACTGTAGAGGCTGAGATGCAAAGAATGAACCAGAGTTGGGGCACTGTATGAAGGATGGCCACCGACCGAGCAAAGTGGAATCAATTTGTTGTTGCCCTACAAGACGCCACTAGGCGTGATGGCCACTGACTGCTTTGACGGTCGGCGGCTAAGGATCAAAGAAGAAGAAGAAGCTCAGAAGGTAATACGTTTAAACTACTGTGCAATTAATTCACATGGACAGTACGTAAGTAGTTCAATAATCTTGATCGATTTTTGTAAGAATTGTGAAAAGCTAGGACAGGCCCCACACGAATCTGAGATTTACCAATAGCACCAGATGCTGCTGAAGGTCCTAAATATGCTGAATTGGCTTCCCAATTCTTATACGAACTCACTGAAGAGCAATTGGATGGATATATAAACGTCCTGGAAATCCATGATGGACAGAATATGTATTGAACCATTCTGTCAGAGTGTTCGGTCATGAGGCAATATTGGAAAGGACAACGATTTATGGTAACCAGTCTAACTTACGTCTCAACACGGAAATAAACAAGTTAGGGATAAGTTTAGAAGATCAAATTATTTCTGAAGATATCAGTGTCGAACTAAATTCAATAGAAATTTTGGTTGAACAGTTGGAACAACTTTTAGTAGATCTGGAATTTTAACGTTTAGAAAATATGTGGCTGCATTGTATAAACATGGAAATAAGTTCTTTTATGTTTGTGGACAACTATCCACTTGACTGTTCAGTTCTAGTTCTCAAATAAACTTAATTCACAACAACTCATCATCTGGAGTCATTACCACGTTTATACAATTGAGTTCTGAATGTTGGATTTACAGTTGAGCATATGTACCAGTACCCAACCTCTACGAACGTCACGTCGCCATACATTATCACTGTGTACCCAGGTTGGTCCTGTCGTTACCTGGGTTGACAACATGACTTAAGAGAATGAACAACTCTGGTTTGTTACCAGTATTCCTTCCTTAATAACAATACATCATTACATACTCAGGCACACTATCACAGGTCGTCCACATTTGATATCACGCAGCTAGGGGAGGGGGGTTCACAATTTTATGGCGAATTGTGATTATTGGGGAGTGTTAAAGAAATGTGTCGTCACACAAAAATACTAGTGAGTTGCTTCTCTCATAAATCAAGTCTGAACTAATAAGACTTTATAACCTCATTCCTCATAGTCTTCTTTTATCCGCCATAGTATACAACTCCTTCGTGGACCACTTTTATTATAATTATAATTATAATTATTATTATTATATATATATATATATATATATATATATATATATATATATATATATATATATATATATATATATATATATATAAAGAGGCAGTAAAGAACGGTGGAAGAGATATTTTTATAATATTCCTAAATGGAAAGATCAAAGATCATCCGAAAGGCCTTCCCAACTGGAAAGATCTCCAATTTCAGGGCAGAAGCTATGCACTACTGCAAGCTGAAACAGTCCACCATATAAACAGATACCAACAGACTACTCTTCTCCGCCTGAGAACTGGTCTGTTAAGAACATTTTCTTCGTTGTCTGAATGTTTTCTAAGGTTTTCTATTTTAGTAAAAGTATTGCCACCAAAAACTCTGGCCACAACTTTTATGGATAATCGTTCTTCTTTTTATATTCAGATTCGTATTATTGAACTAACTGTCATAAAATGTTAACTGTTTATATTCAAACTCATAATCCAAACTCTGAAACATTCCTTGAAGACTTCTGTTTTCAAACGACTTTTAATTTTATTTAACACAGAGACTAGCATGAGCGACACATTGCTCTAATAAAGTTTGACATCTTCATTTAAAATATCGATTCTTTTCTTCAATATACTGTTTATAAATGAGTCCACACATCTGCAAAATTCTTCATGCTACCAAGACTTATCTCTACGTGCTTCCATAGCATATTCATTATTTTCCTCCGTTTATTTTATTCTTAGGAATTCCTCTTGACATATTTTATCTTCCTTTAATGTCCATATTATTACAAGTCGGTGCCTCCTTGCCCATTTCCTTGTAGTCGGCGATTATATATATTTTCTTCGATATTCATATCTTTGCATGACGGTTATAATAACCTTGGCATGTGTTCAAACATCTCTTTTGGCTAATCAAGCCTAATTCTTACCCTGAATTTCACACATCCTGATAAGATGGGTTTGTCCCATAATGAATTAAAATCACACTTGATTTCTGCTTCGAAATCTATATCTTATATACACATTGTAAGTAGAATTCTCTACACTTAGACAAGTGGACCACGCCACACAAGCCGACACTGTTGAATCTCCACGTAACTATACACACCACGTCATGCTTCGTAACCGTGTGTAGTCATAGTCAATGATCATAGTTATTTTGTGTTTTGGTGAGGCACATCATGGTACAGAGCGATCTCTCTAAAAATACTTTTATAAATCGCTTCGCCCCATGATGCGCCGTCAACATTACCCCCTCGTCCCGCGAGCTTTTACCTCGGGTGAACGATGGATAAGATATTAAGTGAACACCGATTAATCCCGATTAATTCCTATCAAATCCGATTAATTTCGATTAAAAGTGCAAACAAAAGTCAATAAATGTTATCTATGTTTAAATACACAAACTACTTATAGGTTATAAATGGTAAGTTTCAAAGTTTGTCCTCAATTCCCACAAGTAGACTTCACTGTGTATCATATTTCATTGTCTATATGCGATTGAGTCCGTATGTCATTACTGTGGATGCACCGGAACCCCTGTAAATGCTGTATAGTTTCGTAAATGTCAATAATCGGAATAATGTCAATATTTGATTCTATGTTATATGATTATAGAAACCTTGGGCAAGTAAGTCAACTCTTGAAATGTCCACTGCCGTAAAGTAACCAGTAAGAGAAAACAGCCATAACAATGATATGAGTTCAGTACTTGTAAATGGTATGTCAATATGGACATATTCTCCCGATTATTGTGAATGACAGAACGAGACGTCATGCGTCAATAGTATTAGTTATTGTTTTCAGACCACCGGGACAGCAGATCTGCTAGCCAATTTTCTGAACACCGAATTGGTTTGACATCAAAGTGGAATTCCTGCAACAAAAGGAACCTGCGGTGTAGTCTTGGGTTGTTGTACGTCTTGGTTTTAAGTGCTGTCGATGGCGCATGGTCTGTTTGGAGGATGAACTTGCAACCCAGAAGATACTTGGACAACTTTGAAATAGACCAGACGATGGCGAGCAATTCACGCTCACCAGCTGCGTAACGTTGTTCTGCTGGAAGAAGCTTCCTGCTGATATAAACACATGGGTGAAGCCTGTCGTCCCACCGTTGCATCAAACAGCCACCTTTGCCCGTGCCTAAAGCGTCTGTTCTGAGAAAGAAAATTTTTCTAGCGTCTGGAATCGTTAAAATAGGATGCTTTGAGAATGAAGATTTTATTACATTCAATGAACAATTCGCATTGTCTGACCATTTTATTTTTAATGGTGCACCCTTGCACGTCAAGGCAGACAATGGTGCAGATAGGGAGGCAAAGTTAGGTATGAATTTATGATAATAATTTATAAACCCAATAAACTTCTTACTTCTTTCTTAGTTGAGGGAATTTTAATATCTAAGATGCTTTTAACTGTTTTTTCATCTGGACATAACTTATTCTGACTAATACGATGTCCTAAAAAAGATATTTCCCTGAAACCGATTTGAACTTTAGATGGACGCACTGTCAAACCGTGCGATCGTAAAAGATGCAATAAAGAGCTTAATCCCTGAAAATGTTCGTTCCATGATGAGTGGAATAAACAAATATCATCGATGTAGGTGATGATGTCCTGTCTGTTGTTTAATAGGAGGTCCATCATGCGTACGAATGTCGCAGGTGCATTGGCCAGACCAAAGCACATAAAATTCCACTGAGATAAACCAAGTGGTGTCGTAAAAGCTGCTAATGGCTTTGATTCCTCTGATAACGGGATTTGCCAGTATCCCTTTGATAGGTCTAATTTGCTAAAATATGTTGCCTGCGCTAGCTGAGGCAAAAGATCTTCTAAGATTGGCATTGGTTCAGCATCAGTAATGGTTATGCTTATCAATTTTCTAAAGTCGATACAAATTCTTAAAGATGTATCTGGTTTCTTAACCAAGACCATGGGAAAAGCATATGGTGAAGGAGATGGTGCTATTATACCCATGTCGAGCATTTCCTTAATCTCTTTTTCTACATGATCTTTATAGTGAAGAGGAATTGGATATGGTCGTAATTTAATTGGTTTGTGGTTGGTAATGACAATGTTATGTGTAATCACGTCAGTTCGACCAGGTAATTCAGTTAATACATCTTCAAAAGAGTTAAGAATGTCTTTAACTTGTTCTTGTAAAGAAGGATGAAGAAAGTGAGAAGTGGAAACATTTTTCCAAGATTCAACAGACTTAAGTGAAGGTAAAGTAAACCTCAAATGAATAGATGAAACAGTGTCCTCTGCATGGACCACAGCAAAAGATGAAAAAACAGTCTGATCAGTGATAGTGTTCCAAATGTCCTGTAATTCAGGAGGACGTTGAGTATATGCCTTTAACATATTGATGTGATATGTTTTGCATTTGCCTTTGATATTAATAGCATAATCAACATCAGTTATTTTCTTATTTATTGTGTATGGCCCCTGCCAAGAAATTAATAGTTTATTTTCTTTAGTATGAAGCAGTAAAAGAACCTCATCACCGGGTGAAAATTTTCTTACCTTTCGAGATTGGTTGTGAAGCAACCTAGATTTCTGTATGGAGTTTTGAATTGATTGCACTGCAACCTTACAAGCATCTGACAGATGCTGTCTGAGATCAATGACAAACTCGTAACTACTGCGAGTTTCTTCGTTTTTAGTGGAGCCAAGTAGTAAATCTTTTCATATGTGTACGGGACCTCTCGGATTAGCCCCATATACGAGCTCAAAGGGCGAGAACCCTGTACTATCATGTGGTACCTCTCTATAAGCAAAGAGAACTGCTGGTAACAGCTTGTCCCAATCACGAGGATTAGACTCTGTAACCGTTACTAACATCCTCTTCAGAGACCCATTGTAGCGCTCACAAACTCAATTTGAGCAAGGTCTATATGGACTTGTAAAAGCATGTTTAATATCTAGCATATTTTCAATCTGTGTCATTACCTGGGACATAAATTGAGTCCCCCTGTCAGATAAGATTATTTCAGGTAGCCATGTCCTTGAAAATATTAAAAACAATGCCTCTGCCACTGAAATAGTAGTAATTTCTTTTAATGGTATGGCCTCAGGCCATTTTGTACAAAGATCAATGCATATTAAAATATGACGGTGTTTCCGCTCTGACATGACTGACATCGGACCAATGATGTCAATAGCAATCTTCTGAAAAGTGCGTGTTGGTACATCTGTTATTTGTAAGGGTGCCGTATGATCTTTGCCCTTACAAGCCACTTTCTGGCATGTCGGACATGAACGACAATGTAGTCTAACGTCTTTGTTTATGCCAAACCAATAAAAACAGGAAGTAACTCTGCTTAAGGTGCGCTTAACACCCATATGACCTGCCATAGCGATATCATGACTGGTTTTTAAAACCAAAGGTCTAAAAGTTCTAGGTACCACAATTTGTGTGTAAGCATTTGTACCTTTATTAAAACATCTAGTCAAAATAGAGTTTTTTAATTTAAAACAAGACGTTGATTGCTTCGTATGTATGACCTCTCCAGATTGAGCCAAACCAAACAAACGTGTCAAAGATTCGTCTTCATGTTGTTTTGTTACAAATAACTCTGGAGAAATGTTATGTGCATGTCGTAAAGATGCATCTTCAGTAAGTACTGATGGTGAATCAGCTTTTAAAACAGCTGAATGTTGAGCCTTAGTAAGTACAGCATTAGCCACGAGTGGGTGAAATTTAACAAATTCTTCAATCTCAACAGGAGAACATTATTTTATTCCTGGGATATTTCCAATAATTAAATATGTGACAGGATTTTTAATACTCAAGTTGTTACTAGACCAGTATAAAAGGGTGTGTCTATTTCTACCTTTGCCAGTGGGAACCATTCAATAGTCCCGCCAAATGTGACACATTTTACTGAACCACCAGTCAAGGCTGTTTTATCAATGAGTGATTCTCTAATACCTACAATTGTTGATCCAGTATCCCGAAGTACAGTTATGGGCCGGTTATATACGAAACACTTATGTATAGTGAGACGTCCTATGTTCTCACATGATGCCATTGCAGGCAATGTATGACCGCATAATAATCTCGTTTGCAAACCTGGTACATACAAAGTTTTACACTCTGTACACTCCTCATTATTATTTCCCTTTATGACACAAGCATCCGCCTGGTCAGTATCAGGAGTATCATCATTTTGCTCCGCACAAACATTAGCATGTTGTTGTTTTCTGCTGGCATGTCGTAAATTATTTTGGTTAACAACTTTCTTGTAATTTTGTCTATCACCACTATTTTGATTATTATGGTAATTATTAAACCTACCATTCCATGGTGGTCTTTCAATGGACGATTGTCTGTACCCTTTGTAATTGATATCATCTACCATTGTGATATCCGCGACCCCTGTTGGAGAAATTACGAAACCTATTTCTCCCATATGGTGAAGGTGAATGCCTACCAGGAAAGTTGTACCTCCCTCTATTGGAGGAGCGGAAGTCAAACCTATTTCTACCATCTGTACTCTTAGAACGATGACGGTAGTCTCCATGGTCATGATAGGCAGCACAAACTGGTAAAGAATCATCTGGTGCAGATCTCTTCATCCCTCTATCTGGATGGGCTGTGGCATATTGTCGTCCGAGTGTTTCACATTCTTCAATAGTCTTTGGACGTCTTTCCTGCAAAAAAGCTTTAAGGCCGGCACTACTTGCCGAGAGAACTTTGTCTCTTAAACCCAATTAACTGCTAGACAGCTTACAAGCGAGATAACCAAAAAATCCAACCTGTACCTACAAGTATTTTACTGATAAACTCCCCTAGACCAAAAACACGACCTTAACATATTACACCGCCCGTATAATATAATAATTTTTTTTGAAAAAAATACATCAAAGAAAAATATAGGGGTCGATAAATTACTAATCTCTACACATAAGGATTACACAATGTTAAGTCGTGATAACAAAAGTGAACAAAAGAAGGATAGAAGTAAGTGTAAAGTACAAACGAAGTGAAGTATAGAAAAGTAAAGAGATAAGCATACAAAGCACATGAACTTCAAAGTAATATCAAGTATATGAAGTATAGACTAGCCATAACAACAAAAGTAAAAAGAGAAAAGAACAGATGAAATACAAGAGGAATGAGCAGTAAAGAAAAAAGGCATGCAATCAGAATAAAGAAAACAATGGTATATCAAGGAAAATAATTACATAACACAATGCATTATATAAATGAACACCATTATAGTACAATAGCATCCATTATAAAAAAACAATGATAATCTAAATCAAAGAATAAGTAATTAGCTATTATGTAAAACAAAATAGTCTGATGTGCATGACAACCAAGTTAATACGCTCAAGGAGTAACAAATAATGAGCACATAATGGACATCAAAATAAACAACACCATTATACATAGCTATAGGTGACTCACAATCAAGCGTCAGGTGAGGAAAAAATACACCACAACCTCAGAAAAAATATCTTCTCAAAGTACCAATATCGTATACAGTTATCCCTAGCGCACAATCACGCGCCGGGCAAAGAAAAATATTACAATGCCAGAAAAAAATACATCCTCTCATGTCTTCATATTTCTCAAAAGTATAATATTGAAATGAATTGCAATGATTAATCAAGTCAAAATAGTATAATCATTACCATAGTAATACTTTCATCATTTCAAAACTCAGAAGTATACAAACAATATAGTAATGCAATTGTGCGTAACGATGAACCAACATATTATTATAAAAAAGTTACATCATATCCTAATATAATACTATCTAATTCGCTTTATATAAGATGACAAATTCTAATGATCCAGGAGCATCCTGTTAGTCGGAAGCCCAAAAACATCTAGAGAGGCGACAAACTGGCTCCACAGGAATGGCAATTCTTGCGAAAATTCCAACGATAAACATCTCAAACATATAATAAAGTAGCTGAGACTCTCTTGGTAAAGCATACGCTGTGGAAAAACACAAATGGAAAACTCTGTTTGGTAAAGGTAAGACTTTATGATATACAACAGCTAATCCTATAGTAAACCTATCAACTGTGGCTGTGTAAACTTCCGGCCCTTGTATGGTGATAATCAAACCTTCCTCCGTTACACAAAAAAGGGTAACAGAGAAAGTAGCACAGTCTAACTTGGAATAATAATCATATAGAGTGATAAAAGTATTCGAGACAACTGGCAGTGTAAAATAATGTACGGTAAAGTTATGAATATACAAGATACCGACATCAATAGGCAAATCCATAAGATGGTAATAATGACCAAAAGTGTCATGATGTTTAACAATCTGAGATTCTGCGCAAGACAAACGAAATGCAGTAGACAAATGCGTAGATCTCCAAGGCTGACCTGAAGTCATAGCCTGTGTATTGGACAAAGAAAAAAGCAAGAAATATACCATAAAGGTGTAAAAGCAGATAGTAGTAAACTTGGACCTACGTCGAAGTTAAAAAGAAAAGCAGTAAGTACGACAAAAAGTCGTAAAAGACAAAGATACTAAGCTAAAAGGCCCAGTAAGAAAAGTACTCATAAGGTATAGATATGTACTAACAACGAGGTCCGTACATGTAGCAAAGAAAACACTAGTTATAGCGGAAAAGAAGTTGTAATCAACGTGACTGGATGTAGATTCAGTCGTAGCTATAAAGTTAGTGTGTGTGTGTCAGTCAAAACTGAAGCATCTTCACATTTATAATAGTAGGTAAAGAAGAATCAGAGTTAGAGTAACGACGTACTGAGGTATGTCGAACTGGGCTAAAAGAAGCACCAAAATTAGCATGATGAACAGTCGTATCATCAAAACTGCAAAATTGCACCAAATTAGCAGAATGTATTGCGTTAGCAGAATGTACTTGGTGATAAGATTTTGGCATAGTTCCTAAGGTGGAAGCAGTAAGGTTATGTTGCCGTTCCCAAGCAGCAATTTGTACCGGCGTACACACCTTTACACCATGTATCTGTCCGACAGCAAGGTCGGCGATAGGTGCTCTGAGCAAACATGCGTGTATATAACCAGTGAAAAATGATGTGGCAATGTGGACTATGGCAGTCGGAAAAGTTTCAAGTGTCCCACCAAATGTCACACATTTTACCATTTTACCTATAGCGCAAGATGGATGGACTAGAGACTGTCTAATCCCAACAGTCGTACATCCAGAATAAAATAGAACTGAAACAGGATTATTATTCACAAATCCTTTATGTGGGGTAAGAGACCATCTTCCGTCATGCGCAGCTAAGGCAGGAAGAGGGGGTAGAGGATGACGAACGAACGAACGAGCGAACAAACATTATTTTTCGAAGGGTTGAGAATTGGGCGCGCAGGCCCGTCTAACATTCTGCCCTTTCACTCTGATTAATCTTGCATACTATATCCTTTTATTCCCACGTATTACTTTAAGCATTAATTTAAAGGCATGCAACATTATAAAGTTAACATAACAGCATTCATTTACAGTATACAATCATAATAAAAAATGAAAAGTTTTTTTTTAAACAAACAAGATAGTGACTGAAGAAATATAATAATAATAAACATAAAATAAAATAATATAAACAAAACAATAAATAAATAAGTTCTGTATACCGACACTCACTTATGCGGTCAAAACGTCTAATCTGTATTTTTGAATGTGTCATCAATCCTCAATACAAAAATTACAAAAACACATTCTCGCTTACATCCATACATTCTTGGCGGAAATTGAAATAATAATAACTCTTTCTTGCGCACTTCTGTAGCAGGAAAAGTCTTTCAGCAGTTTGAAAAAAAAATTATATCTGCATGTACATCACCCATTTAAGCAAACGGAAACATTCACATCTCTAAAGTACAGTGGTATGCGGGTACATTCTCACATACATTACATTATATAATAGTATTACATGGATATAAAACAAATTATTCCCATTAACAACGAGCGGAAGAGGAAAAGAAATGTTGACCTACGGATGAGATGTTGACAGGCAAATGATGTTTCTATGGGGGTAGATAATCAGTGTTTAGGAAGTGTTTGAAAAGTGCTTTGTTAAATGAATATTGCGTAGGTAGGCTTTTTAGGTGGTGTGGAAGGCTGTTCCATAAGTAGGCTCCAGAGTAGGCTAGACTCTTTTTGGACAGGTCGATCCTAGGTTTGGGCAGACGTAACTGATGTAATTGTAGTCCCTCTCTTCTACTGGTTTGAAACAATGATCGTTGGTACGGCGCAAATCAAGGTAGTTATAGCTGTAGGTTGGAACAAAGTTGTGCACTCCGGGCACTGAGATGCTCTCTCGAAATCGAAAGCAACGCAAGCAATAGTGTTAGAGGCGCTATTATTATTGTTACCTTGATTATTAATAACCTGGGATTCTTGTTGAGCAGAGTTAGCATGGCGATAAGATCTATTATTATTTGGAGATCTACTGTCATATCACGATCTATCAATTTGAGATCTACCGTCATATCGCGATCTATCACGACTATTATCTCTATTGAGAGCATTGTTATTCGCTCTATTGAAACTATTGTTCTGATTTGAACCCCAGTTAGCATTGTCGCGATTACTATTTCCCCTTTGATCAAAATATCTGTTAGATGAATTTTGTTGTCCTCGAGAAAAATTATTGTAAGGTTGGTAATCTCCATTATAGTTACCTCTTCCAAAATTTCCATAATTATTGGGACCAAAATTTTGAGGACCGTTAAATTGTCTCCAATTTCTTGAAGAAGAATCATTACGTGGTGGACCCTATTGGTTCTGTCCAAAATTCCAATTATCTCTGCTACCAAAATTGGGTTCAGCACTTTGAGATCTACGTCACCAATTAGGGCCATATGGCATTGCTGAAGCCACGGGTAAACCTTCTTCGACTTTAGAATTGCTAACCGTTACATTTGGATGTGCCGTGACATATTGGCAACAGTATTATTCCATGTCTTTCAAATTTGGGGGTTTTCGTTCATGTAGAAAAGAAAGAAAAGATTTATTCACTGACGACATAACTTTGTCACAAAGCAGTAAGTCCATAAGGGCTTCATATGTGTGTTCAGTTTTTGAAAGTTCAACCCAACGTGAAAATGTAAGGCGAATAATTAATATAAATTCTGAAAAATCTTTCCCTGTCTCTGGCAATAGAGACTTAAAACATAGGCGATAACTTTCTTCATTCAGTTGGTATTTTTTAATAAGGCCGCTCTGACAACATCATAGTTATACTTGTTAGGACCTTCCATCATACTTATAGAATTCAAAGCTTCACCCTTAAGTATGTTCATAAGTTGTGCAACATATTGCGTCTTGTCTATCTTATGAGATTCGCATGAAAGTTCAAATCTATTTAGATAGAATGAGATATCATCGCTGGCAGAGTTGAAAGCAGGTAATTTAATATCATGAGGTTTAGTATTTGCCTTATTAGAAGTTGTCTGATTGTTTGTCTCATTTTGTGTATTACCCATATTTACTACCTTTATTTTCTCCAGCTCTATAGATAAGATCCTTTCCTCGTGTAGTCTTTGGTTTTCTTCAGCTCGCATCTGCAGCTTCTTCTCTTTAGCTTGCATCTGCAGCTTCTTCTCTTCAGCTTGCATCTGCAGCTTTTTCTCTTCAGCTTGCATCTGTAGCTTTTTCTCTTCCATTTGCATTTCCACTTGGTGTTTCATTTTTCTCTCTTCAGCTTCTATTTTTTGTTTTTCAGCTTTCAATTTTTGTTTCTCAATTTCCGTTTTCTGTTTTTCAGCCTCCATTTGCATTTGCATTTTCTATCTTCAGCGTCTCTTTGCTGTTGAATTTTTCTCTCTTCAGCTTCTATCTTCTTTTTTTTCCATTTCCATTTGAAATTTTCTCTCATCTGCCTGCATTTGCAATTTCATATTTTCAGCTTCCATGTTCTGTCTCTTTTCTTCAGCCTTCTGCGTCTTGGCATATTCAACAAGTGCGAAATCTTTTACTTCCTCATTAGTCATCCCAAGGGATCTCCCTTGTTCAATGAAATAATCCAAAGTAGACATAATGCTGTATTATGAGGTATATAACTTATATAAATATACCTGTAGAAATTCCCTATATCCCAACTCAGTGGGTGACAAGTCCTTGCTCGAGAACTTGTATAATTACCTTATTTCTAAATAATATAATTAATCACCTATATATCTATTGTGCATTATAATATTGACAGTGTATGACAAACTAGATAATACAAATAAGAGAGACAAAGACAGGATATAAAGAACAAATGATCACGTTCGCAGAAATCAACAAATGTAAGAAAGCAGAAATAAAGCAGAAAATATTGCAAAGCTTGCAACGACAACTGCGAAGAGAACGACAAGACAAACGACAACACAGTGTATAAAGGAAAAATTTGTATGGAACTAAACGATAGGAAGGGGAGGAAGACAATCACAAACAAATTAATCAAAAACTAAAGAACAGCAAAAAATATAACGAAAACAACAATGAGACATCTCGTCACACCTAAACAATTATAAATAATGAATGAATTCGGCTTAAACAGAGTATGCCCCGAACTATATCAGGGATCTTTTACGACACAAACGGAGACAAAACAGTCCCTATAGAACGCTTTCGTACGCCCTCGGTGAAGTGGGATATATCCTACGAAAGTCTCCACCTAACCTGCCCGCTGAAATATGAACACACATAACATAGAAACATTTAACATAAAAGTAAGGATCTAATGGAGTGTACTGAGGAAGGCTTAATCAACTACACAGAGGCACAGTTTACAACAACAAACAGCCACTTATCTTTCAAAATGAAAAAAATCCCGGCTTTCACAATAGGAGAAAAGATGTACAAGGTAAACACGGTCTACAGCAATCCCATGGTGATCGATACTGGAACTCCAGACATCAGAAGTTGGCTGGAACACTGCAAGTCTTGAGTTGAACAACTTGTATAGACAACTCCTTTTGTTGATGAAACTTGTTAAAAAAACTTGGACTGGTTACTCTGTAGATCTTCTGTCGAACAACGTGTGCTTCACTGTTTATAGCCCCATATTACTGGCGACCACTGTTGAATGCTAGTTTATCCAGGAAGAAGATGATAATGTCAATGTTATAGTAGGTGCGCTGATAAAGGCAATCAGCTATGTCGGGCTTACAGGTGGCCGACTGGGTGTGTGTTTGTGTGAAGCTATCAATGGACGCGAATGCATGTAGTTCTGGCTCAAAACATGAGTAATCACACACCATAATACACATCACAGGTACCTGACATCTAAACTGGTATACGAGCACTGGAACAGGTAACACTGTGAACTCTAGTAAACATCATAGTCAGAAAATGTAGAAACGACTGGAACGTCTATAACTGTTTAATATACTGGTACAAGCGCCACATCAAACGTAACCATGCTGGTATCACAGCATATAAGCACATCATAAATAGTACACTGTCACAAGTACAGTTCACGATCAATTCTGACACCTCAGGTACACATCAAATCGATAGGTAGATAAATGCAGAAAATAAAAAAACCCAAGCACAGTAGCTGCATAAATACAATGACATCTATATCGTCAGGCTCAACATAACTCATGGGAGAAAACACCTTCCCTATAATAATAATCTGTCGACCTCACAAATCTCCCTCATCGAAGATATCAACACATAACGGCCTATAATCCAAGGCCCGAAAAAATCTTTAACAATGTACATTCTGCAGAATACATATATCAGCCTTTATATCCACGGCTTTATGAAATCTTAGGAAATATCACAATCCTTTTCACCAAAACTATTCTCTATATCGGGACACACTGACCATAATCGTCAGTCCCTTCTCTAAGCTATCTCAGCATTCGAATGTTACGAAAAATCTCCCCGCCTAAAAACCACTCAGTAAAAAATTCATCCCCCACGCAAAAACGCAGCTGAGCCGTGAGCTCAACTCATCTCGAATATTCGAGAAAATTCGCGATGTTATTATTAAACCCAACTAACCGCTAGACAGATTACAAGCGAGATAACCAAAAAATCCAACCTGTGCCTACAAGTATTTTACTGATAAACTCCCCTAGACCAAAAACACGACCTTAACATCAGCAATCACCTGACAAAAGGGCAGAGGGAGAAGACTCAGAAGGTTCTGGAGAATCATACAGAAGTGTTAACGGACAAACCGGGACACACTAACTTGTTGGAGTATGATATGACGTTGCTAGACCCAACACCCATCTGTATGAGAGCCTATACTATCCCATTCGCTAAGGAACAAGCTTTTAAAGGAGAGATAGAATATTTATTACAAGAAGGAATTACTTCTCATAGTGAATCTCCTTATAGCTCCAGTGTGGTATTGTTGAGGAAACCCTCTGGGGAACATAGGCTGTGCATAGATTACAGGAAACTGAATGCTGTCGCAGAAAGTCAGGTGGATCCATTACCTGATACTAATCAACTGTTTGCCAGATTGATTAAGGCAAAATATTTTTCAAAGGTAGATCTCAGTAAGGGATATTATCAGATTCCAGTGAAGCCTGAGATTCGACCTTATCTGGCCTTTAGCACCTCGGAAGGGCACTATGAGTTCAATATGTTGCCTTTTGGATTGAAGAATGCTCCGAGTGTATTTTCCAGAATGATGAGAAAATTATTGGATCCCCTGAAAAATCCATGTATTACTAATTTCATGGATGACATCCTCATTGCCACTGAAACATTTAAGGAACATTTAGACTCTCTAAATATGTTATTTGACAGACTCAGAGAGGCAAATCTGACTGTTAGAGCCACCAAATGTTGTATTGGCTGCAAGGAATTGGAGTTCCTGAGACACACTGTACATCAGGGTAGCGTGACCTCTGATCCCCTAAGAACTTAGAAAAATTACAGAGAGCACCCAGACCACAGACTAAGAAAGATGTGAGATCCTTTGTCTCACTTTTTGGGTTCTTTCAAAAATATATCCAGAATTTTAACTCTGTGTGTGCTCCTCTGACAGATCTAACTCGTAAAGTGAAGCCAGACAAAATAGAATGGTCAGCAGAATGTGAGCTGGCATATAATGAGCTGAAACAAAAACTCACCAGTAAGCCCATATTGAAACTACCTGATTTGAGTCAGGAATTTGTGGTGAGAACGGACGCTAGCAATGCGGGATTGGGAGCCACGTTGTTACAAAGGTCTTCATTACCAGACGGAGGCTTGAACCCCGTTGCTTATGCCAGCCGCAAATTGAACAGAGCGCAGCAAAATTACTCCACTCTAGAAAAAGAGTGTTTAGCCTTAGTTTGGGCAATAAAGAAATTCCAAATCTATCTATATGGTAGGCATTTCGTGGTCAAAGCGATCACAGCCACTGGTTTTTCTTGCTCAAGCAAAACATGGTAATGCACGATTGTTAAGGTGGTCTCTTCTCATACAACCTTACTCGTTTACCATTAAGTACATTCCTGGATCGCAGAACGTTGGATCAGATTTCTTGAGTAGCCACCCACCTGCAGGAATCCAGGATCACACTAAGGCAGAGTAGAGTCAATTTGACATAATTTGAACGTGATTGTAATACAGATATGAAAGCTGAACTAGTGGTTCACGCTTTTCTAACGGGGGAGATATGAAGTGAAATGAATCTGTATGACAACACGCTCAAAAATTCCCCGCTTAAAAACTAGTTAACGTATTTTTAAATCTATAAATAACTACAGTATTTGAAATTTGTCTGAGGGCCCAGTCAAATTTACCGCCAACAATTTCTCTAGTATATTTGAATTTGTCTAGGAAACATGTCAAAAGTTACCGCCCACCAAAATTTATCTAAGAGCATAGTACCAATTTAACAACCAATCAAATCGTTTCCTTTTCTTGTAGTGATAAGAAAATTTTGGTTGACGTGGAAATAATGCCTATTTTGTGTTTTTGACCGAAAGTAAATAATTTATTTCTTAATAACTAAAGATAATTAAAATGAAAGGGATATCTCGAATTATAGCGGCGCTGACATTGCTTAACACCAAAACATAAAGATTCCCTCATAATAAAATTATATTAACTTAGAAAAATTAAATTTAGTGATATTTTTACATCAGGGTAATGCCCCATTTAATTACTTAAAAATTACCCAGATTGAAATGCAAAAAAAAACTAAGGGGAAAACTATATAGAACGATAGAGAGAAATTGGCCGTTTAATTATCACTTTTGATAATTAAAATCGGTCCACAAATAACTAGAATATAGAATGTTCAAATTTGGTCAGATTATACAAACACGCTTAGAATCGCAATAGTCTCAAGTCTCAAAAATTAACTTTTTGACTTTCCTCTGATTGGTAGGGTGTAGATCTATAAATAGAACAACCGCTTGTAGTTTTCCGCCATTAAATCAAAAAATTCACGCCGAGCTGACATAACCTAAAAGACTGTATGACCAAGCCTTTGCCGTTTGAACTGAGAGAGCAGTGATAAGAACCCTTTTACGGCCAGTCAGCTTGTGTGAACTTATTTACCTGAGGGTAAGAAAGATAATTTTATTTGCTTATTTTGTTAATATTTAACTTGTGAGTAAACAGGCTATGTGTTCCATATTAATTCGAATACTGCCGGCGGGATGTGTTGTGTCACGCTGACCTAAGTAGGAATGTGTGTAGTAAGCAGGCTTGTTCGAAATGAAATGAGATTATAATGCTTAATTAAAGAGATAATAACACATGAAAAACCGAGTTCGATAAAAGTCTGAAAGGAAGACATGCAGATAGAATGTTCAATGCTCCTACAAGAAAATGTCAGATATCTAGAGAATTGAAAATTCCCATTAATACGAAATTTCTCAGGCTTCAGCTGGGAAAAGGCTATTTCAGAATCGAAGAACCTTACTGTGGAGAATGTCTTCAGGACAATAATATATAACATTTCTTGTTAAAATGTAAGAGGTATGAACAAATGCGAATACCAATATTAGATTATTTGCAGGCTACAAATTCATCCATAAATATAGACGAGGTGTGAAGAGTAGACATACATAGGGAACAGTAAAATATAGTTAAACAATATTTAACAAGAACAAAAGTTAGTATATAGTGACTGATGGGTAAATGAAACGTAGAATAACGATCTAGAGATGTTTTCATAAAACTGATTACTTACGACAAATGAAAGTTGATTAAATATCCCACTAAGATCTAGTGATGTTTTCATAAAACTTATTACTTACGACAAATGAAAGTTGATTAAATATCCCACTAGGGATCCCCTCTCTCCATTTCTTGTTTTTGTTTTGGTGTTTTTACTGAGGCTTTTTATTATCTTTTTTATTTATTAACATACACACACAGAATACAATAATTTTGATTTGTTCTATTTACAATGATTGAACATAGAATATGGTTTCATTTTTGTAAATTGGCAATTTTCGATATTGTGTGGACTTGAAAACACTATACATCCTGGGAGCCGCGCTAGCGTAGTGGTTACAACACCGCTCTGGCGACCGGGTGATACAGGATCAAACCCGGGCGACGGCATTTGAGGATTTTTCGTCGACCGGGATTTGGACTGGATTAACTCGAGACCTGGCGAGAACTTTTGAAGGAGTGTCGTCGACCAGGGACTGGCGGCTCCTGAGCCGACCCAGCTGCAATGGGTACCTCCGAAATCGGCGAGTATTTGCCTGAATGGCGAGGGACACCTGTCTCTGTACAAGAAATAAAGGGATACTCACGTAAAACCAATGTCAGGTTAGACATAATATAATAACCTGAGATTTCGCCTCGAGTATTAGCGGGCGAACGCAAAAAAAAACAAAAAAACAAAAAAAACTATACATCCTTATTATAACCCTTCAGGGATTGAACGGGATATTTTTCATCATCAAGTTAAACAAAATCCTACTAAAGTCATGTCCTACAATAATTTGATTCGGTCCCCAGCGTCTGGGATTCACAAATAGCACTGACAAACAACATTTTTCTTTCTTATATAAGAATAAGTGTTCTTAGGTCAGTTTCTTGCGCTGATTTCAAATTTGAAATCCGTTTATCTCTATCACGTCGGGTTCTTAAGATATTTGTGAATAAATATATTTTTGGGAAACCGTTACTTGCTCTGTTTCATTTTTACTATATAACTTTTTAAAAATTAATAAAATGCAAAATAATTCTACTTTTTATACTGCTAAAAGATGCATGACATATGTTACGTTATATTTCAAATAGTTACTGTATTTTGAAATAATTCCGAGTGAAATATGGCTTCTAGAAGTTGTAGAAATTCGGCTGATCTGTTCTGTTACGTGTGCGGATATTTTACCGATCGTGTTAACCAGAAAAACTTTACACCATTGCTAAAGAAAGCATATGAACTTTATTTCGATTCGAAAGTTGATGATGCAAATAAATCTTGGAAGCCAAATGCAGTTTGTTCGACTTGTGCAAATACATTGGCAGGTTGGTTACGAAAATCGCCGAAGCATAAGTTGATGCCTTTTGGAGTGCCAGTAATATGGCGTGAACCGACAAATCACACTACTGATTGTTACTTCTGCTTGACAAATATCTATGGTTTCACTTTTAAAACTAGAAAGTCTGTGGTTTATCCAAATATTGAATCGGTTTCGAAACCAGTGCCTCGTGATCCAATCATGTGTCCGATCCCAGTTCCACCAGAACAATATCCGTTGGACGTGAATGAACCATCAGAAAGTGATAGTTTACCTGCTTTAGAAACTAATTCTGACTCGGATTATATACCGGTGAATGATGGTGTTCACTTAATTAACCATTCAGAACTTTCAGATCTAATACGTGATCTCGCTCTCACCAAAGGACACTCGGAATTACTCGGTTCGCGACTCAAAGAATGGAATCTTTTAGCGCCCAATACTCCGATATCTAAATTTCGTCATAGACACAGAGAACTTGTTCAATACTTTGAGATGGATGATGACATTTGCTATTGCAAAGATGTAAAAGGTCTAATGGTGCACCTCGGTCATGAGCACATAGTCAACGAATGGCGACTTTTCATCGACTCTTCCAAGACTAGTCTAAAAGCCGTGTTATTGCATAATGGAAATTTATTTTCATCAATTCCAGTCGCCTACTCTGTTCATATGAAAGAAACTTATGACAATATGGCTATACTTTTGGCAAAAATAAAGTACAATGACTACCAATGGCGGATTTGTGGAGACCTAAAGGTCATTGCAATTCTCACGGGCATGCAGACTGGGTATACTAAATTTTGTTGCTTCCTATGTGAATGGGACAGCCGCAACAGACAGGAACATTATGCAAGAAAGGTGTGGCCTATCAGGGATCGTATGCAGCTCGGGCATAAAAATGTAATACACGAGCCATTAGTTAACAAAGACAGCATCATTTTACCACCGTTACATATAAAGTTGGGGCTCATGAAGAATTTCGTAAAAGCGTTAGATAAAACGAGCAAAGCTTTCACTTATCTTCGAGAAAAGTTTCCGCAAATTAGCGATGCAAAGATAAAGGAAGGTATCTTTGTAGGACCTCAGATTAGGAAAGTTATTGCAGACAAACAATTCTAGAACTTGTTACATGGTAGTGAACTTCGCACATGGATGGCATTCAAATCGATCGTCGATAACTTTCTGGGAAATCACAAATCTGTCGACTATGTGCATATTGTTAAGCAGTGCATAGATGCATACAGAATTATGGGCTGTAACATGTCCCTCAAAATCCATTTGCTCAATTCGCATCTTGACTTTTTCCCTGACAACCTTGGCGAAGTCAGCGATGAACATGGAGAACGATTCCATCAAGATATCGCCGTAATGGAGTCACGTTATCAAGGACGGTGGAGTGTGACCATGCTTGCCGATTATTGTTGGATGCTTCATCGCGATGTACCACATGCCATTCACCGACGAAAGTCGACTGCAAAGAAATTCAAGCCTACATAACTGTTATACTTCTTGTACAAATGATGTTGTAATACTGTATGCGTTGTTAAAAAACTTCAATTGCGTATTTCTAGAGATCCCGACCTGATAGAGAAAAACGGTTTGCAGATTTAAAAACAGCGCATTAAAATTGACCAGAAAAACATAGAAATGTTAGAGAAAGAAAAAAAAAGTTTTTTTTTGTTAGTCAGTGTAGTCGACGTAAATGGTCTTGCCCCTGTGTCATTGTTGAGAACGCCGCCCCTAAGTCATATATTTGCTGTCTTGTGTCATTAAATACAGAGATAATTATTGTCCGCACGTTTATTACATTCAAAATTAAGTACCTAACATTAAGTCTGAAATCATCGATAGGCCTACTCAATACGTGTCCTAAATACTATTTAAGCAACTGCTTCAACATCACGTGGCAGAAGACGACTGGGTGAGTTTGTGTATGTTTTGTATTTATTTAAATGCGATAAATATTGGGGTCAAGAAGAACGACATGGTATCATCTGTAACTGGACAATACCATACTTTCTGTTATATTAATGATGTCACGTGTTTCCGCTGTGTCCTGTTAGAGCGGTAGTAATAGGAATTCAGACTAGGGTATGCCGCTTGAGACTTCGAGTAAGGGGACCGTAAGGCACGCGACCCATCGCAATGTTTCCAGTGACCCAATTGTAAGTGATGACTGTAGATTGAGAATTAATGTGTTATTGTCAGTCTCCACTTTACCTGCTAGTTTCCCGTATGTTAACCACGTTTCTGCTCGTGCACTATTAAAGCATGCAACATCAGTTGGAAAGAATTCAAGACTAATCGACAAATAAGAGAAGACTCTAGGCAGAAATATGTCTCCGACTATATAAGGAAAAGACGATGGTCATATATCGGTCATGTCCTACGAATGCAAAACAACAGAATACCACTACAGGCGCTCACTTGGGTTCCTGAGGGTAAGCGGAAAAAAGGAAGACCAAAAGAAACACTCAGAAGAACAATAATAAGAGAAGGAAGAACGTTGGGCCTAAATAATGTGCAAGAGCTAAGAGGAGTGGCGTCACAACGAACAACCTGGAGAGCACTGGTTTCTGCCTTATGCGCCGTGTTTGGCGCTTAAAGAATTTATTATTATTATTATTACTATTAAAGCATTAATTAATATTTTAGCCAATAAATAAGTTTAATGGCAATATTATCATTTTCCCCCCTGGAATTGTCCACGTCCAAAGGCGTCTAGGATGCTGTTTAAACCAGGTGTTTCCTACTATCATATCATGAGCTCTTGCTTATATTATTTTGTTATTCAGGTGTTTTACTTATATTAATTTGTTATTCAGGTGTTTTACTTATATTAATTTGTTATTCAGTTGTTTTAGTTATATTAATTTGTTATTCGGGTGTTTTACTTTTATTAATTTGTTATTCAGGTGGTTTACTTATATTAATTTGTTATTCAGGTGTTTTACTTATTTTACTTTTGTTCCTGTGGTGTCTAGCTTACATTATTTTATTATTCAGGTGTTTTACTTTCTTTTTTACATGTCTTACTTGGCTATTTACCTTCCAGTGTCTTACTTATGATGCTGTGTTATTCCAGTGTTTTAGGATTTAATGGTGTTTTATAGCATTGCACTTAACGTATTTTACTCCACTTTGTTTTTGTGGGCAACAACTTACATTTTTTTGCTCTTCGTTTTATTAATTTACATTAATTTGCGTGTCTTACTTTTCTCCTACATTACTTTGCTCTTCTCTTTTCTAACTGCTCTTATAGTTTCTAATTGCTTTTCTAGTCTCTAATTGCTCTTGTAGTTTCTAATAGCTCTTCTAGTTTCTAATTGCTCTTCTAGTTTCTAATTGCTCCTCTAGTTTCTAATTGCTCTTCTAGTTTCTAATTGGATGGGTGTGAAAAAAAATCGAAAAAAGGTGATTCGTCTTACGAGGACAAAAGACAAACAAAATAGCCAACGTTACAGCCACAAGGCCTTCGTCAGGGAAAGGAAAGAAAGTGAAGGCTAGATAGGACTCATAATAACCTAAATAAATATAAAAGTTTAAATTAAAAACTAGGTACTTCCCTGAAGGCGTCGAAATCCTAACCTAATAGTTTCTAATTGATCTTCTAGTTTCAAATTGCTCTTCTAGTTTCAAATCGCTCTTATAGTTTCTAAATGCTCTTCTAGTTTGTAATTGCTCTTCTAGTTTCTAATTGCTCTTCTAGTTTCTAATTGACCTTCTAGTTTCTTATTGCTCTTCTAGTTTATAATTGCTCTTCTAGTTTCTAATTGCTCTTCTAGTTTATAATTGATCTTCTAGTTTCTAATTGATCTTCTAGTTTATAATTGTTCTTCTAGTTTCTAATTGATATTCTAGTTTATAATTGATCTTCTAGTTTCTAATTGCTCTTCTAGTTTATAATTGATCTTCTAGTTTCTAATTGCGCTTCTAGTTTCTAATTGCTCTTCTAGTTTCTAATTGCTCTTCTAGTTTATAATTCTTCTTCTAATTTCTAATTTGTCTTCTAGTTTATAATTGATCTTCTAGTTTATAATTGATCTTCTAGTTTATAATTGATCTTCTAGTTTATAATTGATCTTCTAGTTTATAACTGATCTTCTAGTTTCAAATTCTAATTGCTCTTCTAGTTTCTAATTGCACTTCTAGTTTATAATTGCTAAGATAGTTTCTAATTGCTCTTATAGTTTATAATTGATCTTCTATTCTAATTGCTCTTCTTGTTTCTAATTGCCCAGCTAGTTTATAATTGATCTTCTTGATTTTTATTGATCTTCTACTTTCTAATTGCTCTTCTAGTTTATAATTGTTCTTTTAGTTTCTAATTGCTCTTCTAGTTTATAATTGTTTTTCTAGTTTCTAATTGTTCTTTTAGTTTCTAACTGTGCTTCTGGTTTCTAATTGTGCTTCTAGCTTCTAACTGCTCTTCTAGTTTCTAACTAATATTTTCTAATTGATCTTCTAGTTTGTAATTGGTGTTCTAGTTTCTAATTGTCTTCTAGTTTCTAACTGTTTTTCTCGTTTCTAATTGTTCTTCTAGTTTCTAGTTGCTCTTCTAGTTTAAAATTGCTCTTCTATTTTTTAATTGCTCTTCTAGTTTCTAATTGCTCTTCTAGTTTCTAATTGCTCTTCTAGTTTCAAATTGCTCTTTTATTTTCTAATTGCTCTTCTAGTTTCTAATTGCTCTTTTTGTTTCTAATTGCTCTACTAGTTTCTAACTGCTGTTCTTGTTTCTAACTGCTCTTCCATGATGTAACTGCTCTTCTAGTTTATTATTGATCTTCTAGTTTCTAATTGCTCTTCTAAGTTCTAATTGTTCATCTAGTTTCTAATAGTTCGTTTAGTTTCTAATTGTGCTTCTAGTTTCTAATTGCTTTTCTAGTTTCTAATTGCTCACGTTGTTTCTAACTGCTCTTATAGTTTCTAACTGATGTTCTAGTTTCTAACTGCTCTACTAATTTATAACTGCTTATCTAGTTTCAAATTGCTCTTCTAGTTCCTAATTGCTCTTCTAGTTTCTAATTGCTCATGTAGTTTCTGTTTGTCTTCTACTGTATGACCGCTCTTCTAGTTTCTAACTGCTCTTCTAGTTTCTAATTTCTCACGTAGTTTCTTACTGCTCTTCTAGTATTTAATTGCTCTTCTAGTGTCTAACTGCTCTGCTAATTTCTAATCGTCTTCTAGTTTCTAATTGCTCTTCTAGTTTCTAACTGCTCCTCTAGTTTCTAATTGTTTTCTAGTGTCTAATTGTCTTCTATTTTCTAATTGCTCTTCTAGTGTCTAATTGCTCTTCTAGTTTCTGTTTGCTCTTCTACTTGATAATTGCTCATCTATTTTCTAATAGCTATTCTAGTACTGTCTTATGTTATCTTACTAACGACCCCAATTGTCTTATCTTATTTTACTTTATCCTTTTACTGTCTTATATTTTCTTACTACATCTTCTTACTGCCTTATCTTATTATATCCTCCGATTCTCTTATCTTACTTTATTTGTTCGACTGTCTTATGTTATCTTTCTATATCCTCCTGTTCTCTTACCTTTGTGATAGGGTAGGCTTATTGAAGACTGGTCCTAAGGCACCATTTAGAGATATGTGGCCGGGGTAGAAGTTTTATGTCATATTGTATCAGTGATCAAATCAATTTTAGGGAGTGAGATTTTGAGGTTTTATGAACTGGCTTGAAGACTGCCAGAGGTGTTGATTACACTGACTAACAAAAAAAAACTTTTTTTTTCTTTCTCTAACATTTCTATGTTTTTCTGGTCAATTTTAATGCGCTGTTTTTAAATCTGCAAACCGTTTTTCTCTATCAGGTTGGGATCTCTAGAAATACGCAATTGAAGTTTTTTAACAACGCATACAGTATTACAACATCATTCGTACAAGAAGTATAACAGTTATGTAGGCTTGAATTTCTTTGCAGTCGACTTTCGTCGGTGAATGGCATGTGGTACATCGCGATGAAGCATCCAACAATAATCGGCAAGCATGGTCACACTCCACCGTCCTTGATAACGTGACTCCATTACGGCGATATCTTGATGGAATCATTCTCCATGTTCATCGCTGACTTCGCCAAGGTTGTCAGGGAAAAAGTTAAGATGCGAATCGAGCAAATGGATTTTGAGGGACATGTTACAGCCCATAATTATGTATGCATCTATGCACTGCTTAACAATATGCAACATAGTCGACAGATTTGTGATTTTCCAGAAAGTTATCGACGATCGATTTGAATGCCATCCATGCGCGAAGTTCACTACCATGTAACAAGTTCTCGAATTGTTTGTCTGCCATAACTTTCCTAATCTGAGGTCCTACAAAGATACCTTCCTTTATCTTTGCGTCGCTAACTTGCGGAAACTTTTCTCGAAGATAAGTGAAAGCTTTGCTCGTTTTATCTAACGCTTTTACAAAATTCTTGATGAGCCCCAACTTTATATGTAACAGTGGTAAAATGAAGGTGTCTTTGTTAACTAATGGCTCGCGTATTACATTTTTATGCCCGAGCTGCATACGGTCCCGGATAGGCCACACCTTTCTTGCATAATGTTCCTGTCTGTTGCGGCTGTCCCATTTACATCGGAAGCAACAAAATTTAGTATACCCAGTCTGCATGCCCGTGAGAATTGCAATGACCTTTAGGTCTCCACAAATCCGCCATTGGTAGTCATTGTACTTTATTTTTTCCAAACGTTTAGCCATATTGTCATAAGTTTCTTTCATATGAACAGAGTAGGCGAGTGGAATTGATGAGAAAAAATTTCTGTTATGCAATAACATGGCTTTTAGACTAGTCTTGGAAGAATCAATGAAAAATCGCCATTCGTTGACTATGTGCTCATGACCGTTTACATCTTTGCAATAGCAAATGTCATCATCCATCTCAAAGTATTGAACAAGTTCTCTGTGTCACGAAATTTAGATATCGGAGTATTGGGCGCTAAAAGATTCCATTCTTTGAGTCGCGAACCGAGTAATTCCGCTTGTCCTTTGGTAAGAGCGAGATCACGTATTAGATCTGAAAGTTCTGAATGGTTAATTAAGTAAACACCATCATTCACCGGTATGTAATCTGAGTCAGAATTAGTTTCTAAAGCAGGTAAACTATCACTTTCTGATGGTTCATTTACGTCCAACGGATATTGTTCTGGTGGTACTTGGATCGGACACGTGATTGGATCATGAGGCACTGGTTTCGAAACCGATTCAATATTTGGATAAACCACAGACTTTCTAGTTTTAAAAGTGAAACCATGGATATTTGTCAAGCAGAAGTAACAATCAGTAGTGTGATTTGTATGTTCACGCCATATTACTGGCACTCCAAAAGGCATCGACTTATGCTTCGGCGATTTTCGTAACCAACCTGCCAATGTATCGAACAAACTGCATTTGGCTTCCAAGATTTATTTGCATCACCAACTTTCGAATCGAAATAAAGTTCATATGTTTTCTTTAGTAATGGTGTAAAGTTTTTCTAGTCAACACGATCGGTAAAATATCCGCACACGTAACAGAACAGATCAGCCGAATTTCTACAACTTCTAGAAGCCATATTTTGCTCAGAATTATTTCAAAATACAGTAACTATTTGAAAAATCGCGCAACATATGTCATGCATCTTTTAGCAGTATAAAAAGTAGAATTATGTTGCTTTTTATTAATTTTTAATAAGTTATATAGTAAAAATGAAACGGAGCAAATAACGGTTTCCCAAAAATATATTTATTCACAAATATCTTAAAAACCTGACGTGATAGAGATAAGCGGATTTCAGATTTGAAATCAGCGCAAGAAACTGACCTAAGAACACTTATTCTTATATAAGAAAGAAAAATGTTGTTTGTCAGTGTTATCCCACTTATAGATTGGGCAGGTTCAATCTCTAGTCCTTCATAGTTTGGTGTTAGTAAACTTTATTTTAGAGCCTCTTTTAGTGGTTTTAATTATACATAACAGCACAAACATAGTACTGCTTCCAACATTTCAACAGTTCCATAAAAATCCTCAAGAGTAGATGAAGTTAAAATGTTTATTTTAATGACTCAAATATGTCGAAGAAAATTCATCCACAAACTATATACATCAGCAGCACGTGCAAGTCAAAGCAACGTTTTCATTTTGTGGTACATTTTATCTCTTCCGAGGAATTCCTACTTATTACTGCTGCTTTCCTATAGTCCGTTCGAAAATTTGTGCCCACAGAAATCGTCAATTTTCTCCAAAACTGTTTGTTGTATGGACATGAATTTTTGCTTGCAGTCTTAGATTTTCCATGCAGTTATTAATATATTTTTTGCCCTTACAAAACTCATGTCATGTTCGAATTTTCTTCTTTACGTTATATAAAAAACTCTTACTGTTGTCTGGGTTAATTTTTAGTAGTTTTACAGGAAAGTTACAAGATCCGTTCAAAAAATTTTTTTTTGGAGCAAATTGACACTTTCTGTGGGCACGAATTTCCGAACGGACTATAATATCAAAGTTTTGCTTTCATTGTAATCATTTATGGCAGGGATTTTAAAAATATTTCATTGTTCTCAACATTTTATATGATCCATTGGCTCTGGGTAGGCATTAGGCCTGGTTCATGCATAATGATATCAAACAACAAAAATCTCTACTTACAGCAGTTTGGAATGAACACACACATTCCTAGCGAAAATCTTCTCAATGGCCTAAAATAAAACTTGTCATATGAAGGGTAAGGGATGCCCCTTATCAACCACTCTATTTTTAACAGTCATAGACTGGGTGATGCGCCAGACAACAGAGGGCAGTCCAAGAGGAATAAGATGGACTACATTTTCAACATTGGAAGATCTGGAATATGCAGATGACATTGCACTGCTGGCACATTCACATCAACACATCCAGGAAAAAACGGATAGACTTAATAAATTTAGCCAGCAGGTGGGCTTGAACATCAATTTAAAGAAGTCTGAGGTCATGACGCTCAATGTGAGCAACCCTGAGCCCATATCAGTAAGGAATCAGCAACTGGTACAGACAGATACCTTCACATACCTAGGAAGCATAGTAACACCAGATGGTGGGGCAGGCAAAGACATCAACATCAGAATGAATAAGGCAAGAACAGCCTTCTTTAGCCTAAATAACATCTGGAAGTCCTCCCAATACAGCACAAGCACAAAATTAAGATTATACCAGAGTTGCGTGCTTCCTGTGCTTCTCTATGGTGCGGAATGCTGGAGAGTCACAGAGAAAGAAATGTCAAAATTGTCCTCTTTTCACACAACATGCCTAAGAAAAATTTACCGAATCTTTTGGCCGAATACCATCACCAACCAAGATCTGCTTACTCGTAGCAAGCAAGAGGACATGCATACCATCATAGCTGGCAGACGCTGGAGCTGGGTTGGTCATGTCCTCAGAAGAGACCCCGATGCCATCACAAGAACAGCTATGCTTTGGACCCCTGAAGGAAAGCGAAAGAGAGGCCGACCAAAAACAACTTGGCGGAGGACTGTGGAGACTGAGATGCAAAGAATGAACCAGAGTTGGGGCACTGTACGAAGGATGGCCACCGACCGTGCAACGTGGAATCAATTTGTTGTTGCCCTACAAGACGCCACTAGGCGTGATGGCCACTGACTGCTTTGACGGTCGGTGGTTAAGGATCGAAGAAGAAGAAGAAGAAGATGAAGGGTAAAGGTTCTAACTAGAACCCTAGACGACTTCCTCACGTCTATAGTCGGGAATAAATACTTCTGGTCCTTCATTATGAAAAACACATCCACCGTCTTGTAGGCTATTCTTCTAACTCCTAGACTAATGTCCTTTTCATGAATAATAGCTATCTGCTTATTACTATTTGCTTGAACTACATGTTTAAGACTTTTCACAATCACTTCCTATTGCTTCTCACGCTCTGGCTCTAACTAATCTCTCTCCGGGGAATTTCGCCGGAAGGTAAAGTTCGCGGGTCAGCTCACTGAGTCTATTCATTGGCTGAATATCACGTGTCGAAGCGTGATATCTATTGACAACAGATGGGAAAAAGTTGGACCGCATCTTTCAACAACGCTGACCTCTAGTGTCTTACGTTAATAATTTTTTAATTTTAGTTAACAATCTATCGTCTATTTCTTACACACTGGTAAATTACGTTTATTTTGTATTTTGGGCTTTGGTTATAAATTTATAGTCTGTTTCAGTCATGATGACAGTATACACGGCCACACCTTATCTTACCATATCCTCCTGTTATCTTATCGTATCTTACCATATCCTACATTTATCTTATCTTAGCTTACTCCTCCTACTGTCTTATTTTGTCTTGCTATATCTTCCTACTGTTGTATCTTACTACATCCTCCTAATATTTTATCTTATCTTATTATTTACTCCTAATGTTTATTCATACTACAAATTCCTATTGTCTTATCGCATCTTACGAAACACACATAATGTCTTATATTACTGTATATCCCCACAGTCTTATCTTAACTTACTATATCCTCCAACGGTTTTTTTTTTAATCTAACTATATACTCCTAATGTCTCATCTTATCTTACTACATCTTCTATTTGCCTTATCTTATCTCATGATATAGTCATGCTGTCTTGTCTTACTACATCCTCCTACTGTCATTTTAACTTACTATAGCCTCCCACTGTATTATCTTACCGTACTATACCCTAATGCTATCTTATCTTACTATATCTTACTGCTACCTTATCTTACTATATCTTATGCTATCTTATCTTACTATACCCTCCTCCTGTCTTATCTTACTACATACTCTTATTGTCTTATCTTATCTTCCTGTATACCCCAACTGTCTTGTATTATCTTACTTCATCGCATACTGTCTTATCTTATCTTACTATATTGTAATAATATCAAAATCTCTTAAAGCAGTACTCAGTGTACCAAAAAAATGTATTCAGTATTCTTCACTGGAAAATTATCAGATATTGTACTAGAAAAATGAATCAAAATTATATGTAATACTTAGTCAGAAATACTGACTGTACCAAACAAATGGGTGTATTCAGTCTTATTCTGTGAAGTTATTCAACAGCATATTTTGCTGTACCCATGACACCATAATATTTAAGCAGTGAAACTAAACCCCACTGCAATATAATTAATGGCATAAACATACTTGTGATTCTCAACCAAACAGAAAACTACGTTTACAGAAGTAAAAGTACCCAATCTACTCTTATGCCATAGGTACTGGAATTGAAATTGAGATACACTTCACTAAGACAAAACAAACAAAAATACAAACAATGTTGACACTAATGAAGATGATTAAGATGACCTTACTATACGAACGAACACAACAGTACGGTGGAATAAGAAAAAAGATACCCTCAGACAGCAGCAGATGTCTAATTATAAACCGTAGCTGTTAACAAATGAAAACAAGAGTTTGGGAAATTAACGTATGTATTATGATAGTAAGAAGAATACAAGAGAATACTCCAATTAAACATGACAAAGAGACACTATTACAAATATGACACCGTGCAAACAAACCAGACCTGCACCACTAATACACTAAAATGTGCAACGTGAATTATACAGGGCAGCCAATAGGGTCAGCTCTATGCGTCAGTGCTCCGGCACAAATTCACCTAGCAACAGTCCTAAAGAACAGTTTAGCGTAATCTCTTTCCGCAATGCAAAGGAGAAAATCCTAAACCCACACAACAACCAACTGACACCAAAATTATACTTCTACGAAGACACAACAAAAACCTACAATAGACAATGAAGTGACCAAAGGTAGTATGTTGCAACACCACACCAGTTGGATGACGTACTCACCAACCAAATGGAAAAGAGGTCACAGGAGAATGATTACTAATTATATAATATTATAAAGTAGAAAGGTAAGAAAAGAAAAATAAGTGTCAAATAATATACAGTAGAACTCCATTTATCCGAACCCCATGGGACCGAGCATCGTTCGGATAATCAAATGTTCGGATAATTGGATTACATAATGTATCGAGTACATGTACACATATTTCTAAAAATAATTAACCATCACAAGGAAAATACACTATAAAACATATTTACTTGTACTGTAATAATAATACCCACACTGTATTAGATCACTGTATCACCAAAATCTTTTATTACACTGCAGTGCATGTACTACTTGTATTAATTATTTTTGTTAAGAAAGAGAAATGTTTTCAAAATAACATTACAAACGATTCAAAACCAGGCGCAACTTACGTATACATGTACTTGCACAGATGTAGCCCACTATTTAAAATAATGAGGAATCCTCTTTTGCACCAAACTGGATAGTCTCCTTTTGGCTGCTAAGTCCCGCATTCTCTTCAACAGCAGAAGCTGTGTAGGACAGCTGTCATCTTCTTGCTCGTACCAAGCCATCGCTGTTTCTAGTGCTATAAAGGCCTCTTCAGGAGTTGGTCGACGTTTTGGTTTTTCTTCATAATCTACAAGTACATCGTGTACTTCTGAGGAGTCTTCATCATCGGTCACTACATGTATTTGGTTTTCTTCTTGCACAAAAGACAAAATTTCTTCGTCATTCAAAAACTGAAAACCAGAATCATTATCATCTTCTAGCCACATGTGTGCATCATCTTTGTCACAGTCCGAAAATCCGGGCATTGCTTGAAACAGTTCCACAACTTCATTTATACAATCATCATTTGTGTCCACTGCAGTAGTTTCATTGCCTCCTTTTTTCCCAAGCAATCTACTCCAAGCCTTGTTGAGATTATCTTGTGACAGTGTGGTCCAAGCATCAGCTAACATATAGCAGCAGTCTTTGAGATTAAGCTTTTTGGAAAACGCCACCACACTTTCTTCATCTTCAGCCAACAATAAACGACGCAGGACTTCCTTCTTGTACATCTTTTTAAGCTTTGCTATAACACCCTGATCCATTGGTTGAATCAGTGCTGTTACATTGGGAGGCAGAAAAATTACTTTAAAATTTGCATCAACTGCATTCAATGTATCCGTCTCTGGATGAGATGGTGCATTGTCCAGTAGAAGAATTACTTTTCCAGTTTTCTTTTCTTGTTCTCTCAACCTCTTCACATTTGGGATGAACTGATTTGTATACCAATCAAGAAATATTTCACTATTCATCCAAGCACTCTTCTGTGCTTTGTAACACAATGGGAGACATGTCACATTCTTTAAACAACGTGGTTTTTTGGCTTTGCCGATCATTAGCACCGGTAAACGATGACTTCCACTGGCATTCGCGGCTACCAAAATTGTTACTCTCTCTTTGCACTTTTTAAACCCAGGGGCAGCTGCTTCGCGCTGAGATGCAAGTGATTTTTGAGGCAGTGATTTCCAGTATAAGCCAGTCTCATCGGCATTATACACATCATCGAGTGAATAACCTTCTTCTTCCAAAAAAGCCAAGAAAGTTTCTTTAAAATTTTTAGCGGCAGTTGCATCGCTAGATAAAGATTCCCCTTGAATCTCCAATTCTCGTATGCCATGACGAGATTTAAAGTTTCTTAACCATCCCTGGCTAGCCTTAAAGTCAGGAGGACCGTCAAGTTGATTGTTGAACTGAAGTGCCTTTTCACACAACAGAGAACCAGAGATAGGTTCCCCTTTGCTTCTTCTTTGCACAAACCATATATACAAAGCCTCTTCCAAGTTCACATCTTTCGCATTTCTCATGGTTTTACGTTTCTTCGACCCATTTTCACTATCAAATTTCGATGCAAAACTCATAATTTTATCCTTGTTACTTTTGATGTCAGAGACGGTAGCTTTCCCAACATTGAAAATCCTCGCAAGTGAAGACACAGTTTCACCTTGTCCTAGTCTCTTGATAATTTCTGTTTTCGTTTCAATTGACAAAACATTGCGGTTCCTTTTATATGCTTTAGGCCTACTGGAAGGTGCCATATCGCACAGAGAAATACTTGTACACCAAAATTATTCTGCTGTAGTAGCAGACACAATTATTTTAAGTTGAACTGTCTGTTTAGCCAGTGTTCTACCTAGAACGCACACGTACTTTGGATGGGTAAACCAGATATTAACTGACTTTATGATCTAACTGACTTCCTGTACGTAAGCGACCGACCATTAGCCATCCCATTCTCTACAAATAGTTCGCACACATTTGAAGTTTGCCGCATCAAAAGATTCAGAATTTTAGTCTAACGTGACTGTGGCATCTGATTTTTTTTTTTCTGGAAAAAGTGTTCGGATAATTGGATGTTCGGATAATTGGGGTTCGGATAAATGGAGTTCTACTGTATAATAATAATACTACATTAAGAAAATTAACTATAAATTAATTAAATTGATGATCTCCGAAGGTCTGGGTTCCTGATGATGACGTTGATATCCACAGCACCTTAGTCACTAATGATCCAATGGTCGACACAACGAACGGCACGTTACAAAGTTACATAGAGTTACAAATATTGTCCATTAGGATGACCCCTGAGTGGTCCTAGCACTATCATGTAAGGCACAAAGTCCACTGTTGGATGTTCAGTTCTAATGGTAAAGAACTTCATTACGCGAATGGTTGCAAAGGAACAAAAATGTCAGAAAATGTTCTTCAAAAACGAACTCCAACAAGTAGTGTTTAACTGGTCACTTACTGGCAGCACACAAGTCTGTGATGACTGTACATATATTTTATTTAACGTGACACATACGGAGTGGAACAAGACGATCATAGTTACAGGTGCAAAAGGGTCATACGTCAAAAATGTTGATAATTACTTTTCAAGTTCATGAAGATTCTCTAACAATTAAATCCTCTTATTCAAGTGACTAAGGGTCACTTCCTCTACCATATCATATGTATTGCAGTCAAGTCCGTTGACCTTCTTTCAAGGACGTATCTTATAGCCAACGGATTCATTCTCACGGAGCAATAATTCTTATCATACTTGTAACAATTCCAGACTTTTTTCCATACGGTACTTAGGTAGCATATATATAAAATCCAAACAAAGTCATCCACGACAATACGACCAGGTTAGAGTTCTGTGTTGACTAACCTCTCTATATCCATGCCACGACTTTGGCATTGACGAAAATACGGCATATAAAAACATGTGAAGCATACAAATCAATTAACTTCGTTTACTCGTAGGTATCCTCCCTCTACGGTAATTCAAAAGGGCTAACGACTCCGTCTGTCCATTCTAGGAATGACATACTACGATGAATTCCCGCTAGACCAAAACTAGGAGCGGCCTGACACTTTAATTTAACTCAATAAACATTCGATGTGACATGGGGCGACACTTACTTGATACTTCCACTATTGGCTTCATCATGAATACCAGTAGATATCATTACAAAATAATGGCTTCTACAAACTTGCCAGAAAAATCCAAGAAATATATATCGGACATAAACATGGTCCAAACTGCCCCGTTCAAAACATGACGTCAGAATTCCTCAACTAGGTTACCCGTGCGTCCAAAGCAACTCACACTGCATTGTGCACGTCAGTGCATGAATCAATCGAACGCACAAATAATATAACTATATTAAGACTGGTGCGTACATTTGGCAGGACCGAAGACTACCCCCTTAGGTAATAAATGTACGTAACAGCTCCCTTATTACCTCCCCTTAAAAAAATTAATTCTATTAATTTTTTTGAACTTAGTACCCGAGAGAGGTGAGTCAAAACTACCACAAGATATATGAAATGCATAAAGTTATACCATATTAAGAAAAGAATATTAAACGAAATCAATATAACTAAATGATAGTATGCATTAAAGCACACATCCACAATCGACCTACTTTGGAACGATGTGGTAATATTCGAAGTAAAAACAAGTTGAAAATGAAAAATGAAAAAACCATAAAAAAAAGATGATAATAATATTCAACTAAGTTTTCAAAAAAAAAATTTGAAACATATGATTTCAAAAATGAAAATGAACAGCAACACTGATGATAATCAATGACAAGAGAATCAATAAAACAGAAAAATTGAAAATACAATGTGCAAAAATGAAGCAATGCAAAATTAAACACTTTAAGAATCAACACCCTTAATGTTTTCTAACACTTGTACGGTTGACTAGTGATCTAACAGTGAGATATCATAACTAAGACCCGTGAATGCAGGTATTACGTGACAACTAAGAAAGTTAGTATGTGTGTGATCCATAATCAATTAAATAGATTAAATTGAATTATTCTAATTTATATATTTCTTAATTACTAACAAATAACCAGTTACTAATATATTCTAAGTAATTCCAATATCACTATCAATATGTCAATGTTCAGTTACAACTAGTTAGTAATCGACGAGACGATGTTCTCAATGTTCCATACACGATAAAATATATTCTCGAACACGATATGTAGTGTAATATGTTCCATAGGAATAACAAATGTATATTTGTCGCTCTTAACAATGTTTCCATACTAATAAAAAGTTACTGTAGTACCAATGTTCCCGTACTAATAAAATGTTACTCTAATACCACTGTTCCCCGTTCTAATAAAACGTTACTATAGTATCAATGTTCCCGTACTAATAAAATGTTACTACACAAGAAGTAATGTTATAATATATAAGTAAGTATATCCTGAAAGTTATACTTATACGAATACTTCAGTTATATAAACAGTCTTTATAGATGTACAATCAATGATAATGTACAAAGTTATTCATGTTATCGGTGAGGATGTTTCAACATCTGGAAGTGGTTTAGTTTCGACAAGTTCGCTTGGGCATCTCGACAAACAGTCTGCGAACACATTCTTCACTCCAGGAATAGCTCGTATTTCAAAATTGAATGGTTGAAGCGCTATAGCGTAACGCGCTGACTTCGATGATTTAACGTTCTTCGTGTTCAGTGCGGTAAGAGCTTTTTGGTCAGATTCCACCACAAAGTGTGAGCCGAGGAGGTAACGTTCCAGTTTTGTGATTGCCCATACTAATGCGAGGAGCTCTTTATCCAGAACGGAGTATTTGAGTTCGCTCTCCGTAAGTTTTCTGGACACGTACATCACCGGAAATAAGGTGCCGTTATATTCCTGCATCAAAACTGCAGCAATAGCGTAAGAAGATGCATCACTGAGAAGAATGAAAGTGAGATTTTTGTTAGGCAACCTCAAAAAAGGTTCATTTGAAAAAAATCGTTTTATATAGTCTAACGCCGTTTGGTGATCCTGCGACCACTTTATTACATTAGATGTGCCTTTCTTCAGTAGAGACGAAAAAGGTGCAGTTATAGTAGACAAATGAGGGATGAATTTTGAATAGAACTGTATTAGTCCTAAAAGAGATCTAACTTGTTTTTTTGTCTTAGGTGCCGAGATGTTTAAAATTTTAGAGACGTTACTGTCTTCTGTATACATGAAACCATGACCTATGCGGTGACCCAGAAATGAGATGTCATGAAAACCGACAAAAGCCTTTGAAGGTTTCGCTGTTAAGTTATAATCCCGTAAGGTAGAAAGTAAAGCTTTTAATCCATGAATATGTTCATCCCAAGAGTCACTGAAAAGACAGATGTCATCTATATAAGTAATGACATCGGAACGATGAGACAATATGCGGCGCATCATGCGTACAAAGGTAGCTGGCGCATTCATTAATCCGAATGGCATAAAATTCCATTGAAAAAGACCCCGTGGCGTCGAGAAAGCGGTGAATGGCTTTGCTTTAGGAGTGAGTGGCACTTGCCAATAGCCCTTTGAAAGGTCAAATTTCGAAAAGAATGTGGCATGAGATAATTTCTCCAATAAGTCGTCTAAAAGAGGTAACGGTTCCGCATCGAATTTTGTAACTTTGTTTAATTTCCTGTAATCTACGCAAAGACGTATATTGTTGTCCTTCTTCCTAATGATTACCATAGAAGAAGAATATGGTGATGAAGATGGTTCAATTATATTTAATTGAAGCATCTCATCCAATTCCTTATCAACCTTATCACGAAAGTGTAAAGGGATAGGATATGGGCGAACTCGAATAGGCGTATCGTCAGTCAGAATAATGTCATGTTGGATAACTGACGTATGACCTGGGATGTCAGTGAGGACATCCTCATACGAGTGTAGAATATTAGAGACTTGCTGACGTTGATCAGCCGAAAGAGTAGATGAGATTGTAACATCATTCCATTTCTCAGTGGAATGGAGTGGTAACCCTGGTATTGGTAGTTGTACATCATCGAAAGAAGATTCTTCTTCTTGGATGACTGACAAACTAGAATAGTGTTGAATAGGAGGTGTAGGATCGTCAGTTGCCTGGAACACTGACTGTAGATAATCAGGACGTGAGTAATACTCCTTCAACATGTTAATGTGGAAGGTTTTATGTTTACCATTAACATCAACGATGTAGTCGACATCGGATATTCTTGAGATGATCCTGAAAGGACCTCTCCAGGTAATTAAAAGACGATTGTTATGCGCAGGGAGTAATACAAAAGCTTCGTCACCAGGAATAAGCTGGCGAAGACGTCTATACTTGTTTGCAAATAGACGAGCTTTTTCTTTGGCTTGTTCGGATGATGCAGTAGCTAGTCTACAAGCATCTATGATTCTCTTTCTCAGAGAGATCACATACTCATAAGAGGATTGAGTTTCCTCTTCAATATTCTCGTCAACCAATAAGTCGTGGATTAACGACATCGGACCGCGTGGTTGCATGCCAAAAACTAGCTGGAATGGAGAAAACCCCGTGGCTTGATTTTGTACTTCGCGATACGCAAACAGAGCAGCGGGTATGACCCGATCCCAGTCTTGGGGATGGTCTTGGGTCATCTTACCCAACAACTGCTTGAGTGTCCTATTGAGACGCTCAATTAACCCATTTGACATCGGATGATAAATAGAACTAAGAGATCTGTCTATACCTAATGTCTTCATAACTTGAGACATGGATTCAGAAATGAACTGAACCCCATGATCCGACAAGATTTTCCGTGGAAAACCAATGCGTGAGAAGATTAACATCAATGCCTCTGCTACACTGGCAGATGAAGTGTTCTTGAGAGGGATGGCCTCAGGCCAACGAGTGCACATATCAATGCACGTAAGAATATGCGTATGCCCTCTAGCAGATGGAAGCATCGGACCAATAATGTCTATAGCCATTTTATCAAATGGTCTAATAGGGATGTCCGCAGCTTGAATAGGAGCCGCATGAAATGGACCCCGTACCTTAACTTCCTGACATATCAAACAGGACCGACAATAGAGAGTGATGTCCCTATGGACGCCTGGCCAGTAGAATGCCGAAAGCACTCTGGATTTGGTACGCGAAAAACCCATATGGCCCGCACATTGCGAGTCATGCGCATGACGTAATATACGAGATCTCATAGAGGATGGGACTAAGATCTGATAACATAAGGATGAATCCTTTTCCCGTATTCACTCTAACCAAAATCCCATTTTTAAGTATAAAGTCATGTCTAGATTTTGCAAGTTTGTTGCTGGTATTCTTTTTGTTCACATACTGAAAAATTTTTTTTAATGAATCATCATTCTTTTGCAATGTTGCAAACAACTCCCGTGAAATAGGAGCATCATCATCACAAGTGGTGTGAACTGTAGGTTCAATAGGTGTATCATGCGACATATTAGTAGCTTGCGCTCTAGTCACTACTGCATTTGCAGTTAGAATATGTCGCTCTTCCCATTCAGCTATTTGTTGTGGTGTACACTCTTTAATACCATGTATGCGACCAAGTATTACATCACAAATTGGATTCGGAAGGAGACATGCCTGGATCTTTCCTGAAAAAAATGGTGTATTAAGGTCAATAATAGCAGTGGGAAATGTTTCAACGGTGCCACCAAAAGTCACACACTTGACAACCCTGCCCGTGGCACAACTTGGGTTGATCAGCGAAGTCCGGACGCCCACAGTACTACAACCTGAGTCAAATAGGAGAGAGCATGAAATGTTGTTGACAAATTCCTTGTTAAACTTAAGAGAGCCCTGTCCCTGGTGTACTGACGCAGCAGTGGCCGTACAGACTACAGGTAGACTAGGCAAGGTATGTCCGCAACGCAGCGTCGTGATTGCCTTAGGCTGGAAAAGAGTCGAGCATTCTGGACAGTCTTTCACCTGGGTACAATCAAGAGAACAAGACATAGCATTGTGAGTTTCAGCTACTTTACCCTGTTCAATGTTAGCCTGTGTATCACTTAAAGCGACATTAGAATGTCTACCCGTATTACTCGACGATCTATCTCTACGACGCGATCGATTTTGATTATTTGCATTAAAATTGCCATAATTGTCGTTTCTGCTTGAGTTGAAATTTGGATGAGTCCGATAATTTGTATAATTAAAGTTATGATGTTCTTTAAAATTTTTATTCCAAGAACCTTGTCTGTTTTGCGGACCCTGAGATCTTGATCTCCAGTTTTGTTTATTATAATGTCCTTGATTATTTTTAAAATTATTGTTACTAAAATCTCGCGATCTGTGAGCTTGGTTCCAAGAAACATTAAATGGAGCAGATTGTTGAAATTGCTTCCCTTTGTAAAAGTTATCATTGTTAAAATTGTAATTATTTCCCTTATTGACATACCTGTCAGCACTAAAGGAACGATTTCGTGAAAAATGTTTTGTTGTGCTGCAAAAGCAACAGGCAATTCATTCTTAATCTGTGCATTACTTAGATCCATGGTTGGGTGAGCAGTGCAGAAATTTTTTGCATGTTCTTCTAAGTCTTTCATAGATAAAGGTTTCCGTTCGTGTAAAAATGCGAGAAATGTAGGATTTACAGACGATAGTACCTTATCGCGCATTAGTAAATCGAAGAGACCTTCATACGACTTTTCAATTTTGGATAATTCGATCCATCTTTCTAGGGTTAGTCGTGTTTGTGACAGAAAATCACTGAAATTTCTGCTTGATTGCGGTAGTAATGTACGAAATCGTAATCGGTATTCATCTTCTGTCATTTGAAATTTCTTCAGAAGTGCGGCTCTAAGAGCATTATAATCATTCTTCTCATTAATACTGGTAGTATGATAAACTGCTAAAGCATCCCCAGTAAGTAACCTGGATAAATATGTGCAATACAGTGTTTTATCCACGTTATAAGACCTACAAGTGGCCTCAAATCTATCTAGGAAAAATATTAAGTCATCCGACGGGGGATTAAATTTAGGTAATTTAAGGTGAATTTCCTTAAAATGATCATGTCTGGATGAAGTTTGGCTTTCAAAAGTTCTCTGAGAATTAGCTTCCTGAGTTAACCTAAGTCTCTCATATTCTGACTCTGCTAATTTTAGTTCATGCTGTCGTTTTTTATCATTCTCTTCCATCTCAAGCTGAAATCGTTTTGTATTTTGTTCAGCTATTAATCTTCTTTCTTCCATTTCCTTTTGTTTAACTTCCATCTCAATTTTAAGTCTTTCTTCAGCCTCCCTTTGCTTCTGTTCTGCCTCTCGCTGAAATCGTTTCTCTTCTAATTCAGCGGCTTGTTCAGCTATTAATCTTCTTTCTTCCATTTCCATTTGTTTATTTTCCATTTCCTTCTGAAATCGTTTCTCTTCTAATTCAGCGGCTAATCTCATTTTTTTCTCATTCTCCTCCGCCTCAAATTTCAAATTTTGTAATCTTAAAGTTTCTAGCTTTCTCTGTTCGGCTTCTATTTCTTGAGCTTTCTTATATTCTGCAAGTGCAAATGCTTTTGCTTCATCAGGAGCCATCTGAAGAGCTTTTGCTTGCTTAATGAAATAATCTAGTGAATACATTATGCTTTATAAGTAGTCACAATACTCTTGATTTATAAAATGATAATTAATCAATGTAAATTAATTAACCTTGTTACTATAACAAGTGTTCTTCGTTCCTGTCCTAGAACGGTATATTTTGTTATCATATAATTATGAAATATGTTAATAATCAATACAGTAATTTATGTAATGAGATGTCATGAAAGCAACAACGTGAAAGACAATAGAAACATTACCGACAAGACACGATAATCAAAGACGAGTGAACACAATCGTAGAAATCAACAAAAATAGAAATGTGTAACTAAAATAGAATATCGTAAAAATTTACGATGACAACTACGATCAGATACTCAACAGGACAATTGACAACACAGTGTAAAAACATAGGTTTTGTAAAAAACTGAACGACAGGAAAGGTGAGACGGACGCATAATACAAACAAAATTCATCATAAAACTAAATACGAGTAAAAATAACTACCAAAAACAACAAGTAAACGTGACGAAACAGCTAAACAGATACTATCATAAGGAACAATTAGCGATCGGAACTTCGGCAAGGTTTCTAGCCTTGGACCGGAATTATCGCTCAATTGAAACTTACAAGTTGAGCCCTACAGAACGTCTGACGAAGAGCCCGAATTGGCTTCGAGATGGATCTCGTTCGTCAGATCAACCTCCCTACCTCCCACAACGAATGTACAACATATAACATATAACATGGAAAATGTAAAGATGGACATAACTATAGAAGGCACAGCTAAAAGTAATAAAATGTACAACGAAAGCACGTTATACTCATCTCGCGTGTGCCGGGAAAAAACAATGTGCCTCGTCTCCGTGGATGTACGTCTGAGGATAAAATACTTCGCTCTGCGTATATAACAACAGCTCGCACGTAATAATGACGAATAGGTGATCCCAAGGCAGTCAGTCACTGTAAAACTTGACGTGGAGGTTGATTGATGACCTTGAGCATTTGGTAACTGTAAGTTGATTCTGATTCATCATCACACGAGGTTCCAAGTTTGAGATGTTGTCGCCTTGAAAGTTCAAATCTTCTTTTCAACCAATACTTGGATTGAGTACGTTCCTGTGAAATTATTTATTTCCAGACCACACTGGCATACCATTTACTGTTGGATGTTCAGTTCTAATAGTAAAGAACTTCATTACGCGAATGGTTGCAAAGGAACAAAAATGTCAGAAAATGTTCTTCAAAAACGAACTCCAACAAGTAGTGTTTAACTGGTCACTTACTGGCAGCACACAAGTCTGTGATGACTGTACATATATTTTATTTAACGTGACACATACGGAGTGGAACAAGACGATCATAGTTACAGGTGCAAAAGGGTCATACGTCAAAAATGTTGATAATTACTTTTCAAGTTCATGAAGATTCTCTAACAATTAAATCCTCTTATTCAAGTGACTAAGGGTCACTTCCTCTACCATATCATATGTATTGCAGTCAAGTCCGTTGACCTTCTTTCAAGGACGTATCTTATAGCCAACGGATTCATTCTCACGGAGCAATAATTCTTATCATACTTGTAACAATTCCAGACTTTTTTCCATACGGTACTTAGGTAGCATATATATAAAATCCAAACAAAGTCATCCACGACAATACGACCAGGTTAGAGTTCTGTGTTGACTAACCTCTCTATATCCATGCCACGACTTTGGCATTGACGAAAATACGGCATATAAAAACATGTGAAGCATACAAATCAATTAACTTCGTTTACTCGTAGGTATCCTCCCTCTACGGTAATTCAAAAGGGCTAACGACTCCGTCTGTCCATTCTAGGAATGACATACTACGATGAATTCCCGCTAGACCAAAACTAGGAGCGGCCTGACACTTTAATTTAACTCAATAAACATTCGATGTGACATGGGGCGACACTTACTTGATACTTCCACTATTGGCTTCATCATGAATACCAGTAGATATCATTACAAAATAATGGCTTCTTCAAACTTGCCAGAAAAATCCAAGAAATATATATCGGACATAAACATGGTCCGAACTGCCCCGTTCAAAACATGACGTCAGAATTCCTCAACTAGGTTACCCGTGCGTCCAAAGCAACTCACACTGCATTGTGCACGTCAGTGCGTGAATCAATCGAACGCACAAATAATATAACTATATTAAGACTGGTGCGTACATTTGGCAGGACCGAAGACTACCCCCTTAGGTAATAAATGTACGTAACATCCACGCTTGTCTCCAGATAGTGCCTTGTCTTCACTGAAATACCACAGGAATGTCAAGCAAAAAGTCAGTCCACACGCATCAAAGTTCTACCACAAATGTATGCTAGCCCGTCGTCAGCACAAAGCGAGGTTTTGCCAGCTCCACTCCAATAACATCTCACGAGTTCATGAAAGTTAACACCGTTTGCAAAGGTGTAGTGCAGCCTTCTACGTGAGAAAAAGTTCAATACAGTTTGTGATGATGGAATGCAGTGTTTTGTATAAGGCAAAGATCGTAACGTAAATCTAGTACTGTTCAGCTTCTGGCAACCTCCATAACGACCATGTGTAAAATGTTGATACTTTAATGCACGAGTTCCCGTGTTCGGCATGCACCCAGTTCCACAAGAAGACTCAGCCACTTGATTTCCAAAGGTACGTCGTCTCCTGAGCCAGTAAACACTGTGTAGTGGCAACACTGGTTGGGGGGGGTGGTGCATGACGTAATGTAGGGGGAATGGGGGGTGGTTCACACGTGGGGGGAGGGGTTTGGGAGTCAGGGGAATAACTGGTGTCTATGGAAGTGGTTTGTATTTTGGGATTGAACTGGGATTTTGCGCCAGGGGGATTATATGTATTTCCAAATTTCGGGGGGGTTAGAGGGGGAGGGGTTGGGGGTGGGGAAATCGGGTAGTATATAGGTGGGGAGGGAATGGCATATGATGGGGGGGGGTTTGTAACTCACATGTGGGGTGTTGGCAGTCGGGGGAACGCTAACCAAGTTTTAGGGGGGGGGGTTTGGGGGGTGATCTTCGGCTAAAATAGGCCATAATTCGTAGGGGTATCAGGGTTGATTGTAAAGGTTGGGTTTGTGGTGGTGGGTAGGGGTTGGGTGGTGTGGGGTGGGGTATGGGGTGGGGAGGTTGGGGGCGTGTGGAGGGGTGAGGGGAGCGTGAATGGGGTGAGGGGGTGGGGGGGAGGGGATTTGGGGGGGGGTGGGGGTGGGGAGGTGGGTGGGGGTAACACCTCTCAAAAACTGGGGGGGAGGGGCGTACCAGAACTACGGTGATAGTGAGGGGGGGGGGCTCTAGGGTGATGTGCGTAGGGGGGGGTAGTTATTGGGTGTCATAGGGTGTATAGGAAGTACAGACACATGTTAGACATATCTCACTGAGACGGGTTTCAGGGTGGAGTGGTGATATTGATTGTAGGATGAAAATAACGTTCTATCAGGGGATGGAGTTGTAAAGACATATGAGAGGTAGCGTGGAATGTGGGAGCTTGGTGTGGTTGTTTTTTAGGGGGATAATCGTAATGCGCGGGCTAATGTATCATAATGAGTTGTGGATCAGGTTTGGATATTACCCCTTTCAAGTGCAGAGGTAATTATAATGTTGGGGATGAGATCAATGAGGGGGGGTTGTTGGGGACATGGATGATGGACTCATTGTATCCAATCGGTAAACGTGGAGATCACGGTAGAACCGCTATGGGTTGGGGAAAACCGCTGAATTAATTAGTATAGTAACTGGATACACCTAGAATTTAATTGGACAATAGATTCCGGAGTATGACTACATCACTGTAGATATTGGACATGTGTGGTGGGGTGGCAACCTATCTGATTATGGTTATAAATTATATATATTTTATAATAATAATGTAATTTAATATGTTTCAAACTGTATCTTAGATTTGGGGTTTTGAATTATAACTATTTTTAATGGGAAATTGTACAACTATGGGTTAAAAAAAGGATTTACCACTGGTCTGTGGGGGAGGTACAAGGTTATAACGGTTTATTAGTGGGATTGGAAAACTATTATAGTTATGAGATTAATAGTGAAGGGTGGTAGTGTGGTAGTAATATTTTATCGTAGGTGGTTAATGGATCATGATTTTGGGTTGCATTTTTATTAGTAAATTTTGTTATTTATTATTTAGTTATAATATGGTTATAAATAAGGACTTTAATATTTTATAAAATATAGTTATATAATTTGAAGGGATTGTTATGGGGTATAAATATTTTATGGAAATCATGTTGGGTTAATGGAAATAGTTTTTTTATTATATATTTAATTATGATAATTAAAATGTTTGGTAGGTAGTTAAATTTAAAGGTTAGTGAATAGTTTTTATAAATGAAATGGGATTTTAGGTTAAAATTTAATTTTGGTACCGTGGGGATATTGTTTAGAAAATTTTATATAATATTAATATTTAGTGGGTGGGTTAAGTGGTTTTTAGGGGGTTAGATATAATGTGATTTTAAGTTTTTATTGTAGTTAAGAATGTTATTTATGATTTTGATATTTGGATAAGTATGTAAGTTTAATTTGATGATTTAGGAGGGGGGTAAATAATGTGGGTTTTGATTTTTTGTTTACTAAAGAATAAAGTTGTATTGATTTGTTTTAAGTTTATGGTAATATTTTTTTAATGTATTGGTGGTTTGAAGTTAGTATAGTAAATAAAAAAAAAAAAGAAAAAGTTCTGTTGGTTTTTTAATTTTTTAGGTTCAGTTAAATGTTTCAGATAATTTTATTGTTATAAAAAAGAAATAATTTTATTGATTACAGTGTTGTGGAGTTAAAAACAATGGATTTAAAATGGGGTATTTTTTTGTTTTTTGGAGATAGTGTTTAATGTGGTTTTTTTTAAGAAATGTTTTATGGGGTTAAGTTAAGATGTTAAAAAGGACATAAAGATTTATTTAGTTTTGTATTTGTGAGTAGGTGATTAAATTTTTGGGGTTTTTGGGTGGTTAGGGATGGAAATGTTGAATTATGTGTTGTGTTTCTTTGTGGGTAGAAGGAATTGTTTGTTGAAAATAGGTTTGGGGAATAATCACTTAATGAAGAGGGGTTATATATTTTGGTGAGGGTGAAAGAGGGGGGTAAAAACTTAGGAAGATAAAAATGGGTATTAAATAGGTGGGCTAATGCTTTGTTTTGAAATTTTAAAACATTGTCAGAAAATAATGAATTTTTTAAAAAAATTACTGTAGTATTTTGATTAAGGATGTTATGGGTTTTGGAAAAAGAGGGTTAAATTGGGGGGATCTATAAAATTTTATTAGATTTGGGTGATTTTTTTAGGATTTGGGGGGGGTGATTGTTTCCATTTTTTTTTGGATGGGGTTCATTTTTGGGATTTTATGTTGGGGAAAGTTATTTCATTTTGTGGTAATTTATATCAGAATGGTTACATTTATTCAAGGTTTGAGAATGGGGTAATGAAAGGGGACAATTGTTGTTACGGGTTAGTATTGGTTAGGGGGATAGGTTTATAAGTATTAGTGTGGGTTAGGGGTTGGAGAAGTATATAGAGGGCTGGAGAAATTATTAAACTGTAGGTCATTTTTTGGGATTTCGTATGGTTTGTTATATAGGATTTGTTACAGTGTTTTTTATAAGGGGAGGTTTTTAAGTTAAGTTCAATTGGGTTGTAGATGATTATGGTTGTTTTGGTGATATTGGATGATTGAAAGGGTATTTATTGGGGTATTTGGGTTGGGTTAGTAGTTGTTTAACAGAACTTTTTGGTTAAAGTTGTTGATGGGTTAGGGGTGATGTTATGAGTAATATAATTATTAGTGGAAAGGTTTTGGTGGTTGTATAGGTTAAAATTTTCTGTTTGTATGTTTAAGTTTTATGTTTTTAGGGAAGATTTTTATGTTGGTTTTTGATATGATTTATGGGAATATCAATTTATTTGGGGGGGAAGTTAGGTTGAGTAGTATTTTTTGGGGGGTTGTAATTAGTTTTGTTTTAGTATTGGGGTTGTGGTGTGTGGAGTTAAGATGTGTAATGTTGGAATGAATTTGTACAGTGGAATGAATTTGGTGTACCAGTTTTTTGTGACATTTTGGATAGGATATTGAGTGTAGTGATTTAGCTGGATTGTTTTTATTTAATTCGGGATGTGGAGTATTTTGTTGATATATTAGTGGTTTGGGATTTTGGTTTTAGGGTTAAGTGGTGGTTAATTTTGATAAAGTGTGTTTAGTTGGGTGGTTTGGGTTTTTTGTTTGAAAAGGTGGTATTGGATAAGTAAACAGTTGTATGGGTTGTTTGGGTTGTGGGGTTTGGGGGGGTGTTGTGGGTTGGTTTGGTATTGTATGGGATAGGTTGGGGTTTATAGATTGGAGGGTTTTTTTAGAGGTTTTTGGGTTTATGGGACGTTGTTTAGTTTGACCTGGTTGGTAGGGTATTTATTTTGGGAGGATTTTGTGGTGTTGTAGGTTATGTTGTGGTGATTATGGAGGTTTGATTGGGTATTTTATGAGTGTATTAAGTGCATTTTTTGTATTTATTAGTTATTTTTTGGTGTTAGTTTAAGATTATTGGAGTGGGATGTATTGGGGGGGGTTGGAATGGGTTATGATAATTATATTTTGTGGTTAGTGGGGACGTATAGTAAATTGGTTGTTTGGGGGATGGGGGGTGGTTTGATGGGTTGGGGGGGGTGGGGGGGGAATGTTGGTTGTTGAATATGGGTTAGTGGAGATTTTGGGGTTTTTTTAGTACATTTAAGATTGGTGTGATAGTAAGGGGTTGATGGTGTAAGATTTAATGTGTTGGATATGTTGATTGGTTATGATAGGTGAATTTGAAAAAGTTTTGATGTTAAATTGTTTAGGGGTTGAGGTGATGGAAGTAAATGTTATAGAAAGTTATAATTTATAAGTTTGTTGGTTATGGTGGAAAAAAGTGGAGGGGATATGTGGTTTTGTAGCTAGGTTTTTTGGGGGATATATTTTTTGATGGGGATTTGATAAATTTATGGATTGTATGGATTCTGTATTTAGAAAGTTATAATTTTAGTTTTTTTGAATGGATGGTGAATGTTAGAAAATAACAATTTTAGTGGGTTTGAATGAGTTTTTTTGTGGGGTGGTTTGATATTTTGGTTGTGAGATTGTTTGGTGGTTGATTAAAAAGGGATTTGGGGATTTGAATGTTTTTTAAGGTTTTGGTGGTTGGTTTTAGGGATTATGTTAATTAGTTTATTGGGGTAAAAAGAGGTGAGAGATTTTATATAATGGGTTATTGTTGTTTTGGGGGTTATTTGAAAGTGGATATATTAATGTTGATTTAGTTTAAAAGATTGGATTGTTATTGGTATGTTGGAAATTTAGAAGAAAGTTGTTTGGGATTATTAGGATGTTTTTAATTAGTTGTTTTATAATGGTTGATTGTAAAAAGGTTTGTTTAAATTTGTGTAAGTGGATCGGTAAGGTTTGGTTTGATGAATGTAGGTGATTGGTGATTGGTGAAGTTATGGGATGTTGTTGTTAGGTTTTTTTTGGTTTTAATTATGATGTAAGTATGGAGGGGGTGGATTTAAAGTGGAGAATTTTGGATTGTGGGGTGATTTTTAGGGAGTTGTTTGGTATGTTTGATTTGTATTGTGGGTTAATTATTAGATGGATTTTGTGGAAGGTTTGAGGATTAAGGTTTTTATGATTTTTCTTTGGTGTTTTGGATGGTTTTGTTTGTTTTGATTATGGGTATGGATGTTGGGGGGGAATTTGGGATGGGATGTATGTAATAAGGTTAATTGATTTTATGGGAATTTTGGGGGTTAGATGTGGGGGGGGATTTTTTGGAATTGGATTTTGGATGTTTTTATGTTATTATATTTTGGGGTTGAAGAATTTGATGAATGATGTTGGGTTTTGGATGATATTGATTTTTAACATGTTTTTTTGGTTGTGGTTATGTGGTGTTTAGGGAATGTTTTTTTGGTTTATTTTATTGATTTATGTTTTTTTTTTTGGGGATAAGGTTTTTGTTTGAAATTGGTTTAGGTTGGTAGGTTAATGGAATGAAGTTGGGGGATGGAATGTATTGTTGGTGTTGGGGGTTAAATGGTTTTTGTTGTGGTTGGGTTTTAGATGTTTGAAGTTATTTGGGGTATGGAATATGAGGTTTTAATTTGGGAATTTGGGGAAATTGGAGTGGGAGTATAGTTAGTGGGTATTGTAGGGGGGGATGAATTGGGTTAGTGTTTGGAAGGTAATGATGTTTGTTATTTGTTTTTTTTGTTTTGTGGTAGGTGGGTTGGTTTGAATGGATAATTTAATTTATAGTGGAGGGGATTAAAGTAGGGTGTGTGTGATGAGTTTATTATTGGTGTGAGTATGGGGGGGGGTTTAGATTGGTAATGAGTGAGGGTGGGGTTTTGTTTGAGGGTAGTTGTGGGGTTTTTAGGGATGGGGTGGGTTTAGTTTTGTGTGGATTGAATGAGTTGGTTAGGGTATGGAGGTTGGTTAATTGGTTTGTTTTGATGTTTTGGGATTTTTGGATTTTATGTTTTGGGTTTTTGAAGGATTGTGGGGATGTAGTGGTTGTGGGGGATTATTTTGTTGTATGTATAGGGGTTTTGATGTTTTATTGTAGGTTGTGATAAGTTTTGGGGTGATGTTTGTTGGGTTTTGGTGGTTTTTTGGGTGTTTGGGGGGTGTTTTGGGTTTGTGGTGGTGGGGAGGGTGGAATTTGTGGTTTAAGAATTTGGTTGGGAATTTGTTGTAGAAGGTTAAAGATTAAGGGGAAAATTTTGGTTTATTTTGGGCATTTAATAGAATTTGGGGGTTTTGAAATGGTGTATTTGGATATTATTTGTTGTTGGGAAAGGTTTAGCGTTGTTGGAGGGTTTTATTTATAAGGAATGGTTGTTTATTTTGAGTAGTGGGATGAAGTGTTTTAGTTCGTTGGAATATGGGAGAATGTATTGTGTGTTAGTGGTTGGTTTTGATTTGGGGTTTTATTGATGTTTGGGTTGTAAAATTGTAGGTGTGAGTGCGATACAAGTGGGGTTTGGGGAGGTGTATTTTAGGTTTGGTTTTTGGGGGGTGAATGATGGGGGAGTATACATAATGTATGATAATTATTTGATTGTAAAGGGTGATGGGGTTTTTGGAAGGTAAATTATGTGGTTTTGGTATTAATGTTAGGTGATGGTTTGGATGTTGGGGATTGTTTGAGGTAAATTGGGGGATGGTCTATGTTTGGTTTGGCTAGTATAATTGTTATATTTTGGAGGGGGTAGTAAAGGGGCTGATTGGTGATTTGTAATTATGGGATTCCTGGGGTGGTATTTTAATCTAGGATGATATGTCCTCCGAGGGAAAGCGAAAGAGAGGCCGACCAAAAACAACTTGGCGGAGAACGGTGGAAGCTGAAATGCAAATAATGAACCACAGTTGGAGTATTGTACGAAGGATGGCCGCCGACCGAGCAAAGTGGAATCAATTTGTTGCTGCCCTACAAGACGCCACCAGGCGTGATGGCCGCTGACTGCTTTGACGGTTGGTGGTTATGGATCAAAGAAGAAGAAGACTGCACACAGTTGGTTGGAGTAAGAATTATTCGTGATGGTCATCGGCATAGAAAGAAAAATATATATTGTTCCTGTGCTGTCTAGCTTCTGGTTGCTGAGACACTATGTTACGTTATGAAAATGTTACTGACAATAATTATCGGCTGTACTCTGAGTTGATGGCCGAGTCTGGACAGTGAGTTCTCTTGAATATAATCCCCGTGGAAAAACTACTGTCGTATGTCAAATAAATATATATTTTGCCACAGCTGGCTGGTGAGATTGAAATAAATAAAAAATCTGGTACTGTTCTGGTCCAGGTAATATTACAATTATTGTTTCTAGTTTGGTCTCTCTCGTGTAATGAAGAAAATGGACCGCACAGGTCACAGCACGAAAACTCAACAATATTATAATATCTCTGGATGCTTATACAAATATAAGACCATAGGAACATAAGACCGCTAGTTCGCTGGGTTTTTTGATCAGCCTAGATTTAGGAAGAAATACAAACATTTTTACCACAATATAAATATCCTAACCAAACACGCGTGAAGGTAAGAACGCTTAACCACTCCGTTATTAAATTAAATTAGAAACCGCAAGTGTCTAGATTATCTTATCGCTTTTAACACGTGATAAGAACACTAGTCATTTTTAAAATTACACAAAAAATATAGAAGTAAAATGTATTTCGTCAATTAGCAATCACATAGTGTATTTTTTTAAGTTAATTAAACCATCTGGAATAAAACAGTTATGGTTATTTAATACACCATTTTAAGCACCTGGAAATTCCATTGAATTATACTGATAAACTTAACGCAAGAAATCACACAAATGTAATATCTATATTACCTCAAAAACAGAAAAATTAAACTATCTCCACAAAATCTGAGTAATCCACTTTGTACTATTTCTCTTATGATATCAAGCTAGATATTTCAAAAGTTTCCTGAAGCGACTGATAACTGAGGTTAGTTAGATGAAGTATATACATATACAGAAATAGCGTAATCTCGCTGGAGGATGACGAAAATCGCGCCTCGGCAAATCCGCAGACATATGCGGGGTTTTCTTCCCAGATAAAGAATGTCTCCGTTCGCCCTGTTATCCGGTGAAATCGACAACAAAGGGCTTCTGATCTTCAGCTACTGTCGAGCTGTAGGGGAACTTTAAAGCCGTTGCCTTCCCCGTGTTTCTGGGACCGTACGTTGTCAGCATGCCGTACTTTTGACAGCTCTGCTTTCATCGAGCTTTGGGCAAAAGCACTTGGTTCGTCCCCTTTACAAGGAATGACAGTTAAGAATCTAGTTAGACCCTCTTCGGCGCAAGAAACAAGAGAAATAGGCGTGGCTAAAGTATGAGTGAGACAGATAGCGAAAAAAGGAATGGATTTAGCGTAACAACCGTGCACACTAATGAGGGAAGCAAATGTGGAAAACAATGTTGAGGGGCAACGGTGGGAAGCAAGTGGACGGATTACTGTAGTCTATTCTCATAACCTGTTACAATCTCTTACTAGCTTATCTTACCTTTCCATATATCTCCTACTAACTTATCATATCTTACATATCTTCTACTAGTTTAATCTTACTATATATCTCAAACTAACTTATCTTATCTTACTATATATCTCCTCTCGTACCGTATCTAACTATATTTCCTAGTAGTTTATCTTATTTTATTTTATTTCCCCTATTATCTTATCTTAATCTTATTATATTTCTCCTACCAGCTTATTTCATGGGATTTTACTTGACCTACTAACTTATCTTATCTGACCTAATTTCTTCTCGTGTCATTGTTCGAGGCTTACCATATCATCCTGCTATATCATTTTACTTTTTGTATTTCTTTTACTATTTGATACTTGTTTACTATATTTCTTCCTACTGTCTTATCTTATCTTACTATATTCTCCTGCTTTCTTATCTTATCTTACTAATCATTTAACTGTTTGTCACTTTATCTGACCATGTCCTCTGTTGTAATCCGTTTTCTCACATGCCCTACCATCTTATCTTATCCTACTGTATCACTCTTATATTTTCATACCCTACAATGGCCTTCTATTGTTGTCTGTTATCATGCCGATATTATAATATCTTCTGATATCTCTCTTCCTGCTCAAACATATTTATCTCATCTTATTATTTTCTTCTAGTGCCCTTTCTTATCTTACCTTGTTCGTCTGCTTTTTCTCTGTGTCCTTCTGTCTCCTCATTATTCTATTGTTTTCTCTCGTCGTCCAGTGTTTTAATACTGTCTTATTTTATGCCTTATTATTTCTATTGTCTTCCTGTTATCTCATTATATTCTTTTAGTTCCTTCTGTCACCTTGTCTATCTCGCGTCTTTATTATCATAACCATCTTGTGGTTTCATATCCTACCACATCTATCATGTCCTTTTTCTTATCTCACTTACACACCTTTTCTTTTACTAAGTCCATTTTGTAGTTTATCTTCTTTCACTGTCTCCATCTTATGGCTTCTCGTATCTCACCTTGTCCATCTTATGTCTTCTAGATAAATTACCAAAACTTCAAGCAAAAAACAAATACTTAGTCTAATTATTGAGAAGTCATGCTGTATGCCGAGTGAGAACTGTCAACGCCTTAATCTCTCATCACACGTGTGGACAGACAAAGGCATGCTGCGTGGACAGTCAAAGACATGTGTGGACAGACAAAGGCATGTGTGGACAAACAAAAGCACGTGTGGGCAGACAAAGGATGTGTAGATAGACAAAGACATGTGTGTCAGGCCACACTGTTTTTCTCTATGCTATTAAAATTGTAATTACAAATTTAGAACTCCATTAAAGATTATGTTTTTGTTTTTAATTCTCAGCAAGTCATTTTATTGTAGTTTTATTAATAACGGCCTCTATGACGTAATCTATTTGTGTGTGTTGTCGCAGAGTGAAGATAATTTGTCTATTTGAAATTTTCTGTCCATCCTGCATATTGCTTTATTTTCTGTATATCCTAAGTTTCCGAAAAAAATGTTTCTCACGCACTTGCCTTTTCCCCACCTTAACCCAGGTGAAGATACGGTCAACCAGCGTTCACGTTCGTTAGGAATTTCCAGACTCGTCTGTCTAGAAATTTATGGCCTGTCTTCTTCCTCATTGTTAATACTTCTGAGCTCGGAACCACAGCACGTACTAGTGACATTCTATATGCAAACTAATTTGCAGCGAGACTTTTGCTATCGTGGGAACGTTTAAAATGTAGCGGGTAAATCGAAAATAATTCTTTCTTTCTTTCTGTCTTTAAGAAACTAGTTTAGACTTCACTTGGTGATAGCATACTGTAAGAGAGAGACGCACGTCTTAGCCTTGTAAAGTAAAAAACTATGCATAGGGAGACTTGAGTTAAACACACATAGTGCCCTCTAGTTTAACTTAACAGACTAAAATTCCGGAGCGGGTATGTATTCGCTTTTCCAGTATATAGGAAATTAGCTCAAATATATAGATATGAAATATATTATTATCATGGTGAAAGTCTAATGAAATATATTACTATCATGGTGAAAGTCTAAGTGTATTATATAAAACGGGTTTCCTTTATCATGTATGTATCATAAATGCTTACGAAAATTCATTTATTTTCACTGCTTGTATTTTAAAGCGATGTTATGTTACAATGTTTGTATCATTCATAATTTCAATGATCATTTTACTTTTCAATGTTTGTAACATTAATGTATGAGCATATTATTATGAATGCTGGAAGGAATGAACGGTAGAAAGCAAAGAAGGATTCTCTAGCGGACCCTCATGTAACTTTGTCTGACAGGGGAGGAAGCAAGTCTTGTTATTGTGTATGTATCTGGACTGGCCAGCTAATTCATTCACAGCAGACAGGAATGTTTAAGAATGGACTGACCTATTTTAGGAATGAGACGCATGCATGGATATCAACATGCCGACGCTGGACACTGCTTAAATTGTTTCTGTTGTAATCTGCATGTTGCAGCAGAAGAGTAGTTACACATGTATTTTTGTTTTGTCTAACAGATTTACGCAGTGCAAGTCTTGTCTCGTATTGCTGAAAAGAGGTTACCTTTGGCCAGTGGCCATATAGTCCTCGTCCACCAGTCACAATAATTCCCTTCAATTATTTCAATCATTTCAATCATTTCAATTACTTCAATTACTGCAATTATTGCAACGATTCTCAACACCAGATATTACCCTTAACAACCATCACCCGTACCATACTCCACCCATTTTAACCCTCCATCCCACCTTTGGAAGCAAATTCGTTATCTGTGGATATCGCATCAACTGTGGATACGTTACACCTTTCTTGGATTTATAAAATCGTGTTCAGATTCTGTGCCCTTTGTGGATACCTTATTCGAACAGTGAAGTCGTTACCCCAATCTTGGATTTATAAAATCGTGTTCAGATTCTGTGCCCTTTGTGGATACCTTATTAGAACAGTGAAGTTAATTTCAAGCATTGGATTACGATATATTTTTTCCAAGAGACCCCCAGGATATAAGTTGTTTCCAACATTCACACCAAAGGAACAAAGGAACAAACATTCATTTACACACAAACATTATTTCACATATTTTCCAGCAAAAGCCTATCAGGCCTGCCGGGAACTTTACTAATACAATTCATTCTTAATCCTTGTTTTCACTATTGGTGTAATAATTTTTTTCTTCTTTAAAATCATCAAAATTGTTGTGAGTTTGTTTTCTCGTGATAATCTTTATTATTATGTGCTGTAAAATCCTTATTGATTTATTTACATTTCTAAATTGAAATAAATTGAGTTAACCTCGATAGGATTGTTCGTTCAGTTCAGACTACCAAATCCCCAATCTAACTTTACTTCTTTACCCTACTATTTGTGAGTGACTGATGCGTGATGCCATATGATGATGGATGGCATCCGCATGTCTGGTTTTGTGTAGTGTGTAGATGTGTTCAGTCAAAAACAATGTTCATGCAACAATAACAGGGCAATCCACATAGGACGTCAGTAAACTCACGACGTATAAAGTCAATGAGTCTTGAAACAGCCGTTGACGTTTTTCTTCATTATTTATTGTGGACGCCACAGTGACAAAATGGTTACGCAAATGTGTAGGCACATCAAACAGTCATTATCACAGCAACATTCAATACAGCAATAAACGGTAGACAGCATTACAATGATGAGTCAGATGCATGTTATATTTCATAGTGCTGTAAATGTAGTCAGGTGGAAAACTCCATCCTTTTCTATAACAGCCAGGAGATAACCAGATGTATGAGATCAGTTCACTCTCCTTAGTTTGACTTCAGCAAGACAGACACGTCTGCCGAAGTATAAATAATGTCCTCAAAAATATCCTCTAGATAATAAAGGTTTTCTAAACCTCGTTCATTTAACCAAGTAGCAAGTAATGGTCCTTGGAACCTGCATCAACCGATGCAGTACAATGCAGCGACATGTGAGCTGGGAAAGAACATCTCGTGACGACGACTTTCGGAGACAGGCTATGAATCGAAATCGCTCACGACCCAAAATCGATAGAGTTAATGAAAAAGTCAATTTACCTTGCTTTCATGAAATACACAGAAATATCACGCCTCCCGACATGTGGGAAAACACTAGAGGTATTATCTCGACTAAACGAAATATCCATAAGAGGACTACACATCCCTGACAGAACAAAAAAAAGCGGAGATCCCCTCTTCAACGAGGCATCTCTTTCGCCATTCCAAATCGCTCACCCCCACTAGTGGTGGGCGGAAACCGATCGACCAAACAACAAGACAAGTCATGCGCAGTCCAGCGCAAAAATGACCACAGCTCAAAAGTTAACTGCATTCGATACTAACGCGAGAAGACAAATGCTTACCGAGAAAAGTGACTATAGATTTCAAGCAGTTGTTGCCCTTGCGTTATAAAACAGATATTGAAATAAAACGATGTTGCGAGAATTTATCACGCAACATATCACCACCTCCTCCCGATAAAAAAAAAAGTGGAACATATTTTTTTTTCAATATCAAAGAGCAAGCGATAAGCGGCTCAAAACGCACGAATTATGCGCTGATAATTAATTAAATTGCCAAACAATAGGCTAATTATAGAGTGTCTGGTGAGGATATACCTCAACAGAAAAATAAATATGTCTCAAAAAATATTCACATCGAGGAGGTGTCACCAACACACATCACGTTAGCATGTAAACACAATATACGTATGCAAGTTACTATAATCATCATTAAACAGCATACTCTAATATTGTCTTTAAAAAATGGATGTACAAATCTGATAGGAAAATTTAAATAGTACATTCTTTGACATGTAATGACATAAGTACATAGTAAAGTTAAACTACATGACGATCCAGGACATATGCTCTGGTATTCCGAGGGTAAGTACACAATCTAGAACTCGTAAGGTAAGTCCTCAGCTCAACAATGACATTCTGAGAAAGTACAAGCAATATAATGCTAATTAATAACTAATATGCTTCATAAGGTACAATACATTATTAATAATTGTGGCTGTTTAGTAAACTAACGGCCCTTATATTAACTACTCAGTCCTCCTCTATCATTTTAAAAAACGAACAGAAGAAGATGACAACAAAGCACGATAGTGTGTACATATAAAGTAAGTACAGATGTGCTAATCTATTGTAGAAATATAGGTGTGTTATGACTCTGTAATATATAGAAATATAGGACAGAAGTATTAGTTGGAGTCATGTGGGCATCTAGACAAAATGTCAGCCATCACATTATCCGCACCACGGATAGCTCGTACCGTGAAGTGAAAAGGTTGAAGAGCTATAGCATATCGAATGGATCTCGAACTCTTCAAATTCTTAGTCTGAATAGCTGTAAGAGCTTTCTGATCAGTCTCTAGAATGAAATGTGCGCCCAGGAGGAATCTTTGTAGCTTTAGAATTGACCAAACCATCGCTAACAACTCACGGTCTAAAACCGAGTAGTTCCTCTCTGCCGCATTTAGTTTTCTAGAAATGTACATAACAGGATGCAGAGTATTTGCATATTCTTGCATCAGTGCTGCTCCAATCCCAGTGGATGAAGCATCACTCCGAAGAACAAAAGTCCTATCAAGAGTAGGTAATCTTAAGATGGGAGGAGAAGAAAATATATTCTTGATTTGGTCTAGTGAAGATTGGCATTCTTCAGACCAACGGACCAGATTAGGCGAACCTTTCTTCAACAATGTTGATAGAGGTGCCATGATCGAAGATAAATTTGGAATAAATCTCCCATAAAATTGAATTAAACCTAAGAGACTCCTAACTTGTTTCTTCGTTTTAGGAACAGAGATGTTCAGTATTTTGGAAGTATTGTGGTCTTCTGTCTTCAAGAGACCATGACCAACACGATGACCCAGGAAAGAGATTTCACCAAAACCAACAAAAGCTTTAGAAGGTTTTGCTGTCAAATTATTCTCACGTAGAGTGGACAGTAAGTCATATAACCCTAAATAGTGATCTTCCCAGGTATCACTGAAGAGACAGATGTCATCTAAGTATGCAATGACATCCGAACGATGTGACAGAATTCGACGCATCATGCGAACGAAAGTGGCAGGGGCGTTCATGAGACCAAAAGGCATAACATTCCATTGAAATAGACCCCTAGGTGTAGAAAAAGCAGTAAGAGGTTTGGCATGCTCTGCTAAAGGCACTTGCCAATAACCTTTAGACAAGTCAAGTTTAGTGAAGAATCTAGAATTAGAAAGTCTAATCAGTAGATCTTCTAACAAAGGCATCGGTTCAGCGTCGAACTTTGTGACCTGATTCAATTTGCGATAATCAACGCAAATTCGTATGTTCTTATCCTTCTTCCGGACAATAACCATGGAAGAAGAATATGGTGAAGTCGATGGTTCAATTATATTTAATTGAATCATTTCATCCAATTCCTTTTCCACTTGCGACTGAAAGTGTATAGGAATAGGATACGGCCTAACCCTAATTGGATTATTGTCGGTAAGAATTATGTCATGTTCTATGACATCTGTGTGTCCAGGAATGTCAGTGAGAACATCCTGAAATGTTTGTAACATCGCAACAGTGACACAGTGTGTGCAAAAGAGTAATATTGTCGCCAGAGAAAACAAGAAGAGCTGTGTGTGTGGTTTTCTTAGTGAAGAACTCACTGACTCAGCCTGTGCCTTCTGCCTATCTCTCTTGCGCACCACTATCACACGTCCGTGTGCACTATTGTCCATCACGCCTATACAGCTGTCAAGCTTACCTACTATTAATTATATTTTCATGCGACAATTATTGGGAATCTCGTCCTTGGATTTGAATTTCTGGATTCTTATTTCACAGTGACTACAGGGAATCTTGTCTTTAAATTGTTCTGCAGAAACTGTAAGGAATCTTGAACTATTAGTCTATACTGTGGACTATAATTTTATAACGCCCTAGACAACGACACTTCTGGTAGTATCTGAACAGAACAATTATAATTTTAAAGTAACAGAACGTTGCTGTCACTAATTTAATTCAGGGTTATATAATTACGTTAAATAGTTAACTAAGGTAATTAAGTGGTACATTTAACAGGCAGTAGAGTGAAGGGAATTGTTTATACTTGAGTATTACTCAAGTGATGAGACCTTAATTCAGCAGAAATAAGGAATTGTCAAAAAATCCAATTATACTAAACTTCCATTAATGAGCTACATTACTTCATAGAATTAATAGTACTCCCTGGGGCTTAGTAAATTGATTATCAGTTAGTTGTATTGGTTTGTTGTATTACAATACTTCATAGAAATATTAGTAATACCCAGAAACTAGTGTAACATACTGGGAGAGTGTAACAACCTGCACAGAAATATAGAAAATGACTGATTTACTAAAACTAAGGATGGGTCTTTTAAAATACACTAAAGAGGTTGGAATGAGTGAAGTAGAAGGTAATGCATTCATAGAGGCCGAAATAGAAAAACAAAGAGAAGAAAACGAAAGGATACGGGCTCATGAGTTCCGGCTCAAAGAACTAGAGGTTCAAAATCGTCCCGCTTCTCCCACTAACGCTTCATCACCTGACAACGCCTCTGCTGATCTAGCACTCAACTCACCTGCAATGACTTTCCCAATGGAAAAATTTTGCGAGCGAAATGAACAAATTGATCTGTTCCTGGATAGATATGAGCGAACTGCTTCATCGTATGGCCTGCCCAAAAGCATGTGGAATCTTAAACTTTCTCAAGGATTAAGAGGGACGGCTTACGAAGATTTTACAAAATTAACCCCAGCAGAAGAGAATGATTATGACGCTCTCAAGCAAGCACTGTTACGGCGTTTTCAGCTTACAGCCGACAATTACCGAAAGCGTTTTCGCCGATCTCACAAAGAAAGTGGAGAAACATTTGGCCAATTTGCTGCTAGGATTGAATCATATCTCGAAAAGTGGCGCGATTTGGGAAAATTTCCTAAGACTTACGAAGGATTACATGAACTCTTCCTGGTAGAGCAAATCAAGGAAACGATGTCACCAGAGATGAGAAAGTTCCTAGTGGAGCACGGGGCAGACCGACTCGAACCAATCCTTACGTTAGCAGAAAGGTTTCAAAATGCTATAGCAGAGACTCAAACCTTCAAACGGAAACCTGCCGAACTTCAACCTAAACCAATCACCCAGCCCACCCAAAATCAGCGATCACAGGTAAACGCTCCAACGCAAGTTACACGCAGAGACCGGTCAACTAACTCAAACACGAAAAATGCACAGGAAAACCCCCCTTACTTCATGAGGAGGGAGAGGAAATATTGTCATCATTGTAAGCAGACCTCGCACAATACAAAAGAATGTAGAAATCGGCCCAGCCCGCACTTGGCGGCGTGTTTACAAGGAGACGCACCAGAACAGCGTCAAGACAGAACAAAATATGGTAAACCAGAACGGAATTCTGTAACGGATCAAATTATCGCAAACGGGAAATGTGTGCACTGTCTTTATGACACAGGATTACAGTTTGACTGTATAATCGCTTCATATTTGGTCACACCTGAGCAGATAACCTCGGAGACAGTAGATCTGTGTGAAGCCGTGAAAGGAGACACTCCTATGACATTGAAAATAGCAAACGTTTATATTGATTCAAAATTTGTTAAAGGATGGATTCGAGCTGCCATTATGGAGAATCCAATCTATGACGTAATTCTTGGATGTCGCTATGTGTTCTTGGGGGAACCAAGAAAACCTCTGATAGCTGCAGCAGTAACTACAAGAGGTCAGGCGAGGACAGAACAGGAACCAGGACCAGTGACAAACCTGCTACCACGGGAATTAAAGGATGCTCAACACAAGGATCCAACACTGGGACCATGTTTTAAGAAACTGCCACTTGCCAGTAACCCGTTGAAAAAGGGAAACTTTTATTCAAAATCGGGATTCCTATACCGTAGGTCGGGCAACACTGGACAAGAACATAGCCAGTTGGTTGTTCCAACTACATATAGGTCACAAATTTTAGAGATGGGACACGCTCTTCCTTTTAGCGGCCACATGGGACAAAATGCTACCATGCAAAGAATAGCAGCGCACTATTACTGGCCTGGGATGAACATGGACATCATCCGATTTGTAAAATCCTGTGCGCAGTGCCAAAGGGTGGCACCAAGACACTGGACACCCCCTGCTCCATTGGGGGAAATGCCTATTGTCGGTACGCCATTCGAAAGAGTAGCTGTAGATATAGTAAGCCCACTCTTAAGAACAAAGCGGAGAAATTGTTGTATTTTGACTCTAGTCGACACCTGTACTATGTGGTCAGAAGCAGTGGCGCTCCCTTCTTCGGATTCTGTGCATGTCGCAGAAGCGCTCGTGAGTATTTTCACAAGGCTCGGATTTCCACAGCAAATACTCACTGATAATGGATCGCAGTTTAGAGGACATCTGATGGAAGAAGTCTTTAAGATCTTCCGTACTCAGCATATTCACACCTCACCCTATAATCCTCAAGCAAACGGACAGGTAGAGAGATATAACGGGACCCTCATCACCATGCTGCGAAAATTAGCACAAGAAAGACCAGAAAACTGGGACTTATTCTTGCCGGCTGCCTTATTTGCCTATAGGGAAGTGCCGCATGTCTCCACTGGTCTACCTCCTGCAACATTATTATTTGGACGGCCAATAAAGGGACCCCTGGAAGCATTGCTTAGGTCTTTAACAGACCAGAAAGCAGACGAATCTATTGTATCTGCATCAAAATATGTGCAAGAACTGAAGGAAAGGTTAAAGATAGGTTGGGAAATTAGCCAACACTAACCTCCGACAAGCTCGTGCCAAGCATGCAAAACGGTACAATAAGACTGCGAAGGAAAGAGTACTACAACCTGGAGAGAAAGTACTGCTGTTACTCCCAACAGGGAATAACAAACTTCAGATAGGATGGCAGGGACCATTTGAAGTACTCGAGAAAATCTCTCGAACAAACTACAAAATCTCCATACGAGGGAAGGAAAAGATTTATCATGTTAACTTACTTAAAAAGTACATGGAACGCCTTGCTGCTCCTCAAGCACATCTCCTGGCCTTAGCGGTTGCAATGGAAGCGGATAATGACCCCCACGAATATGCTGAATACCCGCTAAAACAGGAAGAATCACACACGGATGTGAAGCTTTGTGAAACATTAACTGAATTGCAACAGCATAATGTCAAACAACTGTTAGCCGAATATTCAGAAGTGCTCACCGATAAACCGGGACTAACCAACCTCTTGGAGTTTGATATAAAAGTATTAGATCCTAAGCCTGTCAGGACTAAGATTTACCCAGTCCCATACGCTAAAGCCAACGCTTTACGAGAAGAGATTGACAAGCTACTGCAAGATAACATAATCTCTGAATCGACATCCCCATACAGTTCGAGTGTAGTGCTTCTACAGAAACCCAACGGGGAAACTCGGTTATGCATCGATTATAGGTTACTCAACACTGTAACAGAGTTCCAACCAGAACCATTACCGAGCCCTAATGAACTCTTTACAAAGCTGAGCAGAGCAACCATTTTCTCTAAAATAGACCTTAGTAAAGGCTATTACCAAATTCCGGTAAAGGAAGAGATTAGACCATTGCTCGCCTTTAGTACCAGTGACGGACATTACACGTTCAATGTAATGCCTTTTGGATTACATAATGCACCTGGAGCTTTTACCCGGATGATGAGAAAACTGTTACACCCTTTACAAAGCAACACCATTCATAATTTTATGGATGATATTCTTATCGCAACGGCTACATTTGAAGAACATGAAGAAGCGTTAGCCCTGCTCCTCAGGCGGCTCAAGGAAACTGGTTTAACAGCACGCCCAAGCAAGTGTCTGATTGGATTCAGAGAACTTGAATTTTTAGGACATACGATAACTCATGGTTGCTTGTGGCCAGTAGAGAAAAACGTTGAAAAAATCCGAAATGCAAAGCGACCCATAACGAAAAAGGACACTAGGTCGTTTTTGTCACTCTGTGGTTATTATCAACGGTTCATTGAGAACTTTAATAGTTTGACTGCACCGTTGACTGACCTCACAAAGAAAGGTCAACCTGAAAAGGTAACATGGACGGCTCAATGTGAGAGCGCCTACACCACACTCAAAGAAAAGCTGACGACGAAGCCCATATTACGCCTCCCAGACCTCACAAAGACCTTTGTGCTAAGAGTAGATGCCAGTAATCTTGGAATAGGATCAACGTTGCTTCAAGCTGATGAAAACTACCCGGAAATGCTTTTTCCCGTGGCCTATGCTAGCCGAAAATTGAACGCTGCAGAACGCAACTATTCAACCATTGAAAAAGAATGCTTGGCTCTAGTGGCGGGAGTAAAAAGGCACCACGAATTTCTTTATGGAGTCTCATTTGTCGTGCAAACGGATCACGCACCCCTCACGTTTCTAGCAGCTTGCAAAAACCAAAATGCAAAAGTAATGCGATGGGCTATTTTGCTAAGTGTCTATTCTTTCAGGGTCGAGTACATCCCAGGTCCTGAAAATGTAGGAGCCGATTTTTTAAGCAGACATTCAGTAGAGGAACTCGCTAGTTGTGGAGAAAATAATCTTCTAACGCCAGCAGATAAGAAACAATCTGAGGAAACCTCGGAAGAAGTACAGAGAAGGAACTAATGGACGACACCGGGAATGATACACACTAGCCAAATTATCATCTCTCTCTGATTTAGTTGGGCAACTAACTTAAGTTCGGGGTATCTGTCGCAGAGTGAAGATAATTTGTCTATTTGAAATTTTCTGTCCATCCTGCATATTGCTTTATTTTCTGTATATCCTAAGTTTCCGAAAAAAATGTTTCTCACGCACTTGCCTTTTCCCCACCTTAACCCAGGTGAAGATACGGTCAACCAGCGTTCACGTTCGTTAGGAATTTCCAGACTCGTCTGTCTAGAAATTTATGGCCTGTCTTCTTCCTCATTGTTAATACTTCTGAGCTCGGAACCACAGCACGTACTAGTGACATTCTATATGCAAACTAATTTGCAGCGAGACTTTTGCTATCGTGGGAACGTTTAAAATGTAGCGGGTAAATCGAAAATAATTCTTTCTTTCTTTCTGTCTTTAAGAAACTAGTTTAGACTTCACTTGGTGATAGCATACTGTAAGAGAGAGACGCACGTCTTAGCCTTGTAAAGTAAAAAAAAACTATGCATAGGGAGACTTGAGTTAAACACACATAGTGCCCTCTAGTTTAACTTAACAGACTAAAATTCCGGAGCGGGTATGTATTCGCTTTTCCAGTATATAGGAAATTAGCTCAAATATATAGATATGAAATATATATTATTATCATGGTGAAAGTCTAATGAAATATATTACTATCATGGTGAAAGTCTAAGTGTATTATATAAACGGGTTTCCTTTATCATGTATGTATCATAAATGCTTACGAAAATTCATTTATTTTCACTGCTTGTATTTTAAAGCGATGTTATGTTACAATGTTTGTATCATTCATAATTTCAATGATCATTTTACTTTTCAATGTTTGTAACATTAATGTATGAGCATATTATTATGAATGCTGGAAGGAATGAACGGTGGAAAGCAAAGAAGGATTCTCTAGCGGACCCTCATGTAACTTTGTCTGACAGGGGAGGAAGCAAGTCTTGTTATTGTGTATGTATCTGGACTGGCCAGCTAATTCATTCACAGCAGACAGGAATGTTTAAGAATGGACTGACCTATTTTAGGAATGAGACGCATGCATGGATATCAACATGCCGACGCTGGACACTGCTTAAATTGTTTCTGTTGTAATCTGCATGTTGCAGCAGAAGAGTAGTTACACATGTATTTTTGTTTTGTCTAACAGATTTACGCAGTGCAAGTCTTGTCTCGTATTGCTGAAAAGAGGTTACCTTTGGCCAGTGGCCATATAGTCCTCGTCCACCAGTCACAATAATTCCCTTCAATTATTTCAATCATTTCAATCATTTCAATTACTTCAATTACTGCAATTATTGCAACGATTCTCAACACCAGATATTACCCTTAACAACCATCACCCTACCATACTCCACCCATTTTAACCCTCCATCCCACCTTTGGAAGCAAATTCGTTATCTGTGGATATCGCATCAACTGTGGATACGTTACACCTTTCTTGGATTTATAAAATCGTGTTCAGATTCTGTGCCCTTTGTGGATACCTTATTCGAACAGTGAAGTCGTTACCCCAATCTTGGATTTATAAAATCGTGTTCAGATTCTGTGCCCTTTGTGGATACCTTATTAGAACAGTGAAGTTAATTTCAAGCATTGGATTACGATATATTTTTTCCAAGAGACCCCCAGGATATAAGTTGTTTCCAACATTCACACCAAAGGAACAAAGGAACAAACATTCATTTACACACAAACATTATTTCACATATTTTCCAGCAAAAGCCTATCAGGCCTGCCGGGAACTTTACTAATACAATTCATTCTTAATCCTTGTTTTCACTATTGGTGTAATAATTTTTTTCTTCTTTAAAATCATCAAAATTGTTGTGAGTTTGTTTTCTCGTGATAATCTTTATGTTTTTTTTTTGTTGTAAAATCCTTATTGATTTATTTACATTTCTAAATTGAAATAAATTGAGTTAACCTCGATAGGATTGTTCGTTCAGTTCAGACTACCAAATCCTCAATCTAACTTTACTTCTTTACCCTACTATTTGTGAGTGACACAGTGTGTGCAAAAGAGTAATATTGTCGCCAGAGAAAACAAGAAGAGCTGTGTGTGTGGTTTTCTTAGTGAAGAACTCACTGACTCAGCCTGTGCCTTCTGCCTATCTCTCTTGCGCACCACTATCACACGTCCGTGTGCACTATTGTCCATCACGCCTATACAGCTGTCAAGCTTACCTACTATTAATTATATTTTCATGCGACATGTGTAATCATTTATTAAACGTGATTGATGATTACAAATTTTAACTCACATATTTCCTCAATTAACCGCGTTTATTCCAAGCAGATAACCAATGTCCTTCTTAATTCGGTGACTTTATTATGCTTTTTCTTCTTACAGAAACTTTATAACAGTTATCGTCTGATATCAATAATAGCAAAAAGCGCCAACACAAAAGTGGTTCAGCAATGACTGGTATAGTCTTCTTGAGTATCTTTGCATTCATTGCAAGCAGATTTATGGTTATTGAAGTAAGTTTTTGCCTTTATTGTATTACTGTGTACGTCTATTAGCTGTGAGGAGCGGCAGTTTCGTAAACCGTGGCGTTATGTTCTGCAATGTCGACTATAACAGAATATTCATAACACGAGACGAAGAGTTAACAATTCACATGTTTATTTATGGAGCTAACCAACTGACAATGGTGCGGCACAGCTTCACCTAATATTGGTTATTCTAAAACAGTGGAAAACAATACTTATTACATTGCATCTCCCTTTCTTTAAAAATATAAGCCTTTCATTCTATAATTTCTTTCTAATAGTTCTACTAAAATTATTCTGAACTGTTTTCAGACTTTGCTCTCCAACAGTGCTGGGTCATGCGTGACAGACATTCACATGTTGATAAAAAATCATTTTAACTAAATTATCCCCGTTTTAATTTACACTTCATTCTGTGAGTGTTACGTAAACAAAAGCAAAAAAAAAAAAAAAAACAATCTACACACTAGCTCATTAACATGACAATAAATTAAACTGAAAAACATTATATGCGTGTTCGTTTTATCATGCACTATGAGCTCGTTTAGTCTCTGTATCTGGCTGATTTCTTGATGACCCTTCCATTTCGCGTAACTTGATGACCCACTGTTTTCTGTAGGACGTGCTGCTTCTCTGGGTATTCTGTAGACTTTTCTGTGTCTGATGTACTGAACTGTTCTTCGGGAACTTCACTCCAATCGTCAAATTTCTGCGATTGCGTCGATAGTTGGTGTGGTTTGATGTTACTATATACGAACGTGGTAATTCATGCTTAGTAAGAACTGTCCCTGGCATCCACTTACCACCTTCTTAAAATGACTTTATCCTCACTGTCTGACCTGAGCTGAGAGCTGGGAGACTTTGTCCTGCTTTCCTGTTGTAAAAGTATTTTTGTTTCTGTGCTCGTCTGTCAAAGCATCTCTTGGTCTCTGCTAGGTTGTGTAGCCCTGGTTTCATATTGGCAGCATGAGCAGGCAATAGGTTCCTTGGTCTTCTGCCTAGGGACAAGTATGTAGGTGACAACCCATTGTCTTCCAGGAGTGTTGTATTATAATCTAGGGAAGCTAAGAACTGTCTGTTGATTTCAGCCATTGTCGTTTGACTGTCTGTGATAGCCATTGTCGTTTGACTGTCTGTGATAGCCATTGTCGTTTGACTGTCTGAATGCATCTTTCTGCAAGTCCGTTTGAACTCTGGAAGTGTGAAGATGTTGTATTGTGGCTGATTTGGTAGTCATGACAAAACTGTTGAAATTATGTGCTTGTGAACTGTGACCCACAGTCTGATCTTATTTTACTTGGTATTTCGTGGATGCCAACGATCTTCTTAAGCACTTTGATCGCAGCGGTCGATCTCATACTTGGCAATTTGGGTCACCTCTATTCTTTGTACGGGGTAGAAGAGGTTCCGATTAAGAAAAAAATAAATTTCTGAAAATGGGAGCTCTGGATGTGGTGTGGGGATTAGAGGTTCTTTTGGTAGACTTCTGCAGTTTTCTGCACACTCGTAGCAGTTCTTCACTAGTTCTTCAATGTCAGCATTCATTTGAGGCCAGTAAAGCACTTCTCGTGCTCGTTGTGTCCACTTGACAATTCCCAAAGGTGTTTCATAGATCAGCTGTAACATGTCTGTTATGATTAAAATTCATAACAGGTGTGAATTATATAGCTGTAGCTCAGCGGGGCTCGTTGTTTGTTTATTTTACACGGGTCACTGGAAAAGACGGGTGAACTACGTTAAGCCGATACGCTTGGCTGGGTCTCGTGAGACAGGTGACTGTGGGGAGAAAAAGGGAAAAAAGGACTTTGTGTTTAATGGCGTGTGGACGTATATTTTGAGCTCCTGGTGTTGAATAAATGAACTTCTATGATTATTAATAAGAATATGTGAATCATATTGAGAAGGATTATGACACCTGTTTTGACATGGACTTACTGTCGATTACATGCCATTATATTGTTGGCCTGAATTGTAATATTTGTGGAGCTGCATGCTGTCCTAAATAAACTATATTTGTCCTCGTCGCCAGTTGTGATTCTAATATTTCTGAATGGTGTCGGCTGGTTACAGTGTCTGAGAATTTACTACCCTAGACATAATCTTAGCATCAGGAACCATCCTGATATATATTATTAACATTGACATAAAACGACACGTAACAGCTACGTAATTCTGGAAGCTTCAAGCCGGGATTATGAACATATGTGATGTTTCAGTAATTTTTCATGACAGTGCGTAAACTAGAAAAAGATCTGGGAATTCCAAAAACTATTGTATCCGAGATTCTGACCCAGGATCTGGGTATGAGACGTGTCGTGGCAAAATTCGTTCCGCGGATTCTGCTACCAGAGCAGAAGGAACTTCGTGCCACAGTTGTTAATGATTTGCTTCAAACCGCAACCAATAACCCAGATTTCATGAAGAAAGTCATAACCGGAGATCAGTCTTGGATCTACTGCTATGATCCAGAAACGCCGAACTTTGTTGATTGCAGCCCGTACACGTTCAACATTTTCCGGTGTTCTGTTTGTTGCAGGCCTTCCAGAAATGGGATCACATTCAACAGATTCTCGACCATCTTTGAAGCGTTTGTGCCACACCTTTATTTGTGTAGCACGAATTGCATCGTCTCCAAAAGCCTTCTGAATCATCATAATAGTTTCCGTGGAGGAATGTTGAAGCTTGACGCAAAATTTGATGCAGATTCTTTGCTCTACTCGTTCAGCCATTTTGAATGCGACGACCACACAGTGCACGTGCTCACTAAACGGCTTTTAACGGTCGCACTAACTGGTGCAGCAACGTCAACATTGCACACGTATGTGCATAAAAGGTCACTCTATTTGACTGCCAAGTTACATTGATGACGCGCAAACGGTTTTTCTAATATTAATTATGGCCAGTTCCTTTCCGGACAGCCCTCGTATGTGTCCTTCTATTCTCTGAAGGAATATAACATATTAGTATTCACAAATATTCATTATACATTTTTCCGCCTTAAACTGTGGTGGTTGAAGTAGTCGAGACTCACTCTTCTCGACGAATATTCATACTAATTATTCGAGGTTAATACTAACCTCAGTGATAAGTATATCACACGTTCTTGACAATTCCTACCGTATTTCTGTTCCACGTTTTCATTCCATTTTGGAATACATCCGTAACGAAATCTCAGCTTCAGAATCAAATCAGACTCATGTACATTTTCCCCAGTATAATAATTTCTACACTTTCAAGTTCAGTGGACAAAGCCACCTTGGACGAACAATGCGGAATATCACCTAGATACCCAAAATTTTCGTCATCCTCCACTAGGCTTATTCGCCATAACGTAAACACATATTCTGCGTTTATGTGAGACATATCCTGGTGGGAAGCAAATCTTCTAATGTGTCTCACCCCGTGATGTGCACAGAGCACACAGTATACAACTTAACAAACACCACCAAATTTTACAATCAGGGAAATCTCACAACACAACAGGGGCAAGAAGCAAGATGGGTTAAGCACTTCAGAGGAAAGCCACCAGAGATGTTGCTGAACATTCCTGAGGCTGAAACTGTTCTGGATATCAATACAGATGTTCCAAGAAAGGAAGACATTATCACATCAATGACAGTGTTGCAGAATGTACAAGCTCCTGCTAAAGACATCTTAAGCGCAGAGTTATTTAAAATTGATCCTGAATTATCATCTGAACTCTAATAACTCCAACAACTGGAGATAAATAATGCTCCTGTCTGTTCACAGCTAAATATTGGGCAGCATAAATATACAGAGAATCTCAAAAGCAGTAGCTCATACACTGAGGAAGGAACAACCAGGATGCAGAAATAACAAGATGCGCAAATCATATTTTCACCTTCAGGAACATAACAGAGTAGTGCTCAGAATTGCAAAGACAGTAATATATAAACTTTATCGGGTTTGAAAAGGCTTGTGGCTGCATACCCAGTGATAGCTTATGGAAAATACTGCGGGCTTACGGGATTCCTAGATGTATCTTCCCGAATAGATAGATACTAGGTATTTCCATTTTCTTAGACGGACGTTACACACACAAAAAATCACATCTACAAAGAAAACTACATATTCTCACATTCTGTATAAAATAACCAGTGACTTGTTTAATTTGACAGGCGTGTAGGTCTTTGGGTGTTTTCTGTATAAAAAGCAGTTCATGTTGCAGCGGCTTGGTCTGCAGAGTTCGAGATTTCAATTCTTCCAGGTTCGTGCGTACGTTTTGCCTGAAGCCGATGCCGTATCCTAGTAACCCTTCGCGTAAGTGTAATGCAAATGTTTTTTTTTCCGAATCTAAACACCTAATTTAGTATCGTGTTGTTTTATGTTGCGCTTGTTATGCTTGATTGTGCAAAGAATGCCAAACCAGCAGATGATGTGCATAACATCCCTACCTATGGCGTGAACCACCCAAAAATGTCTACCCCAATGAGCTTTGTAGATATGGCTCTTGCAATATGACCCTTTTAAATAGCACAAATTTAGAGCTTTGTATAGCAATATCTCTGATTCTATACCATGTAAGAAAAAAGTGGAGGTTCATGCTATAAAGGATAACATGCGCTATAAGTGTGCAACATTTGAAGGCTATAGCTTTAAAATTATTGTAGAAAATATCACCGGAACTGTGAATCGCAGGCCCTGTTTTCGTTAAAGTTTAGTTTTTAAAATGTTAAAACACTTATCTGATAAGAGCTCAGTATCCCCCAGGAAGATACGGCTGATCCTCTCTTTGTATCTGCTCTTCATCCAGGACAAGCCTCCTACGTCTCTTGGCTCTTCTTGCTTCAAAAGAAGCAGCTTTAACGTTCCTTTGTGAATGTTTTATGCGAAGACTGTCTTTTTCTACACAGAATGTATACATAAATTTTCCAGGCTGAATGTCCCATTCCTGAAGGATTGTTTTCAGGCTGTTAGCTCCATCATTAAAGATGCACACAGCAATTGCAACAGCTGTATTTACAGTTGAAAGTCCTTGATTTTTTATTTAAGGGCAATATTTCTGTAGCGGGAGGTTATTTAAAATTATTTATTATGTAAGAGTATGCCAGTAAAGAGTATGCCAGTAAAGAGTTCTGACCTTACAAGTAATACCCCAGTCTTAGAAATAAGCACTGGTGTATTGTTATCATAAAAATAATCAGACTGTGAAAACCCTGGCCCAGTTGGTAAGAAGTAGTACCAGGATTTAAGGTGTCTCCTCCCTGTGACTATCTTATGATTACTTATATTCTAGGGGATAAGTAAAATGTACATTCACTGAAACCATAAAATGGAAGAAGTGAATAAATCCTCAGGTACAGTTAAAATAGTTTAATAATTACACTAATATTCTATTTCTACTAGTTGGAAAAGAGCATACACACACACACACATATATATATATATATAAAAGTATTCACACAATTACTATTATTGTCTGTTTAGACTTCAAGATCTTAAATAATAAAGTTACTGAAATCACTGTTATTAGTCCTTTGAATTTAAGGATAACTGTCATCAGTTGACTGAGTTTCTGTATGGTTAATTATTGTTTTCAACTATTGGCTGTTTCACCTGTATAGGTGGTCAGTGTCAAACAGGACACTTATCTTTCCAACTTGATACTGCTGAAACTGAACTGTCCTTTGCTGATATCAGACTTGGTAGACCCAACAGTAGGGATGCCAATGACCAGTTGAAGTTCACTCTTTGGGGTCCTGCACTTTTGTGGGATTGCCTCTGATGAACGACACAGGCTTCTGATACTGGACAGTCTGGTTTGAGTTATTTCATGGAACCTGCAACATATCAGCCTTGGCTAGTATCTGGCTAGACTTGTAGCTGACTAGCACAGATGTCAGACCAGTCAGTCATCAGATGTCACCGTTATACAATCATAGTAAGTAAGGACATCATTTCAATGATATAGCATTAATATTAACATTTCAATAAAGTGTAACTGACTAGCACATAAGTCAGACTAGTCAGACATCAGGTATCAAAGTTATACAGTCATAGCAAGTAACATCATTTCAATGATACAGAATTAATATCAACATATCAGTAATAAACATCATCTGGTTTATTCCGCTCCTATACATCCTTTTCTGATCTATAACTTGATCCTTCTAAATCATATCAAGTACAAATTCAAATACTGATGCTATCTTAGCAACTACCCAAAATTAATACATAAAATAAATAAAGTGAGTGACCACGTGATCAGGTTGCTTTCTACTGAAACTGGCTGTAGAACACTCCAGTTTACCAGCTGTAAATGGGTACAAAGTTGTGCGCTCGAACTAGGGAAGGCAAAGGCAGCGAGGAAGGGGACTAGTCACCTTAACCTCGTAAACTGGGATCTTCCATGATGAAGTTTCTAACACTTCATTTTCCTATGACAATCTCTGCCATGGGACTGCCTTTATCTTCGTAAGCGATAAAGCAATATGATAAATATATCTTCATTAGGCTGTGGGGCTATTTGTGATTAATTTTTTTGTACAAGCAACACTCATCTCATCCACAATGCACATGTTTAGATCATATTAAAAATACAATACATTATATCAATGACTATTATACAGGCATATTTTGTGAATTCTATATGAACCTGAAATAACAAATATTATACACGGTAGTTATCATAATTTCGCTTACCCTCAGACTTCAGATACTGGACTTAAAAATGTTTCTGGCGATCCGCTCACAATTCATGGGTAGTGGCGAAACTCTGCCTCCAGTCTGTCTCAAACCTCTTTCGTTGTCTGTGTCTCAGTTTACCGATACGCTTTATATACGTATAGCGCGGACGTATCGGAGGGTACCGACGTCACAGCTTAAACCTAGGACTGAAAAATCCTTCCCGAACAGTGATTTCAGCCGATCTGTGCGTCGACTGAAATTTTGCCTTTCTCATTCTCGGCATATATAATATCCATATTGTTCCATCTTATCTAGTTTTATACAGTTGATAATTCTCTATCTTCCTATCCTTGTAATTTCCCAAACTGTTATTTGTTGAATTTAATATTTAGAACAGAAGTGGGTTTACATGCTTTACCGCGTAACTGTGGGCAGCCGAAATACGCATATATCTCCGTAAATGAGAACTTCCTACCGTTCCTTCTTATATGCAGTTATACACAATCTTTTCCTGGACCAAAATAAGAAATCCTTTTCCTAATGATTCCCTTCTGCTTTTATTTATCGTTGGCGATTTCCTCTGTCTGATACACATTTCGCTGATACGCCGCAATTTTGATAGCGGTCAATCGATCGTTGACGGGTTTATAAATCTAACTGAACCCGTTTGCAATGACTTGAAACCAATTTTGCGACATAGCTCCCCCATATTTTAAGCTGGATGATATCTAGCTTAACTATTGGGTACAAGACAATTGCAAATCGACCATTCCGAGGTTAGTTTTCCTTCCTTCTATCCTCCTCAAGCTCTGTGGGATGGCGACGTAGAAAATCTGCGCCCACATTCTGTTTTCCAAGAATATATTCATCCTTTACTATCTCTCTCCTTCCTGTTCGGCTTTTCATCCACGCTCTTACTGCTGGTGAAACGGGGTCGGTAGGTTTCCTATGAAGTTTACCGCCCTCTTTTCGTTGATAGTTGGATGTGGTTTTCCCTCGCAAATCCGTAGGTGTTTGATTTTCGCTACGTGATTTGTTCCTTTTTTCCAGCGCATGGGGTTCAGACTGCAATTGAACCTGTGTGGGATGTTTCCTTTCCCCTCCCGTGCAAATCTCGGGAGTACCCCTGATTGCTGGTTTGCTTGTAGATTTTTGATGAAGCCTCTTCCGTCGACTTTCTGAATCTACATAGGTGCACTCTGGACAGGAATTTACATACCGAATAATGTCTTCCGTAATGCCCGGCCAGTAGTACTGGGTGGCTACTCTTTGTTTTGTGGCACCATTACCCAGGTGTTCACTCAAAGTTGTTATGTGCCCCCAGCCCATAACCTTATTTCTATAAGTGGATCGCACAACAATTTGACCATGACTTTTCGTCCCTCTGCCAGCTTTCCTGTGCAAGAGTCCATGTTCCCTAAAGAAATGTCCTTTCCTTGGTGTGTTATGTGTCTTTGACAATTTGCCAAAACAAGGCTTCAATGTGCTGTCTGCTTCTTGAGCCCGTTTCATTTCAGTCGAATGAAATTTTAAGTTGGTGTCCCTCTCTATGTTCCTGGAGTCAGACCTGGTCTGGGTTTCTGCCATAACCATAGGTTTTACAGGGTCTCCCAAGAAAACATATCTATGCCCCAACATCAGGGGGTAAAAGGGATCATCTATCACAGCTGCATTTATCTCCCCTTCCACATAGCGACAACTGACAGGAATCTTTGCTACGGGTAAAGTAAGGGGTGATGTTCCTTTTAGTGGCCCTTGAATATCTACTGTTTCTGTGGTGATTTGTTCAGGGCGCACCAGAGATGCGCACACGACTGCGTCATAGGACAAACCTGTGTCATACATTCCTGTGACTTGTTTGCCATTCACAGTCACTATCTCCTGGGTAGGTGGGTGATGGAGGCTATTCTGACTCACAGTCAGTTCCTTCCTAACAAAAGTCCTCACCTGTAGACATGCAGCATGATGAAGGGGTTTTTTTCCTCCCACATTCATCAGTGTTGTGGTTGCTCATCTTACAAAATTTGCACCACTTAGCTCCCTGTTTATAGGGTTTATTTTCCTGAGTCTGAGGGTTTTTGTCCTTATTATCAAATCTTTGCTTATTTCTGTATGGATGATCCTTCTGGTCAAACTAGGTATTCTGCAGTGGTGGCTTATATCCTTCTACTTGCTTCCTTTTTGTTCCTACCAATTCAGCTTGAGCTGCTTGGTATCTCTCTGCACATTTCAAAATGTCTTCCAGCCTCTCTGCTCCTTGTTCCATAAGGAATTTCCTCATTTCTTGAGACATGGAATCTTTCACTTGCTCTACCATAACCATTTCTTTCAGATCCTCGTAGGTTTTCTGATACTTACCTAAACTACTCCATTTCAACAAATACGTTTCTAGCCTAGCTGAGAACTGGTTATATGTTTCTCCAGGTAGAGGTTTAGAAGTTCTAAATTTCTTCCTATATGCCTCAGAGTTCTTTTCATACCGGATCAGTAAGGCTTGCTTTAGTATTTCATAATTTTCCTGATCTTCTTTGGGGAGTTTCAGAAACACATCATATGCAATACCTCTCAAGCCCTGGGATAACTTTAGACTCCATTTTTCCTTTTCCAGTCCATATGTAAAGGCTAGCCTTTCATACCTATCCAGGTACGACTCAATTGCGTCCTCCTTTTCAACAAATGGATCTAGGTGGAAGTTCATGGCCCCATTTGCTGTGTTCTGAAAAGAGCTATTCGCAGAATGAGGTGAGCTATTACCATGGGTGATAGTCCCAGCCTGAAGTTCAAGATCAAGCTGTCTCATTTTCAGCTCATGGTCTCTCTCTGCTTGTAACCTCCTTTCTTCTCTCTCAGCTTCTAATTTCTTGGCTTCTCTCTCCGCTTCTAATTTCTTGGCTTCTCTCTCTGCTTCTAATTCTAATTTCTTGGCTTCTCTCTCTGCTTCTAATTTCTTGGCTTCTCTCTCTGCTTCTAATTCTAATTTCTTGGCTTTTCTCTCGGTGTACTTTTCACATTCCGTCGTGGCATACCGGATCATTCTGACCTTACAAGTAATACCCCAGTCTTAGAAATAAGCACTGGTGTATTGTTATCATAAAAATAATCAGACTGTGAAAACCCTGGCCCAGTTGGTAAGAAGTAGTACCAGGATTTAAGGTGTCTCCTCCTTGTGACTATCTTATGATTACTTATATTCTAGGGGATAAGTAAAATGTACATTCACTGAAACCACAAAATGGAAGAAGTGAATAAATCCTCAGGTACAGTTAAAATAGTTTTAATAATTACACTAATATTCTATTTCTACTAGTTGGAAAAGAGCATACACACACACACACACATATATATATATATATATATATATATATATATATATATATATATATATATATATATATATATATATATATATATATATATATATATATATATATATATATATATAAGTATTCACACAATTACTATTATTGTCTGTTTAGACTTCAAGATCTTAAATAATAAAGTTACTGAAATCACTGTTATTAGTCCTTTGAATTTAAGGATAACTGTCATCAGTTGACTGAGTTTCTGTATGGTTAATTATTCTTTTCAACTATTGGCTGTTTCACCTGTATAGGTGGTCAGTGTCAAACAGGACACTTATCTTTCCAACTTGATACTGCTGAAACTGAACTGTCCTTTGCTGATATCAGACTTGGTATGCCCAACAGTAGGGATGCCAATGACCAGTTGAAGTTCACTCTTTGGGGTCCTGCACTTTTGTGGGATTGCCTCTGATGAACGACACAGGCTTCTGATACTGGACAGTCTGGTTTGTGTTATTTCATGGAACCTGCAACATATCAGCCTTGGCTAGTATCTGGCTAGACTTGTAGCGGACCAGCACAGATGTCAGACCAGTCAGTCATCAGATGTCACCGTTATACAATCATAGTAAGTAAGGACATCATTTCAGTGATATAACATTAATATTAACATTTCAATAAAGTGTAACTGACTAGCACATAAGTCAGACTAGTCAGACATCAGGTATCAAAGTTATACAGTCATAGCAAGTAACATCATTTCAATGATACAGAATTAATATCAACATATCAGTAATAAACATCATCTGGTTTATTCCGCTCCTATACATCCTTTTCTGATCTATAACTTGATCCTTCTAAATCATATCAAGTACAAATTCAAATACTGATGCTATCTTAGCAACTACCCAAAATTAATACATAAAATAAATAAAGTGAGTGACCACGTGATCAGGTTGCTTTCTACTGAAACTGGCTGTATAACACTCCAGTTTACCAGCTGTAAATGGGTACAAAAATGTGCGCTCGAACTAGGGAAGGCAAAGGCAGCGAGGAAGGGGACTAGTCACCTTAACCTCGTAAACTGGGATCTTTCATGATGAAGTTTCTAACACTTCATTTCCCTATGACAATCTCTGCCATGGGACTGCCTTTATCTTCGTAAGCGATAAAGCAATATGATAAATATATCTTCATTAGGCTGTGGGGCTATTTGTGATTAATTTTTTTGTACAAGCAACACTCATCTCATCCACAATGCACATGTTTAGATCATATTAAAAATACAATACATTATATCAATGACTATTATACAGGCATATTTTGTGAATTCTATATGAACCTGAAATAACAAATATTATACACGGTAGTTATCATAATTTCGCTTACCCTCAGACTTCAGATACTGGACTTAAAAATGTTTCTGGCGATCCGCTCACAATTCATGGGTAGTGGCGAAACTCTGCCTCCAGTCTGTCTCAAACTTCTTTCGTTGTCTGTGTCTCAGTTTACCGATACGCTTTATATACGTATAGCGCGGACGTATCGGAGGGTACCGACGTCACAGCTTAAACCTAGGACTGAAAAATCCTTCCCGAACAGTGATTTCAGCCGATCTGTGCGTCGACTGAAATTTTGCCTTTCTCATTCTCGGCATATATAATATCCATATTGTTCCATCTTGTCGTTATTTTTATCTGAGAGGGTGCTGATGAATATTGGTCCCTTTAGAGTGTAAAGTGATATTGAAGGCTCTGTGAGAATAAGGATTTTGGAGAATGAGGTAGTAGATTCACAAGCGCTGGGAAGGAGCAAGGACAGTCTCTTATTACGACAATATCTGTTTTCTCACAGACTACTCCTATCTCTCTTCTGCACAAACAATTGTTTGTCAGTTCCAGTCGCTCAACGCGCTCACCGATTTGGTGATTCTGTCGCTCAACGTACATGAATACAACCTACACAGATGGAAATGTTTGGAGTGTTAGGCCAACCGACAACCAACACAAATAAATATTAATACCTTTATTATCATAAAGGACTCACACATAATTGTACATTTACAGTCAAAAAATCAAAGGTTACAGAATACAAATATGATAAGGGAAGAGGGGTTTTTGAGGAGAAATATCCCATCCACCGTTTCCCGTTTATATTTACTAACGGACAAAAACCCGGTCCAAAAGACCAGAAAAGGGGGGGGGGGGTGATCAGAGATAGGCAATTTAACCCACTGGTAAAGTTATTACTCTGAGGCAAGGGGTTACAGAAAGAAGGGGGGGGGGGTGTAGAGGAAAGCTAGGGTTCTCAATTGTCTCCCTTTAAATCAACAAATTTCACGGGAGGGGGAATGAACACAATTACCCAATCCCGCTAGGAGAGATCCCGTACAAGGAATATAATGCACCTTAGTACAAGGTCGAACTAATTAAAAGGGTAAAGAAAAGATAAATCTCCTTTCATTCAAAAAAACACACTAGGGCTGGCCATCCCCACAAACACACACGCAGACTTACCGAAAGGTGAATTCTGGCACTTCATAGGAAATACATCAAAAAACAGCACTAAACCTTGGCTTAGGTAAAAGTAATTTCTTCCGTGTACAGCCCCAGATTTGGGGTTTGTTGAAGTTAACAAAGTGTCCCGAAATCGCTGGACGTTGAAGTTTAACGGTACTGTTTATTTATTAGATAAAGTTCCTAAAGAAAGGCACAGGCACTTGGCTAAGCGTGAGGTATGGTGTGGTTCCTAAAATTCGCACAGCTGGTGGAGATAACTTCCTTTTTCCCGTAAAGTCACAAGTTAAGAAAACACTGAGGTAAGTTCTTCTTCGGGGGGGGGGGGGGGGGAGGGAGAGGGTTAAAATCCACTGAATATACGTGACAGACAGTGTTCAGGTATCGATGTTTTTTCTTCACAAATAGGGGCAGTGAATAAAATATGTTCTGCTTCCAGTTTTCTTTGAGGACTCTATATGAACTAGTATTTTTAAAGTGTTTCTTGAATGGCTTTTTTCTCAGTTACGTTTAGAGGAGCGGGGCCCATTACAGGTCGCCACAAGTTTAGCTTTAAAAAGTTCATATGTTACTGGAGTTATCGAATTGAGTTTGGCAGAACTCTGTATATAGTTAATAATTGCTGGGATGCAGGTTGAATGATCGTTCTGAATGAAAGATAATCAAAACAAGAAATGCATTACAAATCATATTATAATCTGACGCGATAAATTACAGTTAGCCTATTTACTTATTAGCGTCGTCAATTAACAAATCAGGAAAACTTCCCGTGAGTTAAAACAATTAAAAGCACATCTATCTATACAGAACTAAACTGTATTAAAGTTATAATTCTCTTTAACGTCTGCAAAATAAATTTACGCGTCAATTGTATTAGGAAATACTTTTAGCTGTAACATTAGTTTGCACTAGAACTTTGAAAATTGGTTTATTTAATAAGGTTAAATTTACACCACAGTCCATTGAAATCAATTGAAATAACTCGACCACTGATCACTCGAAGCTAATGTATAAATTACCGTCTGCACAGAAAGAATACACTCCAATAGTCACGAAGGTAGATGAAATCCAGCAGGAATCCGACTATGCTAGTGCAACTAGGATTCTGTCAGAGCGAACGATAAAATGCAGTTTCTCGGAGTTCTCTATTTATACTTCTCGAATGTAACTTGAATGGGGCGTGTTAAATTTTCGCACCTTTCTTGAACTTGAGCAAAATTCGAGATACCTCGCCGTGGTGTTAACCGTTGCAATTCCTACGATTCCCCCGGTCTACCGATTTCCTTCCGTCTCAGGCTGCTCGCATAAGAGTGCGAAAATTTCCCGAGAAGCTAACTCTGTGAGCTGAAAGTTCCTGATTCTTTAGATCGCGGCCGCTCCACGTTGAATTCTGAAGATCAGCCTGTTCTTTGATGGTACCGCTGTTCTGAGAGCTTTAGCAACTCCCACCAGGCGGGGTGACAGCCAGGTAAGAAAATGATCTGCTGTTATTGCTCTAGAAACAGGAGTGAGTCTGTGGCCCGTCCTTTTTTTGGGCCGGCGTTAAGGGAAAGATTGCTATAAATCGTTCTCAGAAATGGTTGTGGGCGGGATTTAATCTCCCATCAAAGGCCATGCGATCTCAAACGTTCGCATAAGATAGCAGGCTACATATTAATGATCCAGCGTGTAAGGTTCTCGTGGAAATGTTGCATGCCGGTAAAAGTTACAACAGATGATCAGGGGTTCTAAAGTTATGAGAGGCCAATATTCTGTTATCATCCATCGAGTCAGGGAAATTCATTTGTCATACTTAGACGTACGTCACAATCGTCCCCACTTTTGAGACATGGAAACTCGTTTTCATGTTTCATTTATGACAATGAAGCTGCCCTGATCGGTAGCTTTAGGATGATTGGCATCGTCGATTTTCTCCTCTTCCTCCGTGGTCCAGTTTCTACTCAAGAAGTCAGCTCCGACATTCTGTTTTCCTGGAATATATTCCACTTTGAAAGAATAAACACTCAATAGCAAGGCCCAACGCATTATCCTTGCGTTGAATTCCTCCTTGGCCCCCAGGAAAGCTAGTGGAGCATGGTCTGTTTGCACCGTGAAAGAAGTACCATACAGAAACTCATGATGGCGTCTGATGCCATGAATCAGAGCGAGACATTCTCTTTCAACGACACTGTAGTTGCGTTCCGCTTTATTCAGTTTCCCACTGCCATAGGCAACTGGAAATAGCATGTTCAGGTCACTGTCATCGGCTTGCAGCAATGTTGACCCGATGCCCTGACCTGACGCATCAACTCTCAGTATGAAAGGTTTCTTAAGGTCAGGTAACCTTAGGATGGGGTATGCCGACAACTGTCCTTTCAAAGTGCTGTATGCCTGTTCGCACTTTTGATTCCACATGACCTTATCAGGACAACCTTTCTTGGTGAGGTCAGTCAGAGGTGCTGTCAGTCCGTTTAAGTTCTGGATGTATTTCTGATAGTATGCACATAGCGATATGAAGGAACGTACGTCTTTCTTCGTTCGGGGTCTTTTTGCTGCCACTATTTTCTCTACGTTCTTCTTAATAGGCCAACTGCATCCGTGAGAAATAGTATGCCCCAGGAAGTCTAACTGTTCAAACCCGATGAGACATTTGCTAGGTCTGGCTGTGAGACCCGTTTCCTGTAGTCTCCTGAGGAGCATAGCAACCGTAGCAATATGTTCTTCATAGGTTTCCGATGCAATTAATATGTCATCCATGAAATTATGGATATGGGGACTTTGCAAAGGCTCTAGAAGCTTCCTCATCATCCTGGTGAACACTCCTGGTGCGTTATGCAAACCGAACGGCATCACATTAAATGTGTAATGTCCTTCGCTAGTGCTGAAAGCTAACAAAGGTTTAATTTCCTCCTTGACTGGTATTTGATAATAACCTTTACTGAGGTCAATCTTGGAGAAAATCTTTGCTTTGCTGAGCTTGGTGAACAACTCAGAAACAGTTTGGAGAGGTTCGGGCTGGAATTCCGTTACAGCGTTTAGCAACCTGTAATCAATGCACAGCCGAACTTCCTTATTGGGCTTCTGCAACAGCACTACACTCGAGCTGTAAGGAGATGTAGACTCACTGATAATTCCTGCCTGACGCAGCTTGTCTATTTCTCCGTGAAGTGCATCCGCTTTAGCGTACGGGATGGGGTAAACTCTGGTTTGAACAGGGGTCTCGTTTGTTAATTTCATATCAAATTCAATGAGATTTGTTCGACCAGGTACATCCGTTAAGACTGCACTGTACTGTTTTAGTAGAGCCCTGGTTTCTGTTTGTTGTTCTGGTCAGAGATTGTCGCCGAACTTGACATCTTTAAAGGATTCTGTGGGTTGCAGTGGATACTCCATGCAACCATTATCATCTTCCTCGTCTTCCGTTGCTATGGCGACAGCCAGGAGTTGCTCGGAGGATGGCACCGGTCTTTCCAAATATTTCTTTAGCAGATTTATGTGGAAGACCTTCTCCTTTCCTTTGATGGAGATCTTGTAATTGGTACGTGAGATCTTTTTAAGGACGGTAAACGGCCCTTGCCATCCGATGCGAAGTTTATTGCTTCCGGTTGGGAGTAGCAACAAAACTTTCTCCCCTGGTTGGAGCTCTCTCTCTTTTGCAGCTTTGTTGTATCTTTTAGCGTGTTTAGCGCGGGCTTTCGTAAGGTTGGTTGTAGCTAGATCCCATCCTAGCTTTAGCCTTTCCTTGAGCTCAGATACATACTTGCTTGCAGAGACGACTGTCTCGTCAGCCTTTTGGTCTGTCAGGGACCGAAGTAAGGCTTCTAATGGCCCCTTTATAGGTCTGCCAAATAAAAGTGTAGCAGGCGGGAATCCCGTAGACGCTTGGGGTACCTCTCGGTAGTCGAATAAGGCAGCCGATATGTATAGGTCCCAGTCTTCCGGTTTCTCCTGACCCAGCTTACGTAACATGGTGGTGAGGCTGCCATTAAAACGTTCCACGAGCCCATTTCCGGCCGGATGGTAGGGACTTGTGTGGATATGTTTGGCCCTCAAGATCTTCAAGATCTCCTCCATTAACAGGCTACGGAATTGGGATCCATTGTCCGTCAAAACTTGTTGAGGGAATCCCAACCGTGTAAAAATTTGCACAAGGGCTTCTGCGACATGCTTGGAATCTATGCATGTTAGCGGTACAGCTTCGGCCCACATTGTGCAAGTGTCGACTAAAGTCAGGATGAACCTGTGCTTTCTTTTGGTCCTTTCCAGGGGTCCAATGATGTCGACAGCAACCCGTTCAAATGGAGTCCCTACTATTGGCATTTGCCCCATGGGTACTGGGGGTGTCAAGTGCTTGGGTGCTACCCGTTGGCACTGGGCGCAGGATTTCACATACCTGACAATGTCAAAGTTCATTCCTGGCCACCAATAGTGGGTTTTTATTCGCTGAATAGTGGCGTTTTGTCCCATATGTCCGCTAAAGGGAAGAGAGTGCCCCATCTCTAAGATCTGGCTTCGGTACTGCGTCGGAACTAGGAGCTGGTTATTCCCCGTGTCCGGGTTTCCCGTTCTACGATACAATACGCCATCCTTAGAAAAGATGTCTCCGTTGTGTCTGGGGTCCTTAGCCATGGGCAGTTTTTTAAAGCAGAGCTCCAGAGTAGGGTCCTTTTCTTGCGCCTCCTTCAGTTCGTTCGGCAACAAATTTGGCGCAGGCTCCCTCTCCTCCTTGGCTTGCCCTCTTGTGGTTACCGCTGCCACAATCGGCTCCTTTGGTCTCCCAATAAACACATATCTACATCCCAGGATAACTGGGTAGATAGGATCATCCATAATGGCCGCTTTTATAAAGTCAGAGTGTATTTCTACCAGTGCGATAGGAAGCGTCCTGGGCGCATCACTCTTAAACACTCCAGTAAGTTTGACGGTTTCCTCTGTCTCCTGACCTGGTTTGACTAGGTGTCTAGCAACAATACAACTAAAACTTAATCCAGTGTCAAAGAGACAAGTGGTTGAGGTACCATTCAAAATTACAGTTCCTCGAGTTGAGGGTCGGTCCCCCTCAGGTTGAGAATCACTGACATTGATTCTACCTTTCGAGGCTGTATGCAAACATCCAACGCGGTTTGAACCGGTTTGTTTGCCCTGATCAGACGTTCCTGGTGTAGGGGTCTTCTCTTTTCCTTGACCTTGGTAGCCGCGCTGCCACGTAGGCTTGGTGGGTTGATCAGCATTGTTGTTGGGGGGGTATCGGGTTTTGTAGAATTTCGATTTTTCCTGGGGAGGTCTCTGGGTATTATTTTCTCGTTGGTTATAATTCTGAGAGGAATTAGAGGAATAGGATGACTGCTCTAGATTTTGTTTACGAGATGGCTCATCTGTGGGTTTACGTTTTGTGCTGGGAAGTTCGGCCATTGCATTGGTATAGCGTTTGGCCTTATTGAGTATGTCCTCAAGTCTGACTGCGCCCTGTTCAGCCAAAAATCTACGGGTTTCGTTTGACAAGGTTGCCTTTATCTGTTCCACAAGAACAAGTTCAAGTAATCCCTCATATGTAAGAGGTAGGTCAGATAATTCAATGCACTTTGTCAAATAGCCCGTGAGACGTGAAGAGAATTGGGGGAATGTTTCCGTGCTCTCTTTTCGGCTGTTTCTGAACATTTTCAGAAATTTTCGGGCGGTCATTTCGAACCGCTCTAGCAAGGCCTTCTTAAGCATGTCGTAATCATGTTGGTTCGGTCCCAGCTTTGTGTATACGTCATAAGCATTCGCTTTTAGTGACGTAGAAAGTTTCAGTGCCCAGCGGGAACTCTCTAACCCATACAGATTTGCGAGCCTTTCGAATTTTTCTAGGTAGCTGTCAATTTTTTCGTTAGGGCTAGGAAAAGACTCTAAAGCAAAAGACATCGCAGTTAATTGGGCAGACTGAGTGCTGGGGAGATCCCTTGTTTGAGAATGGGGCGAAGACGGCTCTCCATTATTTGAAGTAGAGGCACTCCGACTCTCTAAAGCCTTGAGCGCTAGTTCATGCTGTCTTTCCTTGTCTCTCTCTCTTTCCCTGCGGGCGTCCATCTCTGCCTCAATTTTCTTCTGCTCCAATTGACGATCGTCCGCTTCTTTCTTCCTAGCTTCTGCCCTCTCTTCCTCCGCGTCATACCTTTGCAGTTCCTGGGTGATAAACAGATTCGCGGCTTCTGTGTCTAATCCTGAGTCTTTCGCTTCCTGTCTCAAAATGGATCTTATCCTAATTCTCTCAGCCATTGTCAAAGAACTGGATGCTTCTAAGACTAGAGAATAGTAAGATGGAACAAGAAGGGGAAAAACTCAAAGCCGCTACGAGAAAAACCAAAGTAAAATAAAATTTTACTGAATGACCTCGTGTGTTAACTTATCGCCGCTATTATTGTCACTTAAGACTCGTAACGCAAGCAACAATGCCAATTCAATGGTAAGTTACACTAGAAAAGAATCTACTCTTACTAACAGTAGAGAAAATTTATGTTAAACAATTTAAAAGGAAAAAAAAAATTTCAAAGAAAATGTTAATTCTCTAACAACAAACTCCGTCCCTGAAGACAATTTTTGAGATGAGACGTAGTTAACTTAATTTTAAAAAATCAGAACAATCCGTCTTTAGCTTAGCTCAACTCAAACGCTTCATAACCTTTAGTGATTGTAAAACAATCACGCAGTCCCAGCAATTATATAACCAAAAATTTCCAATTCCCTCTGCCAGAGAATACAAATGTGACAATCTTTTATTATCACTAACTGCCTGTTCCTGTGGAAAAACAAACCTGTCTTAATTATTGTGTGGTTGGCCCAAAATACTGAACGGCTTGGTCTAGGGGAAGTAATACTTTTAAAGATTATACCCTACTTCACAAAGACAATCAACCACACTCTATTTTAACTAAGTTCAGAATCTCGAACGAGCTAACCATATCTTATCGTAAATTTTATCTGAGAGGGTGCTGATGAATATTGGTCCCTTTAGAGTGTAAAGTGATATTGAAGGCTCTGTGAGAATAAGGATTTGGGAGAATGAGGTAGTAGATTCACAAGCGCTGGGAAGGAGCAAGGACAGTCTCTTATTACGACAATATCTGTTTTCTCACAGACTACTCCTATCTCTCTTCTGCACAAACAATTGTTGGTCAGTTTCAGTCGCTCAACGCGCTCACCGATTTGGTGATTCTGTCGCTCAACGTACATGAACACAACCTACACAGATGGAAATGTTTGGAGTGTTAGGCCAACCGACAACCAACACAAATAAATATTAATACCTTTATTATCATAAAGGACTCACACATAATTGTACATTTACAGTCAAAAAATCAAAGGTTACAGAATACAAATATGATAAGGGAAGAGGGGTTTTTGAGGAGAAATATCCCATCCACCGTTTCCCGTTTATATTTACTAACGGACAAAAACCCGGTCCAAAAGACCAGAAAAAGGGGGGGGGGGTGATCAGAGATAGGCAATTTAACCCACTGGTAAAGTTATTACTCTGAGGCAAGGGGTTACAGAAAGAAGGGGGGGGGGTGTAGAGGAAAGCTAGGGTTCTCAATTGTCTCCCTTTAAATCAACAAATTTCACGGGAGGGGGAATGAACACAATTACCCAATCCCGCTAGGAGAGATCTCGTACAAGGAATATAATGCACCTTAGTATAAGGTCGAACTAATTAAAAGGGTAAAGAAAAGATAAATCTCCTTTCATTCAAAAAAACACACTAGGGCTGGCCATCCCCACAAACACACACGCAGACTTACCGAAAGGTGAATTCTGGCACTTCATAGGAAATACATCAAAAAACAGCACTAAACCTTGGCTTAGGTAAAAGTAATTTCTTCCGTGTACAGCCCCAGATTTGGGGTTTGTTGAAGTTAACAAAGTGTCCCGAAATCGCTGGACGTTGAAGTTTAACGGTACTGTTTATTTATTAGATAAAGTTCCTAAAGAAAGGCACAGGCACTTGGCTAAGCGTGAGGTATGGTGTGGTTCCTAAAATTGGCACAGCTGGTGGAGATAACTTCCTTTTTCCCGTAATGTCACAAGTTAAGAAAACACTGAGGTAAGTTCTTCTTCGGGAGGGTTAAAATCCACTGAATATACGTGACAGACAGTGTTCAGGTATCGATGTTTTTTCTTCACAAATAGGGGCAGTGAATAAAATATGTTCTGCTTCCAGTTTTCTTTGAGGACTCTATATGAACTAGTATTTTTAAAGTGTTTCTTGAATGGCTTTTTTCTCAGTTACGTTCAGAGGAGCGGGGCCCATTACAGGTCGCCACAAGTTTAGCTTTAAAAAGTTCATATGTTACTGGAGTTATCGAATTGAGTTTGGCAGAACTCTGTATATAGTTAATAATTGCTGGGATGCAGGTTGAATGATCGTTCTGAATGAAAGATAATCAAAACAAGAAATGCATTGCAAATCATATTATAATCTGACGCGATAAATTACAGTTAGCCTATTTACTTATTAGCGTCGTCAATTAACAAATCAGGAAAACTTCCCGTGAGTTAAAACAATTAAAAGCACGTCTATCTATACAGAACTAAACTGTATTAAAGTTATAATTCTCTTTAACGTCTGCAAAATAAATTTACGCGTCAATTGTATTAGGAAATACTTTTAGCTGTAACATTAGTTTGCACTAGAACTTTGAAAATGGGTTTATTTAATAAGGTTAAATTTACACCACAATCCATTGAAATCAATTGAAATAACTCGACCACTGATCACTCGAAGCTAATGTATAAATTACCGTCTGCACAGAAAGAATACACTCCAATAGTCACGAAGGTAGATGAAATCCAGCAGGAATCCGACTATGCTAGTGCAACTAGGATTCTGTCAGAGCGAACGATAAAATGCAGTTTCTCGGAGTTCTCTATTTATACTTCTCGAATGTAACTTGAATGGGGCGTGTTAAATTTTCGCACCTTTCTTGAACTTGAGCAAAATTCGAGATACCTCGCCGTGGTGTTAACCGTTGCAATTCCTACGATTCCCCCGGTCTACCGATTTCCTTCCGTCTCAGGCTGCTCGCATAAGAGTGCGAAAATTTCCCGAGAAGCTAACTCTGTGAGCTGAAAGTTCCTGATTCTTTAGATCGCGGCCGCTCCACGTTGAATTCTGAAGATCAGCCTGTTCTTTGATGGTACCGCTGTTCTGAGAGCTTTGGCAACTCCCACCAGGCGGGGTGACAGCCAGGTAAGAAAATGATCTGCTGTTATTGCTCTAGAAACAGGAGTGAGTCTGTGACCCATCCTTTTTTTGGGCCGGCGTTAAGGGAAAGATTGCTATAAATCGTTCTCAGAAATGGTTGTGGGCGGAATTTAATCTCCCATCAAAGGCCATGCGATCTCAAACGTTCGCATAAGATAGCAGGCTACATATTAATGATCCAGCGTGTAAGGTTCTCGTGGAAATGTTGCATGCCGGTAAAAGTTACAACAGATGATCAGGGGTTCTAAAGTTATGAGAGGCCAATATTCTGTTATCATCCATCGAGTCAGGGAAATTCATTTGTCATACTTAGACGTACGTCACACATCTTATCTAGTTTTATACAGTTGATAATTCTCTATCTTCCTATCCATGTAATTTCCCAAACTGTTATTTGTTGAATTTAATATTTAGAACAGAAGTGGGTTTACATGCTTTACCGCGTAACTGTGGGCAGCCGAAATACGCATATATCTCCGTAAATGAGAACTTCCTACCGTTCCTTCTTATATGCAGTTATACACAATCCTTTCCTGGACCAAAATGTGAAATCCTTTCCTAATTATTCCCTTTTGCTTTTATTTATCGTTGGCGATTTCCTCTGTCTGATACACATTTCGCTGATACGCCGCCATTTTGAAAGCGGTCAATCGATCGTTGACGGGTTTATAAATCTAACTGAACCCGTTTGCAATGACTTGAAACCAATTTTGCGACAATTTCCATATTAAACTGTTCAATGATTCATTAGAATTTTGAGTGTAACCTTGCAGGCACTTTCTCAGTAATTCTGTCTTGGAGAGGTTTTTTGAATATGGGCTTAATAGTCTCCATGACAACAATTGGAAGGTTTCCCTTGTGCTTAAAGTCATTTACCATGCCATCTCTGACAGCCTGTTTGTAGGGACACCAATGTTGCAAAAGTTATGAACAGGATTATCATCTGTTGATGTCTTATGGAAATACACCGCCCAAACCTCTTCTCGCATTTTGCAAAGGTTGTTTTTGTTAACTCGTATGGCATTTCCATAGTATACCTGTAGCTTATCAATGACCCTTTCTGTTAGTCTACCCTTACCACCTATGGATTTACCATCAGGCAAAGACTTAATTTTAGAAAGTTTCTTAAGATTTCTCAGCCGAGTACCCATTCTTTTCTGAACATGACCCACACATTCAATTTTTTCTATCAGACAATCCTCTCCATAAGGCTTGGATTCAAACACCTTTTTGAAACTGTTAGTGTCTTCATCCCCAAGGAACTTTGTATACCTGAGATTATACTTGTCTGCTGAGCATGAAAAAATGTTACAAGCTGCTGCTGCTTCCATTGACCCTGAGGATCCGTGATGGGTCATCGTACAAACCTCAGCATGACTTTGTTTCCATTGTTGAAATGTGTCTGTGTTTTGGTCTTGTTTCTCCCAGTACTGACAAGATTTGCACTTTTTACTCTTTGTCTGAGTATCTATTACCTTTTTAGTTTGCACGCCAATCACAGTTGTGGCACCAACAATAGATGAATGGCCTCTGGTCATCCAGGTACCGTCACAAGATACATCAATGTCTCGGAACTCGTTGTCACCTTCTTCTGCACTCCCATACTCTTGAACAGCAGCATTTTTCATGCTAATAATTTGCACCCTAGTAGCAGCATCATCCATTCCTTTCTGTATAATAGCATTGCTGCTGTGTCTAACTGGGGAGGGGGGGGGGTAAATCCATTATACCACAGAAAGTGTTTAAGTCGGTGTGACTGCAGCCAATACAGCGCATGGCAAAAGCTACACGCCGATTGATAAGATTTATCTTTGCATTCCCTACTGAGAGCTGACTACTTGAAGGGAAATGTTTTTGTTCTTCACAGTTTGCACTGTTACAATGAAATACAAATTCACTCCCAAGTCCTTGCCTTTTGACTTCAACTAATTATACAGAACTTTGGCAAAAGGTACACAACAATTTTTCAGCAATGTTCTGACCAAGAAGACCCATGTCAACAATTCTGTGCCCCTCAAGCAAATCAGTATCATTAACATTATAATTACCTTCCTCGTCAGTTTCTGCAGAATCTGTGTCGCAGCTTGCTCAAACATATCCTCATCAGAGTCATGTGTTTGGTTGCTAATGTCCAGAATTGTCTGCTCTGATCGTGAAAGGGGCTTGGCATTTCGTTTCATTCCAATATCAAAACATTCAGTCTGCATCGATGGTGTTGAACTATGAACGCATGGCTCCGTACCGAATGTCGATGCATTCTGTAGAATTGTTTTCCTTTCATTTCGTTCAGCCGTATGTTGATTGCCATGAAATATACGTTTCTTTGATATAACTTTACCGAACTTTTTGTCTGAAGGCATAATTATCACAAATATATTCACGTATTTCCACAAATTAACTCAAAGTTTCAATCACAATTGTGTTTTTTTTTTTTTTACCGCCAGGATGGATGAAAAAGGAGTATTCATTGTATTCGTTGTATTGAGTATATTTTTTCTAGGGAGTGTTTATTATTTGGTATACCTTCCAATATGAAGGTTAGCAAAAAAGCATATTTTGGGACTAAAAGTCAGCGATTTTTGGAACACACTCATTCTCTTTGATCATTGATAACTAATAAACTATTACAGATAAACACATAATTCAAAAAGAGTATCGAAGTAAAAAGGCTTATAAATATTTAAAACACAATTATTATATGCAAATCAAAAATAACCTTTTTTATCTATTTCTGGGTGTATATGCCCCCTTAATTAAAAGAAACCAAAATTACATGGTCAGCTTGTTATTAATGTAGTCCTTTTGTCTGTTTGGGCGAACATTACTTTTATGTTTGATTGTGGATGTAATTGTTGTTACGGTAGTTCTTTTGTGCATGCAGCAAACTGTTTACATCCGTGAGGCCATTTACTTAACAGGTTAACGAAATTATCTTCACTGGAAAATTAAATAACAGTAGAAACTAGACACACTACACAATGAAGGGTGAGACCAAAATGGAAATCTCTAAAAGAACAAGACTAAATGTAGACAGAAACATTAAATCTTGTCCTAACTAAGAAGTGAGTACAAGCGAATGTTCACACAACGAGCCGGTCACTGCAGACTACAGTACTGTTTGGTTTATTTAACATGAGAGAAATAGAACTATGATAATTTGGAAAATTGATGAAGACAGTAGAGCATGCTCTACAGAAATTAATACCACAAAATTAGAACAGTAAACACCTTAATCAAGGAAATATTCATCCAATTTAAAGAAGAAATATTTATTCACTTCTGCATGACAAATCAGTCTCTGCTCAAAAGAGCATTGACAATTATTACGGGATTATTATATTTACTATTTACTGATCACGCTAAAGTACCATAAGCTTTATATAAAATAATTTTTATTCAGGGGTTTCCTAAAATTTGTAGACTATTTCTTTAACATTATTTTATGAAACTTTAACATAAGGACTAAAGTTACTGATGTGTTTACTTTCAATTATTTTATTTTTTTGGCTGGACATTATATACCGCCCAAATGAGTGACATTTTAAAATCATGTATCGACACTTGACCAGCAGTGGATTCTTTGTGAAAACCAGATTAATTAGACACTATTCTATTTTATAGATTGTTATTTTGTCTAAACTAGTTAACTAATTTACATTCGATTATATTCTTTCTTTCAGTAGGAAAAAATTAGGAAAGGGAAGGAGGAGGGGGGAGGGGGGGTTAAGATATTGATGACGTCACATATGAACGATCTGAGTTTTTGTGACGAAGTGGGAGGGATGATCAAAAGTGGCTAAAAATGCGTGATGTCACGCGTTGACGACGCTGTTTGACAGATACAGATTATATTGTACAGACAGACGAGGTTACACTAAAGAGATATGTTTGGTTATATAACATGGAGAGTTACTGACACATGTAAGAAACAAATGACAGAGAGGAATGTAGTTAAATGTCAGATATAGATATGGCTTTTAAAAGAGATTCTTCTTCTTCTTCTTCCGTCCTTAGCCAACGACCGGCAAAGCAGTCAGTGGCCATTACGCCTAGTGGCGTCTTGAGGGCAACAGCGAATAGATTTTCTTTGCCGTTGTTCCCATCACGCCTAATGGCGTCTTTAGGGCAACGACAAATCAATCCGTTTGCCGTTGTTTCCGTAATCAAAGTGACTGGCAAACGGGTGATCAGCCCGTTGGGTTTAAAAGAGATGGGTCTGATTATTGTTGTTCGTTTAACTAGTGCTGCAGAGCTTTTCTCGCTTCTATAGTCAATACCAAGTTGAAGAGTCATTGATATTATCTACTTTGTAGATCTAGGACGTTCCTATGACTTTTCTGCCATTCCAAAACGTGTTGAGTTGAAGTCACAGCTCCAGTTTTTCCAGCTTGACTTGTATTTAAATGATCATTACATCTGGTCCCAATGTAGGAGGAAGAAATGTGTGGCTTACTGTGCATTATCTGTCGGCCAAGTGGGCTTTCCAAATATGTAAGCAAAAATACTGTGCTCTGGTTCTGGGCTCTCTCAAGGAATAGTTACGTCCTACACAGAGCCAATTTACAGCTCCCCCTGCCTATCATGGTGTCCACAGTGAGATTCTCTTGCATGTAGACAACCAGGTAAAAGCCAGAGTTACGTCTGGGGCTCAAGTGACCCCTCCAAGCTGAGTGTACAATGCTGGGTTCTCAACATATTTCACCATAGGAGGAATCCTTGGAAGTGAGTGGATGGTGTCAAGAATCAGGAATAATATAATTAGTCACGCAGAGGCTCATATCCAAATTTTACACACTATAGCATTGAGCATAGCTGCTGGTCATATTAGGATGATCGCTGAAATCGCTCCTTCGAGATACAATGGATCCTATCTCATTTTAACATCCCAGAAATGAAAAGACTGACAGATTGGCAAAGGAAGGTGGAAAATTACCTCAACATGATACAAGCTTAACTTTTGAAGAGACACAGAGTCTTATCAATGATAATCCTCACAGGCCAAAACAGAATGGAATATCATCTATTCAACATTTAAGATAGGAACTACCGACGAGTGTAAATTATGCACTGCTAAAATGACTGCTGAACGTCTACGTCAAACAAATGAGGAACATAGAAAGCACATAAGCCCATTACCTGTAAAAGGTAACGGCGGATATGACCAAGTGGCGTAGGCTACGCTGTCTGAGCATAACATACGTGCTTTGAATGACAGCATGTGACATCACCTTGACATTTGTCACTTTTTTTCTTCTAAAAGATATCGATGATGGGGTGTTGACAACCGTTAATGGAAGGTATTGAGCTTCTTTCTTGCGTAAAATAGGTTGTCCATGTCTTACCGCCACAGAGAAGCGGCGTGCTGGTGATGCAAACTTTCTGTACTGCAGATTTGGTCATCATTGCAAGTTTGGAGTTTCGCCTAACACGCGTTGATATGCAGAGACGAGTGTTGTGAGTAGAAGAGATAGATGCATATACATGGCAGTTAATTACTTGCTACCAACTATCACATGTAAAAACGTTCACCACGGAATGCTCCTGTCCTACCACAACAATATTACTTGGACAGAGCGTCCGCTACTACATTATGTACCCCTTTAATTAGCATAACATTACAAGTGGAGTGGTACATACTCTACAGTTTGTTTCGCGTTAACCGAAACACTCTGAATGAGAAACCCAATACCTCCCCCTTGCTATTGCTGGACTATCAGCAGGTGGTTATGAAGAAACGACATGTGCTTCCACCTGACTTCAGCATGAGCACCTCACCTATTCGCGAAAGTAACTCGCGCAACATTGGTATTGTCTCGCAAAGATTACACCTCAACGAACCTAACCGGGGCGACCTCATTAAACGCACGTCTGAGTGTGCGCCAGCTAGCACTCGGGGGAATATTGCGGACTCATACCTTGAGGTCACTAGCTATCAGGCCCTCAGATATTCTCTACGGTTCCTATTCCTCTCCCTCGGCATCGGACTGTGAGTATTAGTCGGAGCCTGCCGCGAACCCCGTCTAAGATGTATTTTCTTGTCAGGTGGTGATACCTCGACCACCTGATCGTCCGCCTCGCGATTTCGATGTTGCAGAGCCCTGCTCCATCCCCTCCCGTGGCGTTATGCACTTCTATTACATTGCCGACGATCAAATCGGCGACCGGGTTCTAGAACACAAACGCGTTCACTTTACCTGATAGGAACGGGGTGTCCACATTAATATACGCCTGGGGGTAAGACTCGACTTTGCCAACAAACTTGATACACTTTAGTTTTCCATGTGAGGCAGGATTCGTCGATGCACGAACGACGCACCCCGACTGTGGTACAACTAGTGTCTCTCAACACAGAGAGTGGTTTCTTCTCCACCACACCTTTGTGGAGTGCCACCTTACTAGTCTCATGGACCGCCGACAGCCATGGTACCGCATGTCCGCAGTGTAACACTACATTCTCGTCCGAATGAAATAGAGGTCGACACCCCACACAGTCCTCGCTGTTGAATGTGTCCAACACAAACGCGGAATTCGCGTGTTCGATTGGGGAAGTACACACGTCAGCATAATGACCCCTGCCATTACAATTGGAACATCTACGTTCCCTTTTTGACTCATCGCGTGGACTCTTGCTGGGGCAGCTAGCCGGTGAAGACCGCGTCTTGGAGTCGGATGATCGGCTATCAGCAGATTCATTCCTCCGCTTGTAAAGTTTTGTTTTATAGCACAAGCAATCTTCGTCTCGAGACTCCTAAAAGTATATCTGCTTCCGCTTTTGGCGCTCTCCTCCATTGTTATCACTTACCCACTGCCGTTGTCCCAGTTTGACCGACCAGAGGATGAGATCGGAAGTCACCTTAATTCCCCTGCATGGATGATATGGACGGGAGGACCTATCGCCCTTCGCGTTTGGATTCTATCTGCACCGCCTGACTGATTTTGCCACGGTTGTCTTTGGACTTTGCCGACGCTTGCAACTACGGCATCTGACAGACCAGACCGATGTATGGGTTTTCCCGGATGGGTCATAACGTTGTGGTGCTCCAATTGGGCCATAGATACAATATCATTAGGCTGTCGTTCCTTGAAAAATGCTACTAGCTCTGACGAACATGACCACAACACCTTGTCCCGTAGCACCAGGTCTATCAAGCCATCATAGTTTTTGGTAATCCCCTCCATCACAATCCATCAGCAGAAGTTTGACCTTCAAAATTAAATCTTCGAAGTCCTGGTCTGCACTTGGCATTGTGTTTCTAAACCACGTCCGTTACCCGTCAGCCGGCTAACGGAATTTCCGGAGCAACCGGTTCTTACCTTGTCGTAATCCATCCGCTCTTCTAGCAGGAGGCTACAAAAAGTCTCCATCGCAGGCCCAACTAACAATGTGGATAACAGAGATGGCCACTCGTCTCTGTTAGCCTTCCAGGCCACACATTGTGCATCAAATCTCTCAAGGAAGAAGCTCAAACTATCTATTTTGTCATTAAAATTCGGCAGACGCAGCCTAAAGGGACGACAGGACTCCCTCGGAGTCGAGTTCTTACCATTCGCACCCATTTCTATTCTCTTCAATTGTATTTACTTATCGGCTTCTACCTGCAGTCTTCTTCCTCATCTGCAATCTTCTTCTCCTCCAGAGCTACTCTCATTCTCTCCTTTCCTAATTCTAACTCTCTGTCCTCTTTCATCTTTTTTTCTTTTAACTCTCTCTGTTTTAAATCGTAATCTTCTTTCATCTCTTGTAATTTTCTCTGTTTCAAATCGTTATATTCTTTCACCTTCTTTTCTTGTAATTCTTTATACCCTTTCATCCTCTTTTCTTGTAATTATCTATTTTCTTTCTTTAATTGTAATTACAACTCTATACTTCTGAACTATAACCCTTAGTGCGAGCATCTCTTTCCTGCTTCTGCTTCTCAATCTTGTTCTTCTCCAAAGCTTCTTGATTTTCCTCTGACTGGCATTCTGCCTTGGCAAAATCCATCAGTTCTTTTCCAATGTACCCACATTCTTTGGCTATCACAGTGAAACCCTAAAAGTCCATGATGTACACTCACGATACCTAATACTATAAATAACTCTGCTTCTTCTGATATAGACTCTCACTAACCCACTAACTTACTCAATAACATTTGCGCTAAACCACCTTATGTCAACACATACCTCTCTGCATACTACGTATGCAGTAATGATATATGCATTTAAATGGCACTGCTCAAAGTACAACCAAAAGAATGTATTCAGAACATACTTCACCACGCAACTCAGTATGACCGTTCTCTGTCTCTTGGCTTATGTCTACTTACTCTTTAGGTTTGGTCCTTCTGACCACTTAGTCTCGATGATACACCTGAAAAGACCCTTATCTTAGTTAATAGTTGTATCTCACTAGCTGATAATACACACCAGTACTGTACCACTTCAAAACTGTAAGGGGCACTGATCTGAAAATTGAACAATAAGTCAGCTTTAACACAACAGTATCTTAATAGCACCCACCCTAATGCTGTACTCTGACAATACTTCAGTTCTACCTAATATGTTTACACATGGCAAAAATGAACACTCCACAGATGAGAAGACACATACTAAACACCACGATAACTAACGGTCACGGCGAATAAGATGACAGACAAAGTTGGAGCAGAGATAGGCTGATTTATACAATGCGTGACTGACAACGTACAAAGACAAGGGATACCCGTTAACGTATTTACACGATAGCAAGAAGGACCGAGAGATAACACCACTTAAACGAGACAACAGAATTACTAAATGTACACGACAACGTAAATAGAAACCACGCCAGTACACCTAACGAATACTGTGCTTGGTATGTTAAGTAGGGCAGTCGCAGGAATACCCTTCTGCCTGACTCCACCACTAAACACACACAGCCACGCCCTAGAAGGGATTAGTCTAACCCAATCTTTTCCCACAAGTAAGAAAAGAAAGAATTAAAGTCTCCGCCCGTCTACCCTTGAACTCATAAATATAATATTTAACACAGTGGACTAGAACAACATATACACGTAACAATGTAGTGCTGATAGATATCACACAAACTAGCCAACAATTAGATCATCCCAACCAAAATAAAACTAAATAACATAAATAACATAAATAGAACAGAAAAGGAAGACGGAATTAAAGGAAAAAAACTAAGAAATGAAAAAAAAAATACAAGAAATCACCGTACACAGATCTTCAACCAATAACGTAACTCCAGCGATGCACCTCCACGTAGCTCCTCAGACACAGATGATGGAAGATAATAACAGCACAAACCAGCTGTAGCGAAAGGTTTTCCTAGTATGATAGTAGTGGTAGAGAAGAAGTAGAATCTCTCTCCAGAAAGGATGAAGTTCTAGTGCCCGGGAAGTACACTGGTATCACAAGTGAGTTACAGCTGTGAATACTCTGAGCTGGACAATAGATTTAGGCTTCAGAAGTATAAGTTGCTACTTTCGCTATAGTAACCCTATGTGATAATATAATTAAATTTGAAAAGGTAACTCAAAATTTAACAGTTAAAAATTTAACAAGTTAAATGAGTACAATTTCGTAATTTATTATGTACATCTATATATTCTTGTAATGAGAAATGGGTGTTAGAAGATGGTAAAATGTATTATTATTTATAGGTACAAATTAAAATAACTAATAGAAAAAGTCTTGGATTTATCTTCCACTGAAATTACAACAAAAGGATTGTCACATTATCTCTTGCCATCTAGTTGTCATCATTAGACAGTCGTTTTAGAAACTGCTCACAGGATTTGGTGGATTGTATACACATAACTCATCTGAAATTAGTTCGAGGTTCCTGGGACACACTTGAATCCAGAAGACTTTCCTTCAGCCCACCCTATAACTACGGGGGACTAAGGTGTTGAAGATTGGTTGACCTCTAGGCTTCAGTAGCAGGATCAACGGTCTTCAAGTCTTTTGGGTAAATTCGGTCAGGAATGATCATAATCTTGATCAGCAATGATCATAAAAACTGATCATAAAACCTGGAACAAAAGGTAATAGGTGGCCATGGTGTTCCAACAATCTCACCACCCACTGCTGTTCATGATGCGACCATGTCTTCAGTGTTTGTATATAAATGAATGAATCATGGTAGTATGTTACAGAGATAGCATGATAAGATAATGTATACTGTGCAGGATTAACAAAATACATGAATAAATCACATGTTATGATACATGGATACGATATAACCTTTGCCTTCCACTTATGGATGTCAAGTCACTTATGTACTTGCTGGTATGTCGTAAACTTCCAGGCAAGAACTAGCCATGATATATTTGGCTAACCAATTAATGGTTATGCTTCCTGACAATGCCGATGGAGGTTATCTCTGGTTAGCGTCATTCCCTTTTGTTTATTATATCTGATACAATCAATCGGAAATAAAATATGAAATAAAATTATATTAGTAATACATATATCTTTAATAAACTTACATACCCTCATAGGATTTATAAGCTCACGGTGAGACTGTATTGGCTTAATTTAATCTGCCCTGCATGCAGCGTGAAAATAGAACTTTTCTTGCAGATGCTGTCTTCCAGTTTCTCACTTTGGCTTCTGGATTTGGTGTGTGTGATTTTCAATGCGCCGCTCTGTTCTTATATTTCAGTCTCTCTCCCGTACGAGAAAGCACCTCTAAAAATCCCAAAAGATTTTCGTTTAATCTCTCGGTTTGAGGCGATTTGAGTCGATCTGTGCTTTTCCTGTACTTGTTTTTTCCTTCTGTTCACTTACACACTTATATCCTTCCGTCCTTCCTAGGTATCATTTCATTTTCCCCATATGAGGCTTTCATTCTATCCAATTTATATTTAAATCCGTTTAGGCATGTAGTTATAATAAATTTTTAAAGATTATTAGCTAACTTTTAGCAGATGTGATGAAGGTGAAAAATATTAATTATCTTTAAAACTATTTATATTTGAATAATATCCTTTTGGATATAATTCCTAGTCTATCTCCTTTAGTGAATTATTTTTATTAAATTGATTTCCAACCAGGTGTTCTCCTGTAGTTTAAAATTTAATTTCCTGTAAATGCAAATTTTTTAAGTCGGCCATACATTCCTATATTAGCTATTTCCTCATTTTTCAGTACTGTCTGGCTTAAACATATTTCCACCGTCTTCAACTTCAAAGAAAGACCGCCGCGATGTCCTTGCGCTGTGTGTGTATGTATGTCGCGCTACACATTTTTTCCACAACAAAGCAAGAGTTGCCAAATTTCGCTACACCAGCCTCTACAAACAGCATCTAAACAGTAAAAAAAGTTCTTCACGGTGTTATCGCAGAACTATCCACCGAAAGAATAACAACCGTAGATGCAATAATTTCCTGGTGACAAGACTTCCTCACTAGTTTACGTGCCAGATAATAACTACCAAGTCCTTTGACACAGTGGTGCGTATAATATATAAACACAGTTCAACACACTCCGTCACTTTAGAAACCCAGCAGCCTTCACTCTTCACCGATCGAGGCATGGCTAGGCTCCCTCTGAAAAGCCACATCGGTGAGGTATTAAGACGTCGGACCTCAGCAAGAACGCAGTGCAGTCAGTAACCAATACTGCAGAATAAAGACGTAATGTTCCCCAGGTAGGTAGAGCAGTACGGACGATGACACTACTGCAGGTTGGATACGTGCGCATCAATGGTTGCGATGATCTTGAACACCATCACATACTGGGTAGTATGCATTACCAAATATCAAGAGGATTTGCACACACCCTAAGATGCCACCACCACTATCGACACTACCAATACCAACCAAATACAGACTTTCTAATCTCCTCTGCTGACACCACAGTCAATCACTGGAGCCCGAAAGATGACACCGCCACTACTGACACTACAAACATCATACAAAAACAAATGTTATAATCTCCCCTGCTGATACCACAGTCAAGCACAGGAGCCCAAAATACTAACACCTACCAACAAGAACTTCTAATCTCTTATGCCGACACCAATATCAGGCACAGAAGCCTATAGCCCTACAAGGACCAACTATATTGACACCTTGCAAAACTAACCTCCGCTGCTCCGTCTTGATGACCAACTTCTTGGCACTAAGCTACAAAGTACGCCTTGCAATACATCAAATTGTGATGCTCGAGGCCAGCTACAACTTTGCTCTACACCTTGTAGCTTCCCTCCTATCCATAACTGGAAAACCTAGCACAAAAGTGAACTTTCCAAAACCACCATAGAACACAATAAATGTCAAATATAAGCTGTCTTGAAAACGCTAACCTTCCACTGTGCCCTCTTTCCAAACTAGGTCAAATACCGCGGACGGGTTAACACCTGAAAGAAAACAGCTCACTGATACTGTCTAACAAGAAAAAAAAATACTGCTGTGAATACTGGAAAACATGATGAAGTGTACACAACACTGCTTCACCTTACTATCAAACTTCTCATATGTGTGCATAGAAACTTCTAGCCTCTATAATGTAAAATATTGGTCCCAAGGCCTCTAGGCTCACAAAAGAACCGGATAAGAGCTCCCCAGCTGTCAGGAACCACTTAGCATTGAGAACACTCCACGGGTTACACCGCTACTATGTTGGTTTATAATATTAACTATAGGCTCGCCCTCTTAAGGGTATGACTACACAACAATGGCTGACAAAAGTAATAAACACATTTAACAGGTACTTCCCTTTAATAAATATAAGCACACAATAAGGCCTCTCACGGTCATCAAACGCATCAAATACAATAATGAGAAAACCATCGTAAACCTGCCTCAGCAGCTTAATCTATCACCTCCACACACGAAGATACAAACTATACCACAAATGGCGGCTATAAATATCGCTCGCCCGAGCGGCAAAAGCTATGACAATGACACACTCAAAATAATTGACATACTTTCAAACTACGGCATGTAGACAATACAATCTAGACACTTCACTGCTCTAGACTTAACAACGTAATTATCAGCACGATCCGATAACATGGCAGGTACTTAGTTTACAGTATTCCAATATAAAACACACAGTCATCGCGCTGGCATAATGTAGTGGTTTTGATGGTACTGTATGGTTGTGATATTACCTAGTGTGATGCATGAGGTCAGCTGTGAAGGCTCCTGAGATAAATGTAGCTGTGAATTTACAGAAGGCCCTTCTTGCTACCACTTACGACCTCACACATATCTTTTTTACTAATGAATGTGGCCACGTTAAAAATCTAGGGTACTGATATGGAATGTGTTGTGGTAGATTACATACACACACATATATTTAATAAGTCTAATAATATTAATAAGATTTATAACACACTGAACTAACTCAAGCTGTGTAAAATTGTGATATTAAATTTTCTTTAAGTTTATTTGTTCTGAACCAAGGTTTTATTTTGGTCAGAACATATGAAAGGTTTTGAAATTATGAATGAAATGCATGAATATATGGAATAATAAATGAAAGGTGTGTACATATGTATTTTACAAGACTAGTTAATATTACTACTGTTTATATTTGTAATGTATCTGGGAGAACGATTAATGGATGTGCTGTTGGGGTGGCTTCATCACTCCCAGTCTATGACTACTAAACATTGTCCATTTTCTGATGGGAGGAATACAAGTTTATTTCCCAACATGGTATGTTCTAGTTGATGGGAATATAGTTGGTGTGTTAATTAGAAAATAAGTTGGTGAATGTCCAGCAGGTCAGACGCTCACGTATCTTTGACTGAGTAGTTCTGGTGCTGGAATCTGGTGGCCCCACCTCTCCGTGCTTGGGGGCAATATAGGCTGCTCTGCCAAAATACTAGACTGCACGGGTCCACACTTGTATTTTTCAACATAGCATTTGACACCACTTTGGTGCCAAATAAAAAACTCACAGTTCTGAAATAAAAGTATTGGGTCATGTGTCAGAACTCTACCTCCTGAGCCACTTCTGCACACAACACTACACAACAACACCACATAGACGGGGTCAGATCTCTCTGATCATACAGCACATCTTACCAAGTTGGTTTCACATAGTATAAGTTCCCCAAGACTACATATTCTGAAATATGTTCATTAGCTTCCTGCCATTGAATAGGATAGGTGATATGTTCCACTGATCTCAACACTTGATCCGCCCTTCATAATCCTTGCTGGCGTTTATGTATTTTGTTTGTCTCTAGACCCTGAACTGGGGCTGGGGATCTAGAGCGAATCCTTACTTGTTGTAAGGGATAGATTTTGATATGGCAGTATCAAATCACTCGAAACATTAAACAATATTAAAATATACAAAGAAATACTTTCAGTCTTACCAGAATTATGAATATAGAACACAGTTATATGCTAGCAAAACTCAGCTGAGCTGCTCGCTCTAGTATGGCGTCCCTCTAAATATTGCAATTAGCTTCTGGGAATTACACCACTGAAGAATTACTGTGTCTACTACTGGACAATTTATGTGGAAAGGCAAAAATGCGCGTCTGAGCGCCGATAATATGATTATCTGTGGCCAATCACCGCCTTTCCCCCTTTTCAAATTTCAAACCTCCTACCAAAAGTCAATTCAGTCATACCTCAGTCAAGTATGTATTATTGTCTGTTGGTCCGTCTGTCTCTACTTGCGTTTTTTTACAAAAACACACTTGTTTATACATGCATTTCCTACACGAATCTGCCTCTAGAGTTATTTTTAGCCACAACTTTCCACTAATTCCCCCTCTCTTTCATTTATCTAGATTTTAGCACTTGAGTCTCAAGGCCGCAATTTTTTGAAAATTAGTGACATTTTTTTGTTTCAATGCAGTCGCTCGCTGATATGAACAACACAGTCTTTTGTCAATATCTTCATTATTATCTATCCGTCTGTATAAATGAAAGCATATTATTTCTCTGCTCAAGATGGCCATCAGGCCAGCTAGGTTTTATATTCCTAACATTATTATTAAGAAAAAGTTACTTTTCAAGGTTAGTTGTTTTTTTTGAAATATGTTCGAGCATCTTCTGTAATGCGTTTGCCGCTGAATTCAAATAAAAGGACTAAGTATCGTAAAAGCGTCCAAGAAATGACTGTTGCGTATAATAACTAAGGTCCCTTTTGTCAATTTCTTTACCTTGTGTCAACTTGGGGACGTGAATTTTTTTCCTTTCCCCACCAATTGCGTCTTTTTAGCCTTGCTAGTTTCAAGCACGTGTTCAGTCATATTTTTCTTTTTGATCTCCGTTCTCATCCCGTCTACAAGGGTAAACGTTTTGCCTTCACGTCTAACAAGTTAATTTCCATGGCGGGTAGTGACCCGCGGCATGGGCGATCATGTCTTCTAGTAGCTTACGCATTATTTTTATCCCTACATTTTATCTTTGGAAATATTTTAACGTTGTATCACGGTTAATTTTATCACACATCTCCCCACTTGAAAACATGCCTACGGCAAGTTCCAAAACCAAAGATACACATAGATAAAATTACTCCTCACGCCTGCCACTACTCTAATTTTGATCACAGGGGTGCCGACTGAGGAAATCTGCACCGACATTCAATTTGCCTGGGATATATTGGATACTAAACTGATAAGGTTGAAGCAATAAAGACCCCCTCAGCAATCTTGCGTTTTCATGCTTAGCCTGAGATAAGAATACGAGGGGCTGATGATCCGTCTGGACCACAAAAGTCCTACCATACAGATAGATTTGAAACTTCTTTATTGCCCAGATTAACGCTAAACATTCTTTTTCGCTTGTGGAATATCCTTGTTCTGCCTTATTCAATTTGCGGCTTGCATAAGCAACTGGGTTCAGTTCCCCATCAGGTGAAGATGATCTTTGCAACAAAGCCGCCCCGAGTCCCACATTACTTGCATCTGTTCTTACGACAAAGTCCTGTGTCAAATCAGGCAGTTTGAGAATAGGCTTGCTAGTGAGTTTTTCCTTTAAGTCTTGGAACGCTAATTCACTTTGCGCAGTCCAATTAATTTTATCTGGAAGTCCCTTGCGAGTCAGATCAGTCAGAGGAGCACAAATAGAGTTAAAATCTTTGATATATTTTTGATAAAATCCGCATAACGACACGAATGATCGCACGTCCTTTTTTGTTTGTGGTCTAGGTGCTCTCTGCAGTTTTTCCAAGTTCTTGGGATCAGGGGTCATGTTACCCTGATATACAGTGTGTCCCAAGAATTCCAACTCTTTGCATCCAATACAACATTTTGTTGGCCTAGCGGTTAAGTTCGCCTCCCTAAGCCTATTAAATAACATTTTTAGGGAGTCAATGTGTTCTTCAAATGTCTCTGTGGCGACGAGAATATCATCCATGAAATTCGTGATACATGGGTTATTCAGGGGATCCAACAATTTGCGCATCATCCTTGAAAATACACTCGGAGCATTTTTTAATCCGAATGGTAGCATGTTGAATTCATAATGTCCTTCCGATGTGCTAAATGCCAAATAAGGTCTCACTTCAGGCTTCACTGGAATCTGGTAATAGCCTTTACTAAGATCCACCTTTGAAAAGTATTTTGCCTTGTTTAATCTGGCAAATAACTGTTTTGTGTCTGGTAATGGATCCACTTGTCCTTCTGTGACAGCATTCAGTTTCCTGTAATCTATGCACAGTCGGTGTTCCCGAGACGGTTTCCTCAACAAGACGACACTGGAGCTAAAAGATGATTCACTGTGTGAAATAATCCCCTCCTTCAACAAATAATCTATTTCTTCCTTCAATGCCTTCTCCTTCGCGAACGGAATAGAATAGGCTCTCATACAGACTGGGTTTGAGTCTACCAGTTTCATGTCATTCTGTAGCAAATTTGTATGGCCTGGTTTATCTGTTAATACATCTGTATGTTCCTCCAGAACCTGTTGAACTCTCTCCCTCTGATTTTTAGGCAGGTGCTTACTGACTTTTACCTGTGCTGCTGTTTCACAAGGATGTAATGGGTATTCATGTGAGGTGAGTGGTTCCTTTTGCATTTGAGTTGCGATAGCTAAGGTCAGTAAGGGGGTGCTTTCCTGGAGTGGTCTGTCCAGATACTTCTTTAACAGGTTTACATGATAAACTTTCTCCTTCCCCTTTTTGTCAATTTTATAGTTTGTTCTAGACACCTTCTCTAGAACCGTATATGGACCTTGCCATCCAATTTGTAATTTATTCTGGCTGCCGGGTAGTAGAAGCAGCACCTTCTCTCCCATAGCTAGTTCTCTGTCTTTTGCCTTCCTATTAAAATATGCTGCATGTTTCTTCCTGGCTTGTTTCAAATTATCATTTGCCAGTTTCCATCCAGCTTTCAGACGAGTGGTCAATTCGTTCACGTATTGATAAGATGAGGTAACAGTCTCTTCCGCCTTCTCATCTGTCCAGGTCCTTAATAGCGCTTCTAATTGACCTTTTATTGGCCTCCCAAATAGCAGAGTTGCGGGAGCCATCCCGGTTGAACTATGTGGTACCTCCCGATACGCAAACAATGCGGCGGGCAGGAATTGATCCCACAGATCCGGTTTTTCGTGTGCCAGCTTTCTCAGGATAGAAATGAGAATCCCATTGAACCTCTCTACCTGGCCGTTCCCTTGCGGATGGTACGGACTACAATGAAAGTGTCTGGCTTGAAATAGCTTAAAAACTTCTTCCGTTAGTTCCCCTTGAACTGAGAGCCATTATCAGTCAAGATTTGATGCGGGAATCCTAATCGGGTGAATATTGTAAGTAGTGCCTCTGCTACATGTTTTGAATCAATTGATGGCAGGGCTACCGCCTCTCCCCACATAGAACAAGTGTCCACCAGAGTAAGGATGTAACTGTTCCTCCTCTTGGTCCGAGTGAGAGGTCCCACAATATCCACTGCAACCCTCTCAAAAGGTGTTCCCTATATATGCATTTCCCCTAGAGTTGCAGGAGCAGTCCAGTGCTTTGGAGCAACCCTTTGACATTCTGGACAGGATTTGACATATCTTTTCATATCCTCCGTTATCCCTGGCCAGAAGTAATGACAAGCTATACGCTGTCCTGTGGCGCTGATCCCCATGTGACCACTGAAGGGAATCGCATGCCCGAGTTCCATCACTTTATCCCTATATGAAGTGGGAAGAACCAGCTGGTTGTGACCATTTGTTCCAGTTCCGGCCTTCCTGTATAATAGTTTGTTCTTCATAAAATATTCCCCCTTGCTCGGAGGTGTGTGGCATTTGGGCAATTTTTTAAAACATGGCTTGAGTGTCCTATCCTCAGCCTGCGCCTTCCTCATCTCCTCTGGATGAGCATTTATAGGTTCACCTTCTTCCTCCTTCTTCTGTGACCTGGTCTGCACTGTCGCCATGATCACAGGTCTCTCGGGATTCCCCAAGAAGACGTATCTAACCCCAATATCAGAGGGTAGATTGGTTCATCTATCACTGCTGCTCTGATTTCTCCTTCCACATAGCGAGTTTTCACCGTTATCCTTGCGATGGGAAGTGTCATGAGTGGTATGTCCTTAGTCGCCCCTCGTATTTCCACTGTTTCTGTGGTATACTGACTTGGGTCCACTAGGCTAGACTTCACAACTGAATCATAATCCAAACCTGTATCATAAAGGCACCTTATGGTGACCCCATTACAAATAACATCCTCACAAACTGGGGGGTGATAAGGTTCCTGCTGTCCATTAGGATTAACCTTTAATCTTTGAGTCCCCGACTTCATTGCAGCAATGTTTGAAGGTTTCCTTCTACAAAATTCGGTGTTATGGTTATCTTTCTTGCACCATTTACACCATATTTTTCCTTGGTTAAACGGTTTTCTTTCATTGGATTTTTAGTCATTGAACTGTGAGTTTCTGTCTCGATAGTCATTTCTTGGCCGTTCAAAGTTTGTCCTGCCCTTATTACCCTGTTCTCTATTTTCAAATTTATTAAATGGCTGTGGGGCTTTAAAAGTTTCTATGTGCTTCTTTTTAGAGCCACTTACCTCTGCCTGGGCTGCCTGATACCTCTCAGCTATATTTAAAACCTCCCCCAACTTCTCTGCACCTTGTTCCATGAGAAATTTTCTCATGTCTGGAGCCATGGACTCTCTCAATTGCTCTATCATGATCATCTCTTTAAGATCTTGGGTCTTCCCCAGAGCCGTCCATTTCTCCAAATAGGTTTCCAGTCTGGCAGAGAATTGGTGGTATGTCTCCCCAGACAACAGTTTGGCATTTCTAAATTTCTTACGATAAAATTCACCATTTTTTCCGTACCTCAATAACAAAGCCTGCTTTAACATGTCATAATTGTCTTGGTCTTCTCTGTTCATTTTTGCGAAGACTTCATAAGAAGTACCTCTCAGTCCCTGTGATAACTTTAAACTCCACCTCTCTCTCTCTAACCCATATGTAGTAGCTAATAACTCAAAACGTCCGAGGTACCCCTCTATGTCATCGTCTTTCTCAACAAAATGGTCTAAATGAAACCCCATAGCTGATGTTGAGGCTCCCAGACTGGGCGTAGCATCTGAGGCAAAAGGGCTGGCACCATTTTCAGGAGCCTGGCCTTGTAGCTCCAGCTCCCTTAGTCGTAATTCGTGCTCCCTTTGCAACTTTCTATCTTCTGCCTCCCTTTCGGCAGTCAATCTTTTATCTTCTGCCTCCCTTTGCTGTCGTTTTTCTTCTGCCTCTAATGCTTTAGCCTCTTTGTCAGCCTCAATCTGCAGCCTCTTAGTCTCAGCCTCAATTTGTAGCCTCTTCTCTTCAGCTAATCTTTCAGACTCTAATTTTCTTTCGGCCTCTTTTTCTAATCTTCTTTCTTCCCGTTCAATATACTTATCACATTCAGCCGTTACATATTGAACCAAAACCTGACCATCCATTCCCATATCCCTCGCCGTTAGCACAGCAGCTGATCTGAACTTAGCTAGCTCCGCCATCACACAAAATACAATGATCAAGGTAAAATTTCCAACCACTAAAGTAATTCTAATTACTATAGTCTAAAGTAATTCTAATTAGCCAGTTAACTAATTAATTACCACTGGCTGTGAAGATTCACCAACTTTTAATTTTACTTTTAATTTTAAGGGACACTTTTAATTTTTACAATTTGTTCCCCTAATTTAATTCTTTCACCAGGAGATCCTAATATTACTTGTTAAGCTAATTATCCCGGACGAGCCCCCAATATATGTAGTGGTTTTGATGGTACTGTATGGTTGTGATATTACCTAGTGTGATGCATGAGGTCAGCTGTGAAGGCTCCTGAGATAAATGAAGCTGTGAATTTACAGAAGGCCCTTCTTGCTACCACTTACGACCTCACACATACCTTTTTTACTAATGAATGTGGCTACGTTAAAAATCTAGGGTACTGATATGGAATGTGTTGTGGTATTACATACACACACAGATATTTAATAAGTCTAATAATATTAATAAGATTTATAACACACTGAACTAACTCAAGCTGTGTAAAATTGTGATATTAAATTTTCTTTAAGTTTATTTGTTCTGAACCAAGGTTTTATTTTGGTCAGAACATATGAAAGGTTTTGAAACTATGAATGAAATGCATGAATATATGGCATAATAAATGAAAGGTGTGTACATATGTATTTTACAAGACTAGTTAATATTACTACTGTTTATATTTGTAATTTATCTGGGAGAACGATTAATGGATGTGCTGTTGGGGTGGCTTCATCACTCCCAGTCTATGACTACCAACATTGTCCATTTTCTGATGGGAGGAATACAAGTTTATTTCCCAACATGGTATGTTCTAGTTGATGGGAATATAGTTGGTGTGTTAATTAGAAAATAAGTTGGTGAATGTCCAGCAGGCCAGACGCTCACGTATCTTTGACTGAGTAGTTCTGGTGCTGGAATCTGGTGGCCCCACCTCTCCGTGCTTGGGGGCAATATAGGCTGCTCTGCCAAAATACTAGACTGCACGGGTCCACACTTGTATTTTTCAACATAGCATTTGACACCACTTTGGTGCCAAATAAAAAACTCACAGTTCTGAAATAAAAGTATTGGGTCATGTGTCAGAACTCTACCTCCTGAGCCACTTCTACACACAACACTACACAACAACACCACATAGACGGGGTCAGATCTCTCTGACCATACAGCACATCTTACCAAGTTGGTTTCACATAGTATAAGTTCCCCAAGACTACATATTCTGAAATATGTTCATTAGCTTCCTGCCATTGAATAGGATAGGTGATATGTTCCACTGATCTCAACACTTGATCCGCCCTTCATAATCCTTGCTGGCGTTTATGTATTTTGTTTGTCTCTAGACCCTGAACTGGGGCTGGGGATCTAGAGCGAATCCTTACTTGTTGTAAGGGATAGATTTTGATATGGCAGTATCAGATCACTCGAAACATTAAACAATATTAAAATATACAAAGAAATACTTTCAGTCTTACCAGAATTATGAATAGAGAACACAGTTATATGCTAGCAAAACTCAGCTGAGCTGCTCGCTCTAGTATGGCGTCACTCTAAATATTGCAATTAGCTTCTGGGAATTACACCACTGAAGAATTACTGTGTCTACTACTGGACAATTTATGTGGAATGGTAAAAATGCGCGTCTGAGCGCCGATAATATGATTATCTGTGGCCAATCACCGCCTTTCCCCCTTTTCAAATTTCAAACCTCCTACCAAAAGTCAATTCAGTCATACCTCAGTCAAGTATGTATTATTGTCTGTTGGTCCGTCTGTCTCTACTTGCGTTTTTTTACAAAAACACACTTGTTTATACATGCATTTCATACACGAATCTGCCTCTAGAGTTATTTTTAGCCACAACTTTCCACTAATTCCCCCTCTCTTTCATTTATCTAGATTTTAGCACTTGAGTCTCAAGGCCGCAATTTTTTGAAAATTAGTGACATTTTTTTGTTTCAATGCAGTCGCTCGCTGATATGAACAACACAGTCTTTTGTCAATATCTTCATTATTATCTATCCGTCTGTATAAATGAAAGCATATTATTTCTCTGCTCAAGATGGGCCATCAGGCCAGCTAGGTTTTATATTCCTAACATTATTATTAAGAAAAAGTTACTTTTCAAGGTTAGTTGTTTTTTTTGAAATATGTTCGAGCATCTTCTGTAAAACGTTTGCCGCTGAATTCAAATAAAAGGACTAAGTATCGTAAAAGCGTCCAAGAAATGACTGTTGCGTATAATAACTAAGGTCCCTTTTGTCAATTTCTTTACCTTGTGTCAACTTGGGGACGTGAATTTTTTTCCTTTCCCCACCAATTGCGTCTTTTTAGCCTTGCTAGTTTCAAGCACGTGTTCAGTCATATTTTTCTTTTTGATCTCCGTTCTCATCCCGTCTACAAGGGTAAACGTTTTGCCTTCACGTCTAACAAGTTAATTTCCATGGCGGGTAGTGACCCGCGGCATGGGCGATCATGTCTTCTAGTAGCTTACGCATTATTTTTATCCCTACATTTTATCTTTGGAGATATTTTAACGTTGTATCACGGTTAATTTTATCACACATAAGAGAAAGCAAACATGTCCTTTCCGGACAGAGGCTAAATTCTCACTACCCAATTTTGTGCCTTTTCATCCGACTTCCGGTAGTCACATGACTCGCCGGTTCGGCTAACCTCGGCCTTCCCGACTGGCCCCTCAACGAACGCCAGACATAAAATACACGGCGAAACAACGCTGTGACAGAAAGAATAAGCGGTGCGATCACAGTTGGACAAAACGTTTGACAGATGGCTGTAGGGCAGTGTGCTAGTTTGGGGTCACTGCTTCCGGGTGTTAAATAAAAAGGCGATCCTTCGCTATTTGTTTGACTGCAGAACTCTACTGACTTTCGTCCAAACAGAATTTGAATTCGCAGGAAATTATCTCTCCAAGGTGTCAGAGGAATGAACGCGACTGTATAACTATAAGTAAGGAATCCACTTCGCGTGATTGAGTTGTGTCGCTGCTGCAAGTAAGGATAGATTTAAAAATACTTCCTTATATACCCACAATTAGGCCAAAATTATGCTTCTGAAGATGAGCGGCAAACATTTCCTCTGACAACATCACTGCTTGTTCGCCTGGTCTCCTGTTGTGACACTATGAAAGAGGCCCTGCCTCACCTTTGATTCACTGCATGATTCACAGATTCTTCAATGATCGTTTTACATTGTATACCTGAGATGGATGGCTAATGAAAGGAGTGTATGTTCATTATAATAAATGACTGTTTTTAAGATATCGCAATGCGGTTTAACTGGCGGACTGTAAGACCATTACTGACGGTATCTTTGCCTACCGGTCATTGTGTTTGATCACCTTCTGATACGAAATCGAATGTTATCATATTTCATCAACGTGGAGCTGATCGTTTGTCAAGTGTCGATTAAATGTTTGAATTTTACCTGCAAGTGAACTTCAATCATTCACATTCTAAATGTTGCTGTGTTCGTGCGTTCTAGTTTTATTATCATGATCAATACCAAGAAGATGTCATGTTTAACACACGTAACAATCTTATTATATCATGTCAGTACATATCAATGTATTTTATGGAGAATAAATATTATGATACGTCTATATGTATGTATTATGTACGTTTGTTTGTATGTATGTATGTATGTATGTATGTATGTATGTATGTATGTATGTACATATATGTGTACGTATGTATATGATATTATGTAAGTATATATGTATGTATGTATGTATGTATAAATGTATCTATGTTAGCATGGATATTTACGTGTATGCACTTTTAAAATGTAATAATCGATTACAATTTGTTTTCTCAATTAATCGATTAAAATAAAATTAAGTGAACATAGTATCTATGTATGTTTATATCTGGTTGTCTTTATACATGTTTATGTCTGGTTGTCTTTATACATGTTTATGTCTGGTTGTCTTTATACATGTTTATGTATGGTTGTCTGTATACATATTTATGCACGTTCTTACAAATTATATGCATATAAGTAAATCTTTATATTGCATGCACTTGTGACTGTAAATACATATAACTGTTTTAAACGGTTTTATTTATTTTACTTTCACTGTAATAGCGGAGCTAATTCCTGCTGTGGTAAGTTTGTGTCGTGTATTGTATATCAGTGTAGGTGTATTAGTGTTCTCAGGCTACAGTTTCTGATACCTTAGACTCATGACAGTAAAATCGTTGACTGTTAGATCCTAAAGAGAATGTAGGATGTGAGTTCTGATCTAACTACAGTGCTACTGTAGCCGTTAGGATGATTTAAGTTACCTAGAAATGTATAAACATATAAGGAGGGGAAACCCGAGGCCTGTAAACAGTAAATAAATAAACAAACAACACACAAAAGTATGATCAGGGTTTCCCCTCGTTATATGTTTATACGTTTATAAAAATACCAGAAACCTACATTCTGTCCGTTACTTATTCTCATTCTTCTATCATTTACTAGACAAGGTATTAAGGCCTTTGTCTTGTGTAATCTGGCCTCTACTGTTTAAATAGTGAAACTGTAGCAGTGATTGCGTCTATAATTAAACTGGGTCGTCCTATGGTACATATCCGGGTCGCGTGCGAGTTCGTGCTAGACCTCTGTCGGTGAAGCATTATTTTTTGTAATGCTTAGCTGGCAGAGTGGATAGTGACGATTCGCTCCAGTGGCTAGGTGGTGGGTGCCGTTCGGAAGGTCCTGGTTCGATCCCGGTAAGCCTATCACTTCTGTTGTTTTTCTGTTATCTGGTCGTCTACTTCTTTATTTTCCCACTGAGTGCCTGATCATACCTTTGTGTGTTGTTTGTTTATTTATTTACCTAGAAATGTGGTTACTTAACGCTACCGTGGGGGGAAAACAATATCCACTTAGAAAGACGAGGGTAACATGTGCCTACATATAAGAGTTGACGGACACACATAAAGACAGGCAGACAAACAGACGGACAAACGTGCAGAGACATGAAACCAGAAAGACAGGCATACATGTGGACAGACACGGCGAAAGACAAACAAAAGCTAGTGTTACGATGGGTGTCGTTAGATGTTTAACATCTATCGTATGTCCGGGTTTATAGGCTCAGCTAAGGTATGCATCTTCAGCAAAGCAAACTAGGACAGGAAAATGGAACATGAATAAGTCAACAACCAACACGCTGAGTACAACAGTACTTACTTAGTTGTTCCCCTTCTACCGTGAGGTGTAGAGGTAAGGGTACAACAGTACCGTGATTTATTACGCCGACAGTACATTTACATAAAAACAGTCACGCCTGGCCGATCACCACACGAGCCAGAAAATTATGGGGTGTGCATCTATGCATCTGCACGCACGCCCATATTCAAAACATCTCTCAGCTCTCGTACCACTAGAGAACTTAATCCGGGTCACAAAATGCTTGCATCACACAGAAAGGTCTCCTCTACAATTTTCACAACTCTACTTGAAAAATACACAACACAGAAAGGTCTCCTCTACAATTTTCACAACTCTACTGTTACGCACAAATAATTACTTTTTTCAAAGCCTTTGTATGATCATTTTTCGTATGTATGATCATTTTTTGACTGAAGTGTGTATTATGTTTTTTACAGTCAAAGGGACATAATCCGAGTTATCGAGACTACAATTTTTTAGGAGTTTGCCTTCTCTTGTATAGAGACACGTTCGGTCTATAATTTCTTGAACGAAGCGTGACCATATCTCCTTATTTGGTAGTATCAGTCAACTGTTGTAGATGCCTGAAACCTTTCTTAACGCTTCTGTTCATGACCATAAAAGGCGCGACTGTGTAAGACTTTTATCTCGAATGTTCTTAGAATCGTCTTATTGTGAACGGCGACTCAGAGATTGTCGCTCTGCGCATGTCTCGACTTGGTTTTCGTTTGTTGTTCCGCCCAGCTCGGGCAGTTTAGAAATGGTCTAAGTCGCGAGCAGACGCGACCTGCGTCTTGTGATTTTCTGAGGGAAATACATTGTCTTTGTGAGTTAGTTAGCTAACTAGACTATTTCCCAGTATTATTCAAGCCTGCCTGGAGGCATATGTTCATGGTTGATTTTCCGAAATAAGGTAATTCCTCTTGTATCGAACTTTATGCTATCATCTAGAGGTTCGTCATTTTGTCGCCTTTTTGCTCGCCTGTGTGATTCAAAATGGAGAGGTACTTTGACTAGGATTAAGTCACCGGTATCTTTATACCTGAACTAGTTATATATATATGGGTCGCTCTAGACCAACAAGACTATTGTCTGTGTTCCAGGATTCGTTATATCAGAGATCACGTCCAAGTCAGATGGTTAGACTTAGGAAAGTTATAAAGGTCGAGCTGACCTGTAATCCATGTATGCTATTCACGTGCAGACAGTAAACGGACTTATTGTATACATCTGATCTGCTAGCATCAGGAAGGGAATAATTATTATTGTCTATGATCATTGAAGATCTGCAGCTGACACTGTTGCAGAAGTTATATATATTATTTATAAAGCTTCACGAACCAGAACTTTATGATATCTGTTTACCATACAACTATGGAGTATTGAATCCTACATGACTATCAGTTAATATGATTGTGAATGCTGCATTCGTTACACTGTGCTGATGATGACATAAATATCATGACTGTTTTGTGGCGTGCAATAAATGGTATAAAACTAAAGCGAAGTTACCATTTCTATGACTCTACACGTCATGTTGCCTGTGGTGTACCCTGTGAACTGTTCTACTGCAACACACACAGCAACATTCTAAATCAGAGAAGACACCTACATCTTGCACTTTAATACCAGGTGTCGATAGGGGTGGCAAGTTATCATTTCAGCTCAAATCCACCCTTATCATTTTTGGTGGCCATATGTTGGTTTACTCTGATACCAGCTATCAAGGGGGTCAACAAACCCAGACATCATCAGCAGACTACAAGACAACGTTGCAGTTTCTATTCATCACCTTTGATGAAATTTTTTTGAAAGACGCGGCATTACTGACAGTTGTTGATATTTTGAAACTACCCGGCGCTGCTCGTCAGTATTGAAGTTTATCTACAACTAGAAGGACAAGTACCGAGCGAATGGATTTCCTGATCTGTTAAGAAGAAGGACAAGTGCCGTAACAACTGTTCCGGTCTCAGAGGTACTGTTGCAGATTCAGAAGGTCAAGTGCTCCAGTCAATTTGTAGAATTCAGAAGGTCAAGTTCAGAAGCTGTTTCCTGTCAGAAGCTCATTTCCCTCGTCATGGCTGTCTATGGGAGCAGATGTTAATCAACGTTGGATCTTTATCCTCAGAATGCTGACGACATCCTGTTCTGCACCGTGCTGACGTTTGGGACATATAGAAGTTAAGTGGCCTGTTTTGTTTGTGAACTGTGCCCTTATGTTCTAGCTGAGCCTTCTAAATTCTTTCACACTTTTTGCTGTTTGTTATATGTTATATGTTATTTGTATTTGTATATTTATATGTTTATATTCAGCGGGTTTTCTCGGTTGGGCGGTGTCTTTCAGTAGAAGATACCACGTCACAGAGTTCTACTGTTAGCGTTTTCGTTAGGGACTGTGCGAATTTCCTACTGTGAAATTTGCTAGCGACAATCGTTGCTATATCTGTTTAGTTGTGACGAGTTGTGCTTTATTTTTGTTTCTTGTATATTTTTTTTTTTCTTTTTCTTTTCTCTCTTTCTTTGTGTTTTTTTTAGTTTCGATTTCGATTGTTTGTATTTGTAGGTCTCCCCTATCTATTATTCAGTTCTTTAAGTATATTTTTGTGTATACACTGTAGCGTCATTTGTTTGTCATATCTTCGCATTTTGTCATCACATTTCTTTTTAGTTTCGCTGTTTATTTATTTGACTTATGCGAATGTTTTCATATTGTTTGATCTTTGTTATTGTTTACATTGACTCTGATCTTTGTTGTTGTTTACATTGACTTTGATCTTTGTTGTTGTTTACATTTGACTTTGATCTTTGTTATTGTTTACATTGTTGGTGACCTTTGTTATTGTTTACATTGTCTTGTTATTGTTTGCATAGTTCTTGCATAGTTAGCTTTCACTATTGTTACATATATGCTCATGCACTATTGATCTATAGTGCACTTATCATAACTAACTGGTGGTTTTTTGCTTATGCACTATTGTAGTGCAGTTATGATAAATAACTGATGGTTATGCACTGATTTGTGTAGTGCACTGATAATTAAGAGGTGACTTGTGATATTATTATACATTTGTTAATACAAGTTGGGGTCAAGTCTTGTTGCCCACAGAGATTGGAGTAAACATATTGATTATACAAGCACTTTATTAAGTCTTGTTGCTATTAAGATTGAAATAAGATAATTAATTATTTCAGGTTCTGTACTCACATTTTAGACATCATGTCTACATTTGAGTACTTTATTGAGCAGGGTAAAGCCCTTGGGAAGACAGGTGATAAATTAGAAGAATTTGCGACTGTTCAATATGCCAAGGCATTGAAGTCGGAGGAAAAGAAAATGAAAGAACTAACTGAACAAAAGAGAATAGATGCTGAAAATTTAAAACTGCAGATGCAGGTAGATGAAAAGAGATTACAAATGGAAATGGAAAAACAAAAAAGAGAAGCAGAATCACAGGAGAAGAGACTTCAGGCTGAGGTTGAAAATAAGAGACTTGAAAAAGAAGCTGAAAATAAGAGACTTGAAAAAGAAGCTGAAAATAAGAGACTTGAAAAAGAAGCTGAAAATAAGAGACTTGAAAAAGAAGCTGAAAATAAGAGACTTGAAATAGAGGCTGAAAATAAAAGATTAGAAAAACAGGCTGAGGCTGAAGAAAGAAAGTTACAGGCTGAGGCTGAAGAAAGAAGGTTACAAAGAGAAGCTGATGAGAGAAAAGCAAAAATGGAGCATGAAGAAAAACTCTTAGCTTTGGAGTTAGAAAAGTTGAAGTTATCTAGTAATGCTAATGATGCTAATAAGGTATCATCTGCTAATAAGTCTAATGCTGTTGATTTCAAGCTTAATTTACCAGCATTCAATGCTTCAATTGATGATATAACATTTTATCTAGATAGATTTGAAAGTGCATGTAAGGTGCATAATATAGATAAAACATTATATGTTTATCATCTGTCCAAGATACTTAGAGGTGATGCTTTGACTTTATTGGGTATGGTAGATGTGCCTGACAAAAAACAACTATGAGGTTGTCAGGGCGGCATTGTTAAAGAAGTACCAACTTAACGAGGACGGATATCGTCTTAAATTTAAAAACATGTTACCAGAAACTGGAGTTGAATTCTCTGAATTCATCTCAGGCATCCGTCTTACTTTTTTACGATGGGTTGAGTTGTCTAAAACAGAGAGTACATTTGAAGCTCTTATGGACTTACTACTTAGAGACAAGGTTATGTCTTCTGTTAATGAAGCTTTTCTTTCTTTTCTTCATGAGCGTAAGCCTAAAAACATAAAAGAAATGGAAGAATACTGTAGCCAGTATGTTACTGCGCATCCTCACATAACCATTAGCAACTCTAAAGTAAAAGAAGGTCTGCCAGTTGCTTCGGCAGCACCTTATGGCCCAAATTTTATGCGTAAATTTCAGGGTAGCCAGCAAAATTTCAATAAAAAGAGTAACCGTAATTATGCCCAGAATCATAGTAATCAATTCCAGGGTGATTCTTCTTCCCAGAACTGGAGACATCCTAATACTACACGTTATTCTACTCCGGTTAACTTTAGAAATTTTCACAAAGGTAATCGGTATAGAGGAAAATATTTTTCTCAGAGACCTCAATACCAGGATAATAGAGGTTCTCAACAGTATAGAGATGGTAATGACAGTTATGGAAACTGGAACTCAAACCAGGATAAAAATTACAGTAGGGACTTTAATGATAATTGCAGAGGCAATAATGGTCGCGGTAGATCGCAACATAAGAGAAAAAAAATATCAACAGACAAACTCTGTTCAACAAGAATCTCAGGGAGTAGATAAACAGGTTAATGATAATAAAGACCATAATGCCATCGGATGCTCATCTTTTGATTTTGGTAGAGCAAATAAATGTATCCAATGCAGTACTTTATTTGACCCGAAGACCGTTACTACTTTAAGCTGTGGTCATCCTTTGCCCGCTCTTCCTGCTAATGTTGCTCATGATGGGAGAGGTTCTCTTATATTACATAAGGGGCTTGTAAATAGTAATCCAGTCTCAGTGTTGTTTGACTCTGGATGTACTACTGTCGGGGTTAGGCAATCTCTTGTAGATCCATCCTGTGCTACAGGAAAGGTCATCAAATGTGTCACATTTGGTGGCACGTTGGAAAAGTATCCTACTGCTATAATACACATTGCTACTCCTTTCTTCACGGGAGAGGTCCACGCGTGTCTACTTCCAAACCCTATTGCGGACCTTATTATTGGTCGTATTCACGGAGTTAGGGAATGTACCCCACAGCAGATTGCTGTTTGGGAAGAGCAAAACATTGAAGCTACCAATGCGGTGGTCACAAGAGCACATGCTCTGGATCCACCTCAAACTTCATTAACTAATAATGATGAAGTAAATGACCAAGATAGTCACTTGACTATTACACGTGACTCATTTATCAAATTGCAAGAAGAAGATCCTTCTTTACAAAAATTCTTCATTCTAGCAAAAAAAGGTGATCCTAATCAAAATACTAATAGAAAATCTTGGATTTCTATGAAGAACGGCGTACTTGTACGTATGGTACAAGACTCGACTACGTCCACTCATTCACAAATTCTTGTGCCTAAGAGCATGAGATTGCAAATATTGCAACATGCTCATGACTCGCAATGTGCTGGACATATGGGTTTTTTCCCGTACAAAGTCGAGAGTTCTTGCGGCTTTCTTTTGGCCATTTGTGAGCAAGGACATACGAATGTACTGTCGCTCTTGCAAAGTATGTCAGGAGGTCAAATCTAAAGGACCACGACATGCTGCGCCTATCCAGGCTGCTGACATTCCTATTCGCCCTTTTCAAAAAATGGCAATAGATATTATCGGTCCTTTTAGAATTAAGTCGGCTAGAGGACATCAATTTATCCTTACATGTGTCGATATGTGCACACGTTGGCCAGAGGCAATACCTCTCAAGAGCATCTCAACTGCTGACATCGCAGACGCTCTTTGGCTGATATTTTCTCGCTTGGGTTTTCCCGGAGAAATATTGTCAGACCATGGCACTCAACTTATATCAGACACTATGTCACAGGTAATGTCTATGCTACACATTAAAAGGTCTCTCAGCAGTATCTATCACCCAATGTCTAATGGGTTAGTCGAACGTTTAAATAGGACTCTGAAAACTTTACTTGGTAAAATAACTGAGGATCATCCTCAGGATTGGGACAGGGTCTTACCCGCGGCTCTCTTTGCGTATAGAGAGGTCCCCAATGAACATACGGGGTTTTCCCCTTTTGAACTTGTCTTTGGCGCGCAACCGCGCGGCCCTATGTCTTTACTTCACGATCTAATCACTGCCGATAATATTAGCGATGAAACTCAATCTTCTTATGAGTACGTCATTGCTCTTAGGCAAAAGATCATCGAGGCATGCAAACTAGCAACTTCGTCTTCCGAATTTGCTAAAGAAAAGGCAAGGCAGTTTGCAAATAAGAATAGATGTCTACGACAACTTTGTCCAGGTGACAAAGCTCTCGTTCTACTTCCTTCAAGGGAGAACAGACTTCTAATTGCATGGAAAGGTCCATATGCAATAGTCTCCAAATTTCTGATGTCGACTATGTTGTCGATATTGATGGAAAGCATAAAACTTTCCACATAAATATGCTCACGGAATTTCATGAAAGACCAGACTATTTGCAGCCTATTTTCCAGGCAACGGACAATTCTCAAGTACCTCATGGTCAGTACTCATCTCTGTCAGTTATACAGGATGAGGAAACTACTTTTTCTGATGTCAATCTTCCTCTTTCTATGGTCCCACTTTATTCTACGGAATCTTGGAAAAACGTGACCGTTTCTCCAAATCTTTCCGCTGAGGAACATCGACAAGTTTCTTCGATGTTGCAAACATTTCAGGATGTTCTTACAGACATCCCGGGACACACACATGTCATTGAACATGACATTGTGCTAACTGATCATAATCCTATCAGAGTCAGACCTTATCCAATACCTATCCATTTCCAGTCTCAAGTAGAAAAAGAATTGGATGAAATGATACGTTTGGAAATCATTGAACCATCCACTTCAGCATACTCTTCGTCTATGGTTATTGTTCGAAAGAAGGATAATAACATTCGCATTTGCGTAGATTATCGCAAATTGAACCAAGTTACGAAGTTCGACGCTGAACCTATGCCTTCATTAGAAGAACTACTCAATAAACTTTCTAATTCTAGATTCTTTACCAAACTAGATTTGTCTAAAGGTTATTGGCAAGTTCCTCTAACCGAACGTGCCAAACCTTTTACAGCTTTTTCTACACCTAGGGGTTTATTCCAATGGAATTTCATGCCTTTTGGTCTTATGAACGCCCCTGCTACATTCGTACGCATGATGCGGCGAATTCTCGCATATCGTACAGATGTCATAGCATACCTAGATGATATCTGTCTATTCAGTGATTCCTGGGAAGATCACTATTTGGGTTTATACGAATTACTGTCCACTCTTCGCGAGTATAACTTGACTGCAAAACCCTCTAAAGCCTTTATAGGATTTAGTGAGATTTCTTTCCTAGGTCATCGTGTTGGTCATGGTCTTTTAAAGACAGAGGACCACAATGTTTCAAAAATACTTAACATTTCGGTCCCTAAGACGAAGAAACAAGTAAGGAGTCTATTAGGTTTGATCCAATTCTACGGACGATTCATTCCGAATCTGTCCTCCATTATGGCACCGCTTTCTACTTTATTGAAGAAAGGGTCGCCTAATCTGATCCGCTGGTCTAAAGAATGTCAATCCTCATTGGACCAGGTTAAAACCCTATTTTCATCTCCACCTATTCTTAGGTTACCTACTATTGAGAAGACTTTTGTTCTTCGAAGTGACGCCTCGTCAACTGGGATTGGGGCGGCACTAATGCAGGAGTATTCTGATACTCTGCATCCGGTGATGTATATCTCTAGGAAATTAAATGCTGCAGAAAAGAATTACTCGGTTTTAGACCGTGAGTTATTGGCTATGGTATGGTCTATTCTGAAGTTACAAAGATTTCTTCTAGGCGCACATTTCATTGTGGAAACCGACCAGAAAGCGCTTACTGCTATTCAGAGCAAAAACTTGAAGAGCTCGAGGTCCACTCGTTATGCCATAGCTCTTCAACCATTTCATTTCTCGGTTCGAGCTATCCGTGGTTCGGATAATGTGATGGCAGACATTCTGTCCAGATGCCCACACGATTCCGCATGATTCTTCTGTCATATATATATATTTCCTGATATACAGTCCAATGTTGTAATGACATGTTAGTAGATTTTTTTTCTCACTTTTTTGAGGGGAATTTATAACATTGTACCATGTAATTATCTAAGAAGGCTTAGTTAGTGATATACGGGCCAAAAGATCACTCGGCCACATTTAAACAATATATTTGCATAATTGTATTGAGAGATTTACCAGTTGTCTTTAAGATTTGTGTTATTGATATTTTCGCAGCACATCATTGAAGATGCGAGATTGTGTCCATTGTGGAACTTTGAGTATATCAAGTCCTGTCCTAGATTGGGAGCGGATGATGTCCACATCTTCTTCTATTGAATGTTTTATGTCAACGAAGATCAACACATGTATTACTTATTAATTACTGTTGCTTTATATAATGTAATAAAATAGTGCGGTATATTAATATGTTACACCGCTGTTTGCACAACACATTATATGATATCATAATAATATATTTAATTTCATATATTGGTATGAGAATAATTTGATTTTCATTATGATGTTGCCATCATTGTGGCGTGTGTTGGTGGCACCTTCCTGGAATATATAAGCGTATACTTAGATAAATTTTTTTCTCTAAGGATCTGAGATATGATCTCAGTGTCGCTCCATGCGTTGAGCTAATTTGTTAGGTATATATCCGCGCATCATACGTGCGTTAGGAGCCTAGATTTTTTTTCCGGCTCCAGGATTTTTAAAAAAAAAAATGTTTCATTTTTTTTTCCCGGGAGGGTGCGGTAATGTTACGCACAAATAATTACTTTTTTCAAAGCCTTTGTATGATCATTTTTCGTATGTATGATCATTTTTTGACTGAAGTGTGTATTATGTTTTTTTACAGTCAAAGGGACATAATCCGAGTTATCGAGACTACAATTTTTTAGGAGTTTGCCTTCTCTTGTATAGAGACACGTTCGGTCTATAATTTCTTGAACGAAGCGTGACCATATCTCCTTATTTGGTAGTATCAGTCAACTGTTGTAGATGCCTGAAACCTTTCTTAACGCTTCTGTTCATGACCATAAAAGGCGCGACTGTGTAAGACTTTTATCTCGAATGTTCTTAGAATCGTCTTATTGTGAACGGCGACTCAGAGATTGTCGCTCTGCGCATGTCTCGACTTGGTTTTCGTTTGTTGTTCCGCCCAGCTCGGGCAGTTTAGAAATGGTCTAAGTCGCGAGCAGACGCGACCTGCGTCTTGTGATTTTCTGAGGGAAATACATTGTCTTTGTGAGTTAGTTAGCTAACTAGACTATTTCCCAGTATTATTCAAGCCTGCCTGGAGGCATATGTTCATGGTTGATTTTCCGAAATAAGGTAATTCCTCTTGTATCGAACTTTATGCTATCATCTAGAGGTTCGTCATTTTGTCGCCTTTTTGCTCGCCTGTGTGATTCAAAATGGAGAGGTACTTTGACTAGGATTAAGTCACCGGTATCTTTATACCTGAACTAGTTATATATATATATGGGTCGCTCTAGACCAACAAGACTATTGTCTGTGTTCCAGGATTCGTTATATCAGAGATCACGTCCAAGTCAGATGGTTAGACTTAGGAAAGTTATAAAGGTCGAGCTGACCTGTAATCCATGTATGCTATTCACGTGCAGACAGTAAACGGACTTATTGTATACATCTGATCTGCTAGCATCAGGAAGGGAATAATTATTATTGTCTATGATCATTGAAGATCTGCAGCTGACACTGTTGCAGAAGTTATATATATTATTTATAAAGCTTCACGAACCAGAACTTTATGATATCTGTTTACCATACAACTATGGAGTATTGAATCCTACATGACTATCAGTTAATATGATTGTGAATGCTGCATTCGTTACACTGTGCTGATGATGACATAAATATCATGACTGTTTTGTGGCGTGCAATAAATGGTATAAAACTAAAGCGAAGTTACCATTTCTATGACTCTACGCGTCATGTTGCCTGTGGTGTACCCTGTGAACTGTTCTACTGCAACACACACAGCAACATTCTAAATCAGAGAAGACACCTACATCTTGCACTTTAATACCAGGTGTCGATAGGGGTGGCAAGTTATCATTTCAGCTTAAATCCACCCTTATCATCTACTTGAAAAATACACAGCACAGAAAGGTCTCCTCTACAATTTTCACAACTCTACTTAAAAAACACATAACAAATCTCCAAACCTAAAGGTATTTTATAACTGGACATGCGCCCTAATATAAACGACTAGGTTGAACGGGACACGCCTCGCCAAAAACGAGGCAAAATTTTATTTTAAAATGTAAAAAAAAAAATCATTACACTTCCGAATCTCTTAGCCGACTGCCCACACTCTACCTATCCCAGCCGACTGACTGTTAGCTCACTCACTCTGCCAAACATCATGCGTAACATATTCACACCAGTGAATACAATAAGCTCACTACAATAAATATCCCATAACTACCAAATAGTATTTTTAGTTATTAGTGTTCCACAACAGACAGACAGACAGACAGACAGACAGACAGACAGACAGACAGACAGACAGACAGACAGACAGACAGACAGACAGACAGACAGACAGACAGACAGATAGACAGATAGATAGATAGATAGATAGATAGATAGATAGATAGATAGATAGATAGATAGATAGATAGATAGATAGATAGATAGATAGATAGATAGATAGATAGAAGACACTTAATGGCATAAGGACTGGTGAAAGTATGGCGGGAAAGTGTTTCTGTTGAGGTTATGGGGAGCCGCAGTAGCATAGTAGTTAGTGCACTGACTACCTAGCTCAGTGGTCTACGGTTCGATGCCCAGAGACCCCAAGATGCAGCAATAGTGAATGCAGTCAGCGACCCATAGCTTGACTGCCTGCATCAGGACCAACGAACCAGAGCTGGTCAAGACCGTACTCCACCTCCACGTGGTGGTCCTGGAAACAGTCTGCAGCAGTGCAGGCTGGCTGAGCGAGTACGGATCGCAATGGGAAGGCAAACCCGGTCCCTAAAAAATGCCGTGCTGAAGTCGGATGTGTCGACCGAAAGGTGCAGATATCACAGCTACGGCGTAAACAGACACAACGCAACCACCGTACTTTTCAGGGCGAACGAAGAAGAAGAAGAAGAAGATGCCCAGATGAGGTGAAATTTTTTATGCCGCAAAAGGGTCCTGGGTCGACCCAGCCACAACTATGTACCAGAGCAAGTCTGGGAAGATTAAAGCGGCCGGCGTGATGCTGACTTCATCACCCCTAGTGTGCCGATGGTCAAGAAAATATGGACCTAACACCATATTCCCAATATGCCTCAATGGGCGTGTAACGGGATCCTTTACCTTTACCTTATGGCAGCGGTTTTCAACCTGTGCGCCGCGGCGACCAGGGGCGCCATGACTGACGGACATCCACGTGGGTGGGCATTGATAGTTTTCGTATTTAACTGTAAAAAAAAACAAAAAAAACACACAAAGCTGTTGGAAATTTCATTTTTGGTTGTTTGTCAACCTGCGTGACCCCGGAGAAATTTCACTATTCATGTTGGCCAGCCTTTGAAGTCCCGCTCCCCCCCGACCCGCCTTTCAACTTTCCGCCCATTCTCCTCGCGCGACCATATTAGGTAACACGGTGATTTTCTGTTTTCAAACGTTTTTGATTGTGTTATGAGTTTGATATAAACTATGGAAAGATTTTTTTTTAATTTGGCAAGTGTTAGTAAAAAGCGTGAACTTGTTGAGGATGACAACGAAATTGATAATGAGGAAAGGAAACGTAAGTATAGAAAATACGACGAAGGTTACTTAGATTTTGGTTTCACGTGCACTCTTGTGAACAATGAAGAGCGTCCACAGTGTGTTTTGTGTTTCAAAGTACTCTCTGTCAAATATATGATGCCTAGCAAATTGAAGCGCCATTTAGAAAGTGTTCATAAGAATGACGTGGGCAAACCAAGAGAATATTTCTCTAGAAAGCCGAGTCAAATGAAAGAACAAAAATCAGCATTTTCTAACCAGGCGACAATCTCGAGTAAAGGTCTTCAGCGTCCTACTAGGTAGCATGCCGGGTAGCAAAATGTACGAAACCCTATAGTTGCAGAAGAACTCGTTTTACCGTGTGCTATTGATATAGTGTCCATTATGGTTGGAGAGTCCGTGGGAAAACAGCTTTTGCCCATTCCTTCGTCGGACAGTTCAATCAGTCGTCGAATTCAAGATTTAGGAGAATATATAGCCAACAGTACAGTCAGCTGGACAAAAAAGTAAAACGTCAAACCCGAGTTAACAGATGGACATTTCTGGATGACCTTGCAAGACAGGCAGAAGAGGCAGCACTGAGAAATGAACAAAGCACAGTTTATAAAATAACTAAAACTATCAGTGGAAAACGAGGTGCAAACAACATAACGTTAGTAAGAGACAAGCAAGGAAATCTCATCAACACAGCATAAAGGCAGAAAACAAGATGGGCAGAGCACTTCAGAGAAACACTGCATACGGAACCACCAGAGACGTACTTGAATGTTCCTGAGGCTGAAAGTGACGTGGACGTAAATATAGATATTACACGAAGAGAAGAAATCATCACAGCCATCAAAGAGTTAAAGCATGGAAAAGCGCCTGGTCACGACAATTTAAATGTTGAGTTATTCAAGGCAGAGCATGAACTAGCAGCAGAACTATTAGAACCACTTTTTGCACAAGTCTGAAAAACAGAGACGACACTAGCAGAGTGGAGTAAAAGAATAATTTTTCAAATTGCCCAAGAAGGGCGACCTTGCAGACTGCAACAAATGGAGAGGAATTACTCTCCTCTCAGTGCCCAGTAAAATACTAGGCCGGATAATTATCCAGAGAATTTCAAAAGCAGTTGACCATAAACTGAAGAAAGAACAAGGGGGATTTAGAAAGAACAGAAGATGTGAAGATCATATATTCACCCTCAGGAACATTATACAGCAGTGCTCAGAATGGCAGAGACAGCTATATATTAACTTTGTTGATTTTGAAAAGGCTTTTGACAGCATACATAGGGACAGTCTATGGGAAATACTGAGGGCTTATGGAATTCCTAGCTGCATTGTTTCCGTTATAAAAAACCTCTATTCTAACTTTACATGCAGTGTTGAATTGAGCAACCTAACTGTCGAGGTGAACACAGGAGTATAACTGTAAGACCTGGAATATGCAGATGACATTGAACTACTTGCACATTCACATAAACACATCTACGATAAAAACCGATAGATTGAATAAGTATATCCAGCACGTTGGTCTGAATATCAATCTGAAGAAGACAGAAGTCATGACACTCAATGTAGGCAATCCAGAGCCAGTAACAATAAGGAATCAGAAGCTAAAACAGACAGACACATTTACATACTTAGGATGCATATTAACACCTGATGGCGGAACAAGCAAGGACATGAACAACAGAATGATCAAAGCAAGAACAGCATTTGCTTGTCTCAACAACATCTGGAAGTCTTCCCAGTACAGCATAAACACCAAATTAAGATTATGTGAGAGCTGCGTACTTTCTGTGCTTCTCTATGGTGCGGAATGCTGGAGAGTAACAGAGAAGGAAATGTTGAAACTGTCTTCCTTCCACACAATCTGCCTAAGGAAAATTCACAGAATCTTTTGGCTGAATACCATCATGAACCAAGAACTACTTACTCGGAGTAACCAAGAGGACATGTACCCCATCATAGCTGGCAGACGCTGGAGTTGGGTTGGCATGTCCTCAGAAGGGACCCTGATGCCATTACAAGATCATCTATGCTGTGGACCCCCGAAGGAAAGCGAAAGAGAGGCCAACCAAGATCAACTTGGCGGAGGCCGAATTGCAAAGAATGAACCAGATTTGTGGCACTGTACGAAGGATGTCCACCAACCGATCAAAGTGGAAGCAATTTGTTGCTGTCCTACAAGACGCCACCAAGCGTGATAACTACTGACTGCTAATAGGATAAAGCAGACATATTATCCAAAGAAGGATTAAGCAGAAAACAGGAAAAGAAAACATTCAGACTCAGGCAATACCAAGCAAATACTAGTTCTAAACTGGAGGTGAAAAAGGCATGGTAGTGGCTGGTTGTTTAAGGAAACAGAACGATATTAGAAAAAGTAATAAAATAAAGGACTTATCAAGTCTTTTCCAGAATGCGCCACAGAAAATGGATCGTGACAATGGGAGAAAGTTTCCCTAAGATAATGAGTTTCAAGGTGAAAGTTAGTGAAGAAAATAAAGTAAGTTAAATTCCTCTTGTAAAAGAGAGAAACATAGTGATATGTACAAGAGGGGATTGTGTCTGCTAACCACCCTGAATCGTCTGATACCTATTGGTAATAATTAGTAAAATAAACCCCGTAAAAAGGAGAAAAGACAGACACAAATATCAACCAATAACAACAGTTAATGTACTATACACTTGACACGGAAGTTGCAGTGAAAATTACAAAGATAGAGTTATTTATTAATGATTGGAAGTCAATGATTGTATGTATACGGAATGAATAAATGAAGAAAATGAGTAAATAAATAATGAATGATAGTATCTTATAAAATTGCTAGTGTGGGTTGATTTGAAGTTAACAGAGTTTGTGGCAATACATGTTAATCTTTATTATGTGTAGGAGAACTGTGGGTTCCAGTGCAGATATTTACTTGGCTATGTTTTCCACCGTCCAATCTGTCACTATTATATGGTTGTAGTATTTTTGTAGGTGAGCAGTGTTAGACCAGGCATTGTGACACTGTGACTATGCTCCACTTCACTTTCAAAAGCCAATTGAAGTCACCTTCTGACTCAGGTAACAAGATAAGCCTAGGGATTTATGGCCCTTTCTTTTAAAAGGTAAAGGATCCCGTTACACGCCCATTGAGGCATATTGAGAATATGGTGTTAAGCCCATATTTTCTTGACCATCGGCACACAAGTGGTGATGTCGTCAACATCACACCAGCCGCCTTAACCTTCCCAAAGTTACTTTGGTACTCAGTTCATGAGGCTGGGTCGACCCCGGAGCCCGTTTCCGGTCTAAAAAATCCCACCTCAACTGTGGATCGAACCATGGAGCACCAACTAACGGTTGTTCTTTTAACAACAAGATGATGTTTTAAAGAAATGAATAATTATTATAAAATGTACCATCACTCTTGTGATGGAATAGAAATTTGTAAAGGACGTCACTTGGCAACTTTTAGGGGCTAATTAGCTGTTAGTGATGATTCTGCTCCTTCTGATGGGTTGGTTCTTGATAGAGTAATCACGCTCATCGCTGGTCACTTTTGTAGTGCGCAGCACGTTCCAAGAAGTGTCAGGGAGTGTGTACAAAGTTAGTCCTTCGTCTTAAAGCTCAGGCCACTTTTCCCTTCTTGTTCTAGAGAAAGTACCCTCAACTGCTACCACCAACTAGTATGGTAAAAGAATAGAAACAAAATGCTCTCCTGAGTATTGTGTTTCTCGTCACATGCTTATGTGTCTTCCTATTCCTATTCCACCATCCCACCTACTTCAGAATTAACCCTCGATTAGAATTAAGCTTAATCCCTCGAGAGAAAACTGTCTTTACATTTAAATTTAATAGCGTTAATATAATAGTATAGATAGAATATGTTTACATTAACATCTACACTGATGGAAAAGTGTTCACAATATAGATTTAATATGATTTCATTAACATCGACACTGATTGAAAAGCTTTGAAACTTTCATTAATTTTAAAGTGAATATGTTTACACAGACATTTACACTGGTTTGAAAATGTAGATATTATAAATATAATGTACATCATTTCTGTCATCCTTCCCTCCCTGCTCCATATGGAACTTGGGACTACCTATACTTTTAGTTCTGTGTAAGAAACTAGCGATAAAACAGTCACCAGCCCTGGCAGTGGTTGTTCATGAAATTATCATTCTATATGATGAGGTTGCCAGCCTCAAATGACTTGGACATCCACTAGCACTTTTCACATATTACTGTTCACATGGCAATATATATACATATTAGTTCACATGTTAGTAATGAAAAATATAGAATGTAAAAAGCACAACTTTCGGCAATCTTGGCTCACGGACATTTTGCTCAGAGAAGTAAGTTTAAGGCACTGACAGATGCCTTTTTCACATGTTTTAGGGGTTGTTATTGTAACACTGACTTCTTCTATGACTCTGTGTTTTAGATTCATCAGATTCCACTTTCCGGTTTCCTTATTAAAATGGTTTTCTTGGGCTCTGTAAGTCCTTCACGATGTTCCACAAAGTCCCGTCTGATATATGAAATCCGATTCTAGCTCTGGCACTCTGATGGTCTTCTAGGCACGAGTAAATTTTCACAGTGAAGTAGACTTGCAAAAATTGTCAGATTATATTGTAAGTCTTCCCATGAATTTGTTTCTTACGAGGCTGATCAGAGCTCCAATCGTTTCAAACATCCGTGTCTTGTGGGGTAATTATGAAATTATTTCCGCTTTAAAAAATGTGCATGATGCAAAAGGTCACCTCTCCCATTAATGGAAGTGACACGTCCGTACAATCTCTCAGCAATGTATGTAAGATGTAAAATCTTACTTTCCCATTAAGTAATCGGTTCGTGAAAGTTGTACATGAAAGGCTTATGTCATTCATGCCTGTCCTTAAGTTGTCTCCCCGGAGAGCGAATCAAACTTTCAGCTTACTACCATCTTGGCGAAGAGTTCACCCTGACCTTACCAGCGATTAAACAAATGAGCTGGGCGATTTTAATGCTACTCTGTAGCCTGATGTCGGGCACATCCGAAATTAACCAACATGGTTGTCGATTAATATTGTCTCATCCGTTCCTTCTCCAGCAAGGAGGGACGGGTAACTAAACAGACATGACGAATATCACTGAGAGGAGTGTAAAAACATAGCAGAGAAAGAAAAAGGTAGTAACCCGGAAATTCCAGATAATCAGTCCTCACTTCAAATGAAAATGAGTACTACCGTAGTGGAGTGGAGATCGTGAAGAGGTCGCCCCATTCTTTTTTGTGTTCTACTTCCCTTGTGCCGACATTTGAAATTATTTCTGTTCATCTTTTTTATTGTATTCGTTACTTCATTCCGTCTTGTTATCAACACTGTTTCCTGTTGTTTATAGTTTTGTAAGTTGTTTTTATTGATCTAGTTCTCAGATTAATGTCTAAAGTTATCTGTGACAGATTTCCGCAAAGGTCTTTGACATGTGCCGTCGTATAAAAATGCTGTAAGTTTGACAAAAAGTTATTTTTGTTTTGTAACGTTTGATTTCCTCAGGTTTTAATAATGTCCCGAACGATCCTTTCCCAACCTAAACGTAATCATCAAGTTGTGAACTTTGTAACTCTTCATGAATTCTTGATATTTTAGCACATGTCGCAAGAGATTCTTGACTGATGAACACGAGGAAACTGCGTAGAGATGACCTCACACTAAAGTTTTTCTTCAGAGGTAAGAAAGAAGATTCCTTTTCATTCCCTTCTCAAACTTATTGTTCTTCTACTTTTGTGTCTTTTTCTTTTGTTGCTTGTTTAAAATGTGTTTATCTTGAAGTAACTAGACTGATTATAATATGCAGAAACATCTGTTTAGGGAGAAATTTCAAATGAAATTAAAGGACACAGAGAGCAAATACACACACACACACAATACCTTTTAACGTATTTATTGATTATTACTCCGTTTTGTGAATGTTGTTAGAAAGAACACAGAAAATAAACAAAGACAATAGCAATAACAAATGTTAAACAATTCATAATTTGTCTTTTAATACAATTTTTGGATTTGGTATACACTATTTTAGATTAGTCATAAGCGAGATATGTCAATACTATTTCCTGCTCCGATCATAGGGAACTCTATACAGAGTGATACAACAGGAGGCAATCTGATCATCAAAAGGGTTTCCCACGTCGAACAAATGTTTCGGACATACCTGCGCGAAGCCGACGAGGCTAGCCACTGCGTGCTAGCAACTGAAATTATGCGCCCAATATTTCTTACAATTTACATCGCGGGTTGCCCGTAAGTCACAGCCCTTTCACCAGTACACCAAAAATCTCAACGTATTCTGGACTTAGAAAAATTCCTGATGTTTCATGTACCGCAGAGTTTACTGTCCCGAGTTCGATAACCCTTTGCGGTTGTTCCACAGTCAGCTTCATGCCTATTCGGCAGTTTCACCAAGCCTCTTCAGTGTCCTTGTTCTCAACTGTCCCCTCAACCCCAACAGTTTCAATAAATCATACACTTATGCAGCCACGAGCCCTCTTGCGCCCACCTCAACAGCGATGACCCTTGCAGTGAACCCATCATGTCTCAGATCCGCAGCCAGATCATTATACTTGGCCGCTTTGAACGAATGTTGCTCGTCCAATCTGGACTCAAATGGCACGGTCAGTTCAATAAGTATAACATAAAGCGATGCTGAAGAATGCAGCACTATATCCGGCCATCTCCGCGATTTTCTGATACTCTCTGGATGTGCCCCTAGTCCAGGTAGGTCTACCGCCAACTCCGAGTCGTTTGCACCGTCAAGATGTGATGGTAAACTGCTCCCTGGTTTACTTGATTTGGCGTGTGCTGTCTTTCCTGTCCTCAGAAAGTATGTAATTGCGGTGTTTGGCCTGACATTGCTATTCACCTTCATCCTTGCAAGATCTATTGTAGCAGCCAGCTCATTTAGCACTTTGTTGTGGCGTCAAGTGTATCTCCCTTGCCCTAATGGCACCTTACCCACTGAGAGCACGTGTTCAAGTGTCTGCTTCCCCTGGCACAGGGAGCACTGCTCATCATCCAACTTTCCCCATCTCACAAGGTTTGTGGCCGACGGTAGCAAGTCATACATTGATCTAACAACGAAGCTGAGCCTAAGAGGTGCCATAAGCCATATATCATTCCATGTCTAGTACCTTTGCAGGGCTCCTTCCCATGTAGTCCATTGGCCTTGTTGGGCCTGCTGCATCGCCTTTTGCACCCTCTTACCATTCTCAGCTCCTCGTATCTCCTGAACTACCATGTCTCTGTGCTCCCTGCTTGATGCTTTGGACTACCAGCGGATGTCTCCATGGCCAAATCCCCGTCTATTCGTCTGTGTGTATCCGATTACTTTCCTTAGTTTGAGCGACTCTTGGGCAGCATCAACAGCTTCTTCCGCTTTCCACTTCCTCCCCGTTTTCAGTGTGGGCTGAATGGACTTAACCACGTCATCTACCGACTCGCGCAGCATCGTTGTGAGTCTTGCCTTTCCTACTTTGTACTCTTCAACAACTGACGAGAGGAAGCACAAGTTTTGACTCTTTGCAGTACAGTGCTATATCTGACAGACCTGTGGTACCCCTAGCCATTTTCTCATGAACTTGTTGACCTTCTGCTCTATAGATTCCACTGTACTGGTGCGTATTTCATAAAAGCAGTGGCCACAGCAATTTAGGTATCAACATGAACTGGAGGCACCACAGTTTGAACTTTCCCAGGAGTCTGCTTTGGTCTATGATCTGTAGTCCTCTGTCAGCCATTTCTATTGCCTGTTGCACTGCCTTCGAGTCTTTTAATGACGCATCATACACCCTGCCAAGACTTTTAACAGGTTCCTCAATGACAGTAGGGATTCTTTGGTTGGAAACCATGAATATGACCTCTGCTATTTTCCCTTCCCTTACTGATAGGCTTCTCGACTTCTTAGGTTTGAAGCTCATTCTGCACCAGCTGACTATGTCATCCAGGCGTGCTAACATTCTCTTAGCCTGGTGTTAATGTGATGTCAGAATTGTTGTGTCATCCATGAATGCTTTGAGACGTGGCATGTGACACATTTTACTGAGCTTTCGACCTATTGCCACTCCTTCAGTTGCATTTAGAATTACCTGCATAGCCAACACGAATAGTATCGGAGAGATGGTACATCCCATCGCAATTCCAACTTGAAGGTCAATCCACTTCGTTGTGTACTCTCTGGTTGAAAATCTGACAGAGAATCCTGCGAAATACAGCTTTAGCATTGCTGTAATTTCTTGTGGAACTTGATACATTTCTAGGGCCTGCCACACCATCTGGTGTGGAACGGATCCATAAGCATTTGCTAGATTTGTTCTGTCAGACGTTGCCTTTTGAACTGCTTCTCAGATCCTTGTGGCATGCTATACGCACCCTGATGTACCTTGGATACCCCTATTCTGGGTGGTAGTGTTAATGTAACCATTTTCCAGGAGGTATGTGGTTGTCGTAGATTTGCGATAGGTGAATTAAGACTCAGATTGGTCCCTTCTGAATAGGAATAGAAACAGGTGATAACTCAGTGAGAGATAATAGTAGAAATAGATTTCACGTATAAGCGCCGTACCGTTCAGAAAGCAATGGCAAACTACTGAATGAAAAAAATTGCCTAGAAAAATCACAAACAGCCAATGAAAGCTGGGGTTGATTGCCACGTCCTGTAAAGGATAAGCAACTAACTTTATCTGACACTCGAGAAGCTTCTCTCGGTCAGGTTATCTCTACAACAGATTTAGATTTGTCAGACAGTCTATTAGAATATATTCCCTCTATTCATTCAGCAGGGCCCCTTACATACTGTCTTACCTACAAACGTGATGATTTTCACCTTCTGGCGCAAACTTCATGACACACATATACCATTTAATCTGTATTCTTTTGATAAAGTGAATCCCAACTCTGCAGATTTTTTGGTTTCATCCAATGTTCCGGGGAGCGTTCTCTTCATACGATATTTTCAGATTTATGTTAGTGTCAATTTAACCATTTCAGGTAGGAAATTTTAAGCGGGCTCACAGTGTCAGAATCACGAGGTTTCCCGTACTTAGGAAAATGACAGGTTGGTAACTTCTCTCAATATAAAATTCTTGGTCACACCACAATTAGTCAAAACGTCGGAATGTTACTGGTTTGTAATATTTTGCCACAGGGCTGAATGTACATGAGAGTTAGGGAAGAATAATATCTGACTCGATAGGCTCAGTTACTGCATTTAGTCTTAACGTTCGTGAGATGGGTACTCTGTCTATTTCTGGATGCAAACCCAATGCCAGACAGGTTCTAACTTGTAAACCCACGTATTTAAAGACATAAAATGTTTCTTCAATGATTATTCTCAGATGTACTGAAACCGCTGGTAGATGTTGGGCTTTACCCAGTTACACTGTATAAAGAAAAAGAAACATACAGAATACTTAATCATAATATTCACTTCGGTTATTAAGTTACATTACAAACTGCAAGCTTAGAGCTTGTCTTATCGTTTAAAACTCCCGTGAAATAAATTATAGTCATTTTAAAAAAAATCAATCATCATAAATTAGAAATACATACATATTTCGTCAATACTCAATGATGAATCAGTGCATTTACTAGTTAGTTAAAATATTCTTGACTGGTTACTAGCAATTTAATTAAATTTATTTATAGCTGCATGAGTTTAATCTAGAAATTATAATTTATTTTGCTATCCACTGCATCGCGTAAACAAGAGAATATAACTGACTTATCATTTAATCACTCTGCACAGAAATTAAACTAGTGAAAATATACTTCGAACTAACAATTAATCACTCGACAATACTAGTAAATATATTTACCTCACACAGAAACTACTAAAAGACTATTCTCCAACGCAAACTGAAAAATTCTACTTAAATAAAAGTGATTTCTAGAAACGTAGCTAGGTTGTCTAGAGAAACTGTGGAGTCTGGAATGAATTTGAGTTTGATTTCCAGAGTATATATCTCTCTGAAATCAAAGGGAAATATATTACGTCTAAACCCGAAGACGGACTCATTTGCCAGATGTTAGCACCTGCGTCCAGATTTACATATTTCCTACTCATTTCTGCGAATGAAAGGAATTTCTTCACACTAGAGCCGACCAGACTCAGGCAACTCTAGCGAACAATCTCTCTCTTAAATCTTGCATAACATGATTTAACCAAACCGTGCAAGAGATTTCTGCTCTCGAGAATTCACACTATTACTGTCTGCAGACTATGGTCATAAACGAAATATCTCGAGTTCGTCTTTGATCTCAAAATCTTTCGCCGTGTTAATTACTCGTCTAGTGAACAGATCAAGGAAAATGTGGTAGACAAGGGTCTTACTTATTATCCCTGTCGATAACGAATTAACAAGATTCGTTCTCTCATCAAATAACTTAGCTCACCAGCAATAAAATGAGTTGCTAAATTAGAAAAAAAGACTAAGATTTGAATGGGAGAGTTCATTTTAACAATCAAGCGAATGCGAAAGAAAGGTAAAGAGCGAAAGAGAGGTAGAAAAAACAAGGGTGGAATACAGAATAGATATAGAAATTTATTAATCATAAATCTCTCTGCCACAGTGGTGAGCCTTTTCGCCATCACTGAGAAGAACATCTTCCTTCCACATTAAGTAGTTAGATCGGCCTGAATTGACTGATGCCTGTGGAATTTTGTTCCTTCGGGATGTAGATTCCATTCGCCTTTCTCCATTAATTGCTTATACGTTGAGTTTTCCACGCACTTTTTAGCAAACGGAGCAGTCGTTTGAGCACTTCAGGGCATCTCTTATACACAACATATGGGACACCATTACGGCCTGGAGCTGACTTGCACAGCGCTTTCTGGGCAATGCTTTCTGTTTCTTGCATTGTTGGGAACTTGGTGTTGAATTCAGCTCCCGGCTTACTTGGCCATCTAAGGCCTGCCATGCTGCTTAGCGGCTCATCTCTGCGACTATCTGAATATGTCATTCTAAGGTGGTCTCCGGTTCTTCGTTCCTGATGTTTAGCGTTCCCGACCGTGGCTGTTCAAACAGTTCTTTGGCGAACTTGAAGGGCTCCCTGAACAATCTTTCCCTATCCCTCCGGGTTTTCCTTCTCTTCCTGCACAACCTTTCTGCTCTACAAAAGGGCATTATGTTGGCCTTTCAGGTGCTCCCAAACCTGTCGTTAGCCTTCCTTCACTGCGGCCACAGCGTTCTTGAACTGTTTTCGGGCATGCTTCTTCTGTTTCCTGATCTCTTCTATTCTAATTTGTCTTCTACTTTTTTGTGGTGGGTTACTTTCTTTTGCCTCCCTGACTCCAAACACTTTTCGACCGTGAAGATATATTATGTCGTCGAAGATTTTCAGCTTCTTCTCCAAAGTTATCTGCTTCAGGTTGTTATCTAGCTCTTTTACCAAGGCTTCGTCCAGCTGTTCCTTAACCCCCTTTGCACTGGCAGGTGAAAACTTGATTGCATCTCTTTTCCCGTCCAAGAAGTGTGTGCGATCATCATCAGGCAGATCAACTTGAATATTCTCAGCACTGTGGATTGACTCCTGGCTGAGTTCTTCTAACGTCTCACACGTCGAAACAGAGCGCTGTTGATCAACAGAGCGCCGTTGATCTCCCCCTGATGAGCTCTTATACCCCTTTTTTCGTTCTGTGGATTCTCATGCCTTTCTGTGTAGAGAATCTCCTACCACAGGTATATGGAAATTCCAGCCGTTGGTCACAAATCAAAGTCCGTGTACCTTGCCTGGTCGCTTCCTATAAATCACCTATGGATTCATTATTCTCCTCCCCCCTTTTTCGGTGAATGCAGGGGGCATTTATCAATTGTATGTTCTGTGGCGATTGTATACGGCTTACGGGGTGGATCCCGGTCAGCCGGTTCCTAGTCCACTTTTAGCAACTTTTAAAATCCACAACTCTGCAATTGTGAAAGTAACAAAGAGAAGACAAATTATTGCGGTCCTTCAGCCGCACACCACGACTCGGGACAGACACTGACAATCCTGCGCGAATCCGACGAGGCTAGCCAATGCGCGCTAGCATCTGAAATTTTGCGCCCAACACCTCTTATAATATACATCACGGGTTGCTTGTAAGTCACAACCCTTTCACCAGTACACCGAAAAACTCAACGTATTGTGGACTTAGAAAAATTCCTGATGTTTTCTGCACCGCAGTTTACTGTCCCGAGTTCCATAGCCCATTGCGGATGTTCCACAGCCAGCATCATGCCTTTTCGGCAGTTTCACTGAACTATAGTGATCACTCAGAAAATGCCCGTAAACTTCCACGTAAAGCAGTATTTTTGTGGTAAACTAGGAATTGCACAACAGTAATTCCACTTTAACGTTACGAAGATGGATCTGATCAGAAAATTTTTTTATTTTTTTTTTGAGAATTGTACAACAACTACTGATACATGGAAATATCGCCGTGGACAATCATTTTCTTTAATAAGTAACAAGGAAATCTAGATTGTTTGGGAAAACAAGCACAAGGCTTAAAAATCACCCAAAAGTTACTAGCGAAAAAGTGAATGAAAGCGCGACCTCCGAAAGACAAAAGATTAGACTTATAAAAGCAGCACTCGGCTTCAATTCTGGACTCTCAAATTTCTGAACAAATGTCGAGCGGACTGACACACGCTTATCGAAGCCATAGCCCATATCTGAGTACAGCTTAACTGAATTCAGAGCGGACTGAAACACGCTTATCGAAGCCATAGACCATATCTGAATACAGCTTAACTGACTTGAGAGCAGACTGACACACGCTTATCGAAGCCATAGACCATATCTGAGTACAGCTTAACAGACTTGTGAGCAGACTTGCATAAGTGCTGAGCTCAGATCCGTAATTCTGTGTCTGAGGGTCTCATATTGACAGAGTCAAAAATAAAGGTTGTGATTTGAAGCATAGATGGCGTATGTGTGTGTGTGTGTGCGTGTGCGTGCGTGTGTGTGTGTGTGTGTGAGTGTGTGTGTGTGTGTGTGCGCGCGCTTCACGGACCACCTTTGCAATTTGCTGGAAGTTAGCATTGGGTTACCTCTCTTGGAAAATACGTATCTCGAAACTCCACACATATTTATTCACGAGAAGTGTCTACAGTGAAGGAACGTTACTCAGATAAGTGACATTTAATATAACGAAACAAGATTCAACAGTCACCAAAAGCCAAATGTGATGTTAACGACATTACTGACAATTGACTGAAATGATTTTTTGTAATATATATCTGTAATAGTTACCAACTTTCTATTGTTTCATTATTAAAGCGTTCAGATGTATTTTATAAATTACAGTTGAATGATTTTTAAAAAAAATTCCAGTTCTGTTCGGAAATTGGTTGTGTGGAGATTAAGAATTTATAATAATTTAATTGGTAGGGATAAACATGTTACTCACCAATTCTCTTCTCCAGTTCTGGGAACTCTAACTATTCGTTTTATCCAATTTTTTTCTCGCCACACCTACCTTATCTCTGTTGACTGTACATACAAGTATATTATTTTAATTGCTGTAGAAACTTTTCAGGATTGTTAAAATGTCTTACACTTTTCTCATTTCTCATAGCCTGTGTTTTCTATCAGGCATCACTTGCATTGAAAAATGCTTAATTTAATTGATTCATATTTGTTTATCCTGTGTGTACATTTCTGAATAACAATTTCCGGTACATAATCCTTGTTAAAACTGTTTTTTGTTGTTGCTCATTTGGGTGTCCACTTGTGGAATTTCTTAGAAATGCCATTTATTATCGACACACTCAACATCATCAGCTGCCATCTCCGCAACGAAGTTCGGTTGCGATGGACCACCAACGTCTGCTGTCCCTTGTCTTTATGGTGCACTCTGATACTCTTTCCTGTGTGATAGGTAGGCCATTGATTCTCAACCCAGATTCTTTTGCTTGTGTGGTTGTTGTTACGTTGACCCTTGTGTATGTCTGGCACCATAACGAGATGTGCCCGATTATAAATCATACATGATCACCACTCTATGTTCTTGGTTTTGTTGTTATTAAGTTATCGTCTTGACACTACTGTGTGTACGTTCTTGTGCTAATGATTATCGTTAATGTCCCTGTCTTATGTACGCTGGCTGTGAGTGTATGCGCCATACATTGGTGGCCTATCTTGTTCCTGTGTCTACTGAATGAGCTTACATGATCAGACACTATAATGACTTGACGACTCAGAGTAGACAACAAAAGTTCTTTATTTGTTGTCAAGTAACATACTCACAGATGGCAACCCTGTGCCCGATTATAAATGGTAATAGCATACATGAGACTTCTACAATGTCCTTCATTCATCATGTAACTCACTGTTCATGGACTACTTGACTAACTCTTGATCTACGTTGAATACTGAACACCCTTCACTTCTGATGCTGTCTACTATACACTACTTCTTAATGGGCTGTTCACAATAAATGCAGTATGGTTTTGAAGTAATAATCTGGATTACCACCAGTGCTGGATACTTATTCTATACCACTGCTGTCTTATTAAGTATGCTTCATATGTCCGAACTGGACCCCTACTTCGAACACCTGTCCTCGATCACTTGCCCTTGACTAATTATTCGAGAGTTTACATACCATGTTTGCTTGAATAAAACTGCTGATAATACACTTGGATACAGCTCGACATGAAAAACTATTTGTTATGGAAATATCTTGCATCAGTCTTCTTCTCTTCTTGTCTGCGCACTGCAGCAGTACCATAAGCAACATGGCACCTCAGCTGTCCATAACATGGTAGATGGTCGTACAGTTCGTCTAATTTCTAACCTGCTCTCAGCTGACGGCCATTGAAGAGTGATCTCAACTCTTCACTTCCCCCCACGGGTTTTTCATGACATAATGTTGACCTAAAACTAAGTCCCACTACTCATAAATTATTCTTACATATTCCTATCCCAGTTCTCTCCCTTTCCTATCACACCTGCCCATGTCTTGATGTCATCTTCCCACTTAAAGCATTGTATTTTCCTTGTGCGTTTGCCTCCATCTCCGCCTTCAACTATGTACCAAATCACTCCAGAGTTTCTATCATTTCTAGTTTTATGTTGTATCATATTTGTTGACTTGATTTCTCTACTTCTGAACTGAGAATGTTTACGTCTTCATTAGAACATGTTGATGGTTTTTAACATGTGTTTATCACGATTGGGGATAAGGAGATTCTGCCTGAGACTAGACAAAAGTCTGTGTGACGTCTGAGACAAGACAAAAGTCTGAGTGAAGGTTTGAAAATAGAGGAGATTCTGAGAAAGTGAATGCGAATGTGAGTGGTAGTGAGCAGTCAGGTGTACATAAATGATAAACACTCTTTAACCCTGCCACTCGGTGGCATTTAAATGTCAACCCCATCTCCCCTCTCTTTTTCTCACCTATCAACAAAGGAATAGATACATGAAGTAAGGCACTGATACACGTCACGTGGTTGTCACATTCAACGATCACAGATGTACAGGTAGAAGAAAATTATGATCAGCAGCAACTTAGTTTCTATGTTTATTAAGATATAAATATCTATATATAAAGGGAACCAAAATGGCTATAACTGTGCGATGGCAGGAAAGATAATCATTAGCTCATAAAACAGTGTAATTTCACAAACAATATCCAAACACAAAAAGAAAACGAATGTCAACAACCAATCCCAATCATAGTTTGGTTACTAATACAAACTGGAAAATCTAAGTTGTACCCAGACCAAAAAAAATCAATGTCTTAACCCAATAAAACCCGTCCAACACTGAGTACTTTAAATAATAAACTCAAAAAATCGGATCTATGTCCCTCGTCTAGCAGTCCGCAGCCTCAAATAGAAGCGACTGCGACTAGGCTAAACAAACGCCAAAAAGTTTAACACCCCACAGCAGAATTGTGCGCCACCAAAAAATAAACAACCCGCTCTCCAACAATAAATTTAGAGGAAAAAACACCCCCTTATTAGCACCTCCAGTACATAAACAATTAATTACTGTCCGCTCCACGTCTTAAGATAACGTCCCCTGTTTGTCTGTGAAGCTATATCCTGACTTGATCTAAGTCTCTGGCCACTCTCGTGCTTATACGACGAGATGAGAATTTAATAAATCCTCTATTGACAAAGTCAGAGGGAAATACGCGTCTAGAGAGACTCACAGAAAATTAACCCTGATACCCGGCGGGTTAAAATGAGTCCAAACTCGGGTTTGCTTCAGTGATGCGCCTTAATATACCCGAGAGACACGACGAGCTTAAGTGCGACTGGGCTTATAAAGAAAAAGGCCCACCCGTCTGTAACTTAAGACTTGATGAGCGCGCTATTCTGGAGTAGGTGAGCTTGAGTGGTGGTGGTCTTCAAAGGTTTAAGCAGCTCCAAGGGGCATGGGGTTCCAGCAGCGGGATACTCCCCTCTGCTTTCTTGGTACTGTGTCTTATGATTGACCCTACTGGTCCCACTCGAAAACTCGATCAAGTAAGAGATATTCGACTTGTTACAAAATGATTGTTCAGGTTGGGTCCCCACTACCGTGTGGAGATCCGCTCTCTCTCCCTCTCTGTGCGAAATGCAAGAATTCCACTAACACCAACAGCAGCTGGTCGAATCTGCCAACTGACAATTACACTTCCACTCTACAAGGACTTCTAGAGCATTAAGTGCCAGACAACTAAATATTTATAAATATATCGTGCTCTCATAAGCCAGGTGTCCAGGCCACCTGCGTTGTCGATGGATCTTTCGCCGGGTTGCACGTAACGCAGCTTCTCTCAGAAACAGAGTGCCCGGGATTTTAGCTCGTAGTCGAAGCTTCTAAGACAGATGCCGTTTTTCCCGCGACAGAGAGTTCGGGACGCGTCAAAGATTACTCCTACCACATAAAAGAAAGAGGAGGTAAACCTGTCCGATTTAAAGTGACAGCCCAGTTACTCCCACTTGACTTCTACCGGGGACCGACAATAAAATAAAATGGGCGGGCCAAACATCAAGACAAGAATGAAGAGGGTGGCCTAAGCTCTAGGCGAGTGTCAAAGTTCAGGAAGAGAGGGTAGGGGGATGGTAGCCCCAGCTTTTAGGTCCAAATTCTTTCAGATCCAACGTCACAGTGTTATCCTCGAATAGTTCTCTTTTTATTTTTAAATCTGCACGTCTGTTTAATATGTCGTTCTCATCAAGTAATATTATACTATCCTTATTCTTGATACATCTTTTTCCTTGGGCAAACCTCGACTGATTTGACAATTTCTTTATGTTTTTCATTCATATCCATTGTTTTGTGCTTTGTCTCCGTGTCTTCAATTCTTCTTGCATTTTGTTTCTGTCCACTGCTCTTTTCACCCGTGTGTTACCGGGCCCGAAAGGGCAGTAAAGAATAGTAACACTGTATCCTACCTTGCAAGTCGTAAATAGCGACTAAGGAGGGTTGGGCATGGGGCTGGTTACCCAATCCCGTCAAAAACGTTTTACACAAAAAAACTTCAACAAATATGAACAAGTCAAATACAGAATATAAATCAACTCAGCCGATCAAGACAGAAGAAGGTCCTCTGGAAAGGAGGTGCATGAAGCAGCCCAGAGAAAGCTGAAAGGAGTCTGGGTTGCCGACTAACCTTTTTTCGTCTAGGAAAATCTCCAGGATTGGCACATGGAATGCTCGCACTCTATGTGAACAAGAGAAAACTGCACAGGTAACAGCAGAAATTACACATTATATGATAGATATAATGGGTCTTTGCGTGACACGATGGAAGGGCATAGAGAGGAGGAGATTGGTCACAGGAGAAATGGTTGTTTTCTCAGGACATGAGGAAGAAAGAGCCCACCACACTGAAGTAGTGGATGTAATGTTTTCTATGGATGCACAGAAGGCACTTATAGGATGGGAAGCAATGGGATCACGAATTATAATAGCATGGTTTAAATCAGTCAAAAAGAAAGTAAATATAAATATCATCCAATGTTATACACCAACAAATAATAAAGCAGAATCTGATAAAGAAGACTTTTACACCAAATATCTTGGACACAAAGAAAAAAAAAGGACGTCACAATTTTGATAGGGGACCTAGGACCAGACAACGCCGGCTTTGAAGAAATCATGTGAAAGCATGTATTATGTACGATTAACGAAAATGGGGAACTATTAGCTAAGGTCTGTGCTTCAAATCAACTAGCTAAAGGAGGAAAAATATGTTCACATAAAAGAATACATAAAGCAACATGGATATCACCTGACCATAGAACTGAGAATCCGATTGATCAAATATGCATAAGTAAGACGTTTAAGTCACCTTTGCATGGTAACCACATTGATAATAATAGTTGAACAAAGTCTGGAATGGAATTCACCGCTATGTATCGGATTCGTGGACTATGAAAAGGCATTTGACAGTGTAGACAGAGAATCAATTTGGAAATTATGAGGCATTATGGAGTTCACATGAAGATCATTAACATAATAAGGGAGACCTACAAAGACATGACATGCAGAGTTCTTCATGAAGGACAACTTATAGAACCGTTTAGGATTAGAACGGGAGTGAGACAAGGATGCTTCTTGTCTCCATTTCTTTTCTTACAAGCAATAGATTGGGTTATGAAAACATCGACATCACACAACAGAAATGGAATCCAGTGAAATCTGACTAAACAGCTTGATGATCTGATTTTGCAGATGACATGGCTCTTCTATCCCATAACCGTGATCAGGAGCAAGAGAAAATGAAAATTCTCGATGAGAGGTCACAACAAGTGGGCCTGAAAATATAACGGGAAAAGACAAAGATTATAAGAATAAATGCAAGAAATGATAACTCGAAGAAACACCACTACAAGATGTAGAATCGTACACATGTCTTGGCAGTAATACAGACAAAGTTGGAGGAACAGACAATGATATTAAAATAAGAATATAAAAAAGCAAGAGGAGCTTTCGTTGCATTGAGAAACGTGTGGAAAACCCGAGAAATCAACACGAAAATAAGAATCTTCAACTCAAATGTCAAGTCAGTCCTATTGTATGGCTGTGAGACATGGAGAACAACAAAAAGAACAAATAAAAAGCTACAGACTTTTATAAACGCGTGCTTACGTAGAATGGAAGAACTGGCAGTCCTTGTTCTGGAATCCATAGGGAAAGAACTTGAGCGGATGGCACAGGACAGGAAGACTTGGCATGTGTCTGTTGAAGGCCTATGCTCCTCGGGAGCTAAAGGGTATTGATTGATGTTGATTCACTGCTCTTTTGCTTGCATGGCGACATTGCAAGCATGGTTAATGAAACTGTTGTTGTTGTTTTGAAGAGGTGATGGGTGGAGAGAGGGCACTGAACAGCTGACCATTATTTCCTCTTCTAGTTCCATCTTGGTCTACCCTGTTCAACTTGAAATTTGGTTATAATTGGGGTATTTAGTGTCATTTTATTTACTAATTTTTTATTCATTTGAAATAACTATTGTATTTTGCAATTGCTGATTTTAATTTATATTAATATTTGTCCATTTTATTTTCTCTTTTGTATTGTTTACAGATAACTATTGTCCTTTACACTTGGTTTTTATTTGTATTAGTATTGGTTCTTTTGAGTTCTTTTTTTTAAAATCTCGTTGTCTTTCCTTGTTGTATAAGTAGTTAGTAAGTTTGTTTTTTTCTGGGTTTTTTTTAAGATTTATTAGTTTACAGGATAGACATTCGCCGAAATTTTGAGTTGGTTACGCTGTAGAGTGGCGACGCTGGCAGAATAGAGCTATTATGTGGAGCTGTTGATTAAGGCAAGTAATTTGGCATTTTCATTACATTGTGTATTGCATTTCGTGGGTTTTGCTAGCCGTGTATGGCTGCTGTGTGTGCACCGTATTTATTAAAGGGATCATACCTGATTTAGGTGTTATTGTATTACTCATGTCAGCTACTGTGTACTGTGGTCGTACCTTTGAGACAGCGAGCTAAGAGTCTAATGTGAGTGTGCCTTAAACCCATAATACCAGTAGAGAGTTTGTTCAGACAGCACGAGTAATCTTGTGTACCTGTTCTGACATCTGGGAGCTCTTGTCCGGTTCTTTAGAGGCCGGAAGACCAATATTTTACAAGATAAGTTTTGTCATCTCGGGAGACTCGTCTTGTTAAGGCCTTGGGCCTGTATGAGTTAATAGCTTATTCCCAGCTAGCTGACGTTATATATGATTTATTGTTAGCAAAGCCTTAGAGCCTGCATGTGTGATAATCAGGCCATTAAGAATGGTGCACACTATATTCTAGAAGGTTGTAGGCCACTGTGTTGGCGCCTTCTTATTTTTCGCCAACTCACGGGTGTGAGTTGTTTTTGTCCGTCCAGTGAAAGGCTAGTGTGTGTGTCACTCTGTCACGGTATTGTTTACGATCGTGTGACCTGACCTCGTCTAGGGATCTGACCTACTTTTAGCATCACAGTTGTTATGGCTATTTTTCGGTATGTTTTCAGTCTATCGCTGGTAAAATAGTATATAGTTCAGTTTCAAGTGTTTGACCTGGTATTGCTGCAAGTCTGTGTACGATTGTTAAAGTGTTAAGCTGAGGTTACAGTGTACGTCAGACGGGTCAGTTTGACGTATTGCTGAGTCCTTTTGGTGGTTGGCAACAGTGATCCAGGTGGAGCAGCGGAGCTTGGGGTGTTGGTACCATCTAGCTTAGTTGGCCCATGCGGCATGTGGAGATGTCAGATGGGAGATAGCTTGGCCAACCTCGTTATAGGGTGGTAGGAGATGATTGTTAGGATTATATAGTTGATGGGAGGTTGATAGAGTGGTTGGTACCTCAAGTTGCCTTGTTGGACTTCTGGCCTTGTCAGTATGACTCAGACGTGCCCAACCAGGGGTGAAGGCCGACACCAGTGACGTTGCCTTACTACGCAGAAGTACCTGACCAGGGGCGAATTCCGTTGTGCAGTGTGTCCTGCCGACTTGCCGGGGTCCAGTGGATGTTACCTTACAGACTGCTGTGATCCTTGGAATATCTAACGTCTTATAGACTTGTCGTGTGGTACATATGTGACAGTGCCAAGGAACTTATACGTGTATCCGACTGGTAGATTGCTGTTAGTAGCTGTGCAGCTGAACTTTGAAGAAGTAGACATTTCAGTTGATATTATGAACAGTGCTGTGTGAGCACCATGGAATATAGTGATGTTAAAAAAACCCACAAAAACAAACCCAACAAAAAAAAACAAAAAAAAACCAAACAAAAAAAAACACCCCCACCCCCCCCCCCCAAACCAAAAAAAAACACCCAACCAAAAACAAAAACCCCCCACCCCCAAACAAACCACCCCAAAACCCCAAAAAACCCCAACACCCCCCCCAAAACCCCCCCCCCCACCCAATCACCCCAACAAACCCCCAAAACAAAACAAAAAAACCAACACAAAAAAAAAAAAAAACCCCCCAACATCCAAACAACCAAACCCCACACCCCCCCACCAAATCCCCCCACACCCCCCCAAAACCACCAACCAACCCCCAATTTCAACAACCCCAAAAAAAACACACCCATAAACCCCACCCCCACCCCCCCCAAAACACCCCCCCCCCAAAAACCCCCTTTAAACCAAACAAAACCCAAAAACAAAAAAACCCCCCCCCCTACCCACCCCCAACCACCCACAAAACAAAAAAAAAACCCCCAACCCAAACAAACCACCCTAAAAAATCCCAAACCAAACAACCCCCCCCCCAAAAAACACCCAAACCAAACCCAACCCCAATCCAAAACCCCCCCACCACCACAAAACCACCAAACACAACCCCCCCAACAAACAAAAACAAACCCAAAACACCAAAACAAACCAATCCCCCACCCACCCCCCAAAAAAAACCCCCCCCACAAAAACCCAAACCCCCCCCCCCCCCAAAACTAAAAACAACCCACAATCCCAAAAACAAAAACCCATCCAACCAAACCCCCCCCCCCCCAACACCCCCCAAAAAACCCCCACCCCCCCCCACCCCCCCCCAAAATCCCAAAACAAAAACCCCCCAACCCCCAAAAACCCCCCACCCCCCCCCCCCCCCCCACCCAAAAAAATACCCACCACAAAAAACAAAATCACCAAACCCAAACCCCCCAATTCAAAACCAACCCCCCCCAATTTCCCACAAACCACAAAAAAAACCCCCCAATAAAAAAAAACCCAAAATCCCAACAAACCCCAAACCCCAAAAAACAACCCAAACCTCAAAAACCACCATACAAACCCAAAAAAAACCCCAAACCCCCCTACCCCCCAACCCAATTACCATCAACCCCAAACAAACAAAAAAAAAAAACACAAACCAAATCTCCTCACCCCCAATCCCAAAACCCCCATTCAAACAAACCCCCCCAAAACCACAAACACCAAAACCCCACCCAAAACCCCCCAAAAAAAAAACCCCAACAACCCACCCACCACAAATTAAAAAAAATCAAAACCAAAACCCAAACCAAAACTTCCAAAACCCCACCACACCAAAACCCCAAAACACCAAAAACCAAAACCCCCCCCCCCCCCAACCCATAACCCCAAAAAAAAAACATCTTACCCCCCCCCAAAACCCCCCCAACATACACCAACACCACATCAACCCCCCCAAACCCCCCCCCAAAAAACAAAAAACCCCCCCCCAACCCCCCCCCCACAAACCCACCCCCCCAATCCCCAAAACAAAAAACCAACCAATACCAAAAAAAAAAAAAACCCAAAAAACAAATAACCCCCCAAAACCAAAAAAAAAACAAAACAATTAATCCAAAACCAAACCCCCCAACAAACCAAAAATCACCAAACCAAAACAAACAAAAACCACCAATTCCAAACAACTAAAAAAAAAAAAAAAACCAACAAAAAAACCCAACCAATACCCCAAAAAATCCCCCACCCCCAAAACCACACACAATAAACCAACCCCACCCCCCCCCCCCAACCAAAACACCCAAAAAAAAAACAAAAAAAATCAAAAATTAAACAAATCCCCCAAAAACAAAAAAAAAAACCCCAAAATTAACCCACACCCACCCCCAAAAACCATTAAAAACCCATCACAAAACACCCCAAACAAACACCCCCAACCCAACACCAAAAAAATTTAAAAATTAAAAAAAACCATCAATCCCAAATCCCCACCCCCAAAAAAAACCCCCCCCAACCCCCCACACCCCCCCCAAAACACCCCAAAAAAACCCCCCCAACCCCCCAACCCAACCCCAAAAACACCAAAACAACACCCAACAACAAACCCCACCCCCCCCAAAACCCCCCAAAATACCCCCACCACCCCCCCCCCATCAAAAACACCCAACAACAAAAAAAACAAAACAAAAACCCAAACCAACCCCCAAAAACCCCAAAACCCAAACCACAAACCACCCCCCCCACCCCCCCCAAAAAAAAAAAAAAACCAACAAACCCCCACCCCCCCCCAAACCCATCCACAAAAAACCAACCAAAAACCAAACCCCAAAAAAACCCAAACCCCCATACCCCCCAAAAAAAAACCCACAAACAAACCAAAAAAACCCCCAACCCCCCCCCCCCCCCCAAACAAAACCAAAAAAAACACCAACAAAAAACAAAACCAAAAAAAAAACCCCCCATTCCCCCCCCACCCCCCCCCCAACCAAAAAAACCCAAAAAAAAAAAAAAACAAAAAAAAAACAAACCCCAAAAAAACCCACCAAAACAAAAACCAAACCCCCACTTCCCCCCTAAAATACACCCCTAAAAAACCAAAAAACCCAAAAACCCAAAACCCCCCCAAACCCAAAAAACCATCCCCCCAAAAACAACACCCCAAAAAAAACCCCCACCCCCAAAAACAACCAACCCAAACCCAACCCCAAACCACAAAACCTTCCCAACCCATATTTACAAAAAAAACACCCCCCCCACCCCCCCCCCCCCCAATAACCACCCCCCCCCCAACAAAAAACAAAAAACCCCAAAAAAAACAAAAAACAAAACCCAACAATCATAAACCAAAATAAACCCCCCCCCCCCAAAAAAACAAACCACCCAAACACCCCCCCCCACCACACCCCCCAAAACAACCCAAAAACACCAACCCCCCCCCAACCCCCCCAAAAAAAAAACAAAACCCCAACCACAAAAAAACAAAAAAAAAACCAAACAAAACCCAAACACCCCCACAAAAAAAAACCCCCACAACAAAAAACAAACAAAAAAAAAAACCCAAAAAAAAAACCCCCAACCCAACACCCAAACCCCCACCAAAAAAAAAATAAAAAAAAAACAAAATCCATAAATACCTTATCCAACACCATAACAACCCCCACCCTACATATATAACCAAATTCACTACCCCCATAAACACTAAAATACACATCTCAATTACATTTCCCTCAAAATATACTATAAAATAAATCAACTAAATTATATTATTTTTATTAAAAATATTACCATAACATCCCAACCTTCAAAATTCCAAACCATTAACTTACAAAATAAACTAATCAACCTACCACTTAACAAATAACTCTCCTCAACCTACTAAAATTTCATAATCTTTACCCAAAATTTCTTAATCAAACCATCCCCAAATTACCAACACCATCATTTCACAAAAACATAATAATCAAAAAATTAAAATTATATTTTAAACAAAACTACCTCCTATAATTTTCAAATCAAATCAAAAAAATAATTAATTTCCAAAAACTACCACTCTAAATCAAATAACAAAAAAAATAAAATACTTTTATAAAAAAACTATATACCATAATAATCCATACACATCTAAACCCAAAAAACAAAATCAACAAACTTTCCCCCTAATAAAAACATATACAATTCATTTAATAAACACCAAAAAATATCCAATAACCAAAACAATCTTCAAAATAAACAAATATTAACAATAAAAACCATATAATCAAAATTCATCCCAATTTATAAAAAACATCCTATAAAAAATTAACCCAAAATCATTTTAATCCCACAAATCCATCATACCATTCCTCATCCCACACCTTTTTTTTATAAACAGTCCTCCATCTCTAATTTAAAGACTACTCCAAACACATAAGATATAATACAAAAATTTAAACAAATAAACATCAAATCATGAAATAATAAAAACATAAATCCTACTAAAAAACCAATCCCCCCTCAAACAACACAAATAAAAAATCCAAAACAAATTTAAATTAATTTTTATGCATACACCTTAATCAATAAATAAAATAACTAACCATTTTGGTATTCTTTATTAAATTCCCAAAAAATTTAACTAACCAACAAAATATGAAAATAAAAAAAATTTTCAAAACATTTCATAACAAAAAACCTCATCAATAATCCTATCTTTTTTTAAACATTCCCCTAAAACCCAAACATAAACTAAATTCACTTAATTTCATATCACAAAATTAAACTAAACCAATATTTAACAATTCTTAAAACCCCATAAAAATCACTTTCAATACATAAAATAAATTTATAAAATTACTTATTATTCCCATAACACATCCATTACAAAAATACTTTCCAATCACTAATTAAAATTTATGGTTTGAAAAATCAAACCAACCCTAATACTATTCTTTACTTCCTAAAAACCAAATCAATCCATTACCTTATATCCAAACTATTCAAAAAATAAAAAAATATATTAATCAAAAATTTATTCATAATAAAAAACCTATATCAACAAATCACACCCTTTCCAAAAAAACTAACCAAAACTATCTAAATTACTCAATAAACAATTCCCCTAAAATAAATTTCAAAATTGACTTCCAATATAACTACTCTGACATATACTTATCACTACCCAATTAAAAAAACATATTATCAAATCTTTTTACCATAAAAATTTATCAAATCCTAAAATATAACAATTCCTAACATTCAACTCCAATCTTAAATACATCCCTTCTAAATTGAAAAATACAAAATCACTCAACCAAACTATTAACCTCTTTTAAAAACCAAACCCTCCAACTATTCAAAACCTTACACTTCAACCTTCTAATTCCCAAAAAATCTAATCAACCTTTAAATACCACCATAAGCCATAAAAACCAAATTAATATATTAAAACCAATTTAAAAATAAACTGGTCCTCCTCCTAAGTTACTACCATTCTCATCCACATAAAACCAAATTAAAAACATCATCCACAAATTTACATAAAAAAAAAAACTTTATTAGCATACCCTCCTTTTTTAAATTTCTAATCCTCCCCATTCATTCCCTCCTTCCCTTTCTTCTCAAAAACCCATCCTATCATCATACCCATCTTACAAACAACTTTAATTTTTCCAACTAAACTAATCTTTTTTTCCAATCATCAGCCACAAATTCCCTCCACTATTACCTACCAAATCAACTAATTTTTCACAAACTATCACATCACACTTCTTTATCTCTAATATAAAATTAATACATTTATACTCCCATTTTTTACCTAAAAATTGGTATTTTGACCTTCTATTCATTTCTAACAATCACTCTCAAAAATTTTCACCACTTAAATATAATCACTCCACTCATAATCCTCCTTTTAACACTTAAACCAACTCACATACTAATTTTCATCATTCTCACCTTTTATAAAATTTTTTTCTAACAAATATACCATTAATCTTAATCCATTTTTATCCTTAATTCAATAACCAAACTCAAATTTTTTCCCTTCCCACCATATCTACTATAATAAACACATCCATTGATCCAAAAAACCATTTAACTTCACCTCTTAACAATCTATTATCAATTAATAAACACTATTACCAATAATAAATTCCAAATAATTACCCCCAATCCTCTAAACTTCCAATTACCATACACTTCCATCTTATTAATTTCCATATCTCCCTTACACCCAATCTTCCTTCCCCCTCACAACATCTCATCCCCTTCCTTTATTACACTCCCATAATTTTTCCCAGCGATTCACTTTTCTTTTCCATCTCCCCTAACCTCACATTCTTCTACAGTCTTTTCAATTTTATTAAATAAAAATCCTAAAATTTTTTACATACCCCCCTCCTATTCCCCCTTTCTAATTACATTATTTTTTCCCATCCTTCCTTATTTTTTTCTTTCCTATTCTTCCCCATTTTCAATTTTTTCATTTAACTATCTTCCCATTCAACATTTCTTCTAATTCCCTTTAAAGTTAAACCCAATTATGTTTTCCTTTAATCCCCCATTCTTCCTTCTAATTTCATAAACCAATTATTCAATACTACAACTATTAAATATTACCCTACCAAAATTTTCCCTCCATAACATCACACAATCCACTCCCTCCCAATATCTTTTACCTTCTCAAATCTTATTCAAAACTACCGACTATACCATAAATATTCCTGTATCCCCCCTTTTCCCCCCCTCATTGGGTTACTCTATTTCCTTACCTTAACCCCATCTTCGTTTCCAAATTTTCCTTTTTTTTCCCCCAAATTATTTCACCAAAGATTCTTATCAACGACACGACATTTTGTACTTTCATTCTCTTAATTCTTTTTTACACCTCCTCATTATAATTAAATTCCATTGTGAAAGAACATTTTATGCTAATCGGCAATTTTTACTTCTTTAATTCTCAAATTTATTAATCTTAAAAATTTTACTTTTTTTACCTATTGTCACAACTCGCAACTAGAACAACAACTGTGGTTACCAACCCTATATATCTTTAATTATCCATGGATCCATTTTCACCTTTTAAATTCTTCCTCACTTTTCTGAATCCACATTTCCACAAACTCATTTTTAGATTCACAATATCGCGTTGTATCTAACACTTTTTCTATATTAAAACTCCTTAATAATCCAATTTTCTACTTCAATTTACTTATCCACAATTAATATCTCCTAATAATCATATATTAATAACAAACAAAAACAAAACTAACAAATATGTTCTCAGATACTCATATCCATTTCTAACTTTTTCACTCCAGGATTGCCATTGTCACATTTCTTGCAATTATACCATCAACCCATTACCCAAAATATTTACTCATCCTATTTCACGAAGAACCTAAATATAAGTTTATATCCTAATTGTACCAGGCATTACTTTTACTATAGAAGTAGAAAACATTAGTTTTAACTTAATCCAAAGAGATTGACATTCTTTTTTAGATTCCACACCATTTGACTATCCACTTTCACAGAATCCAATTTTTTTTTTTTTCACCCTTTCCTATTATTCAAAAATCTTTTATCAGATTCCCTAATATTAGAACTTTACATTCTCTAATTCATCATACCTTCAACTTTAATTTATACCTAAAGACTTATATTTTACTTTTAAATACTTTTTTTCTATATCAATAAATATCTTAAAACTTTTATTTTATTCTTCCAACATTCTTAATATAAATATTATCCTATCCCCTATTTTAACTTTTTTTTTTTCGAAAGATATTTTTTTAACACCCAAATATGCTTTCGATGGTTACGCTGTCCAGGTTACTGCTGCCGTTGGTAATAATATTATACAGATAGTTACAACCTCTCTCCCTCATTCACTGCAGACATACCCGCCTCATCGTGATCCATCTTACTCCCTACGTTCCCTGAAGAACACTATGTTACATGAAGATTACGCAGGGGAATGACATCTGGAGCGATAGGAGAGTATGTGTGTAGATGTCGACGCAGACACTGGTGTCGAGAGACAAATGGTTGGGCAGGGTCGCCGCTGTGCGTTCATTGGGTAAAGACCTGAAATGTCGCAAGACAAGTGGTTGTCCAGGTGGGAACGTGACCCCGTATGTAGGCGTATCGGACACGCTTCCTTCACTAGAATTTAGGGTTCTAGAAGGATTGCTTGTAAGCGTGTTAGCCCGTTGTGCTCAAAATCCCAAAGTTAGGACACCAAATCCTGATTATATTACGGAGTGCCGGTGGGCAGTACGCTAGTACTCGTTAAGTAGCGTAGTGGTTCACGATAATGGGACAGGTGGGCAAGGTGATGGGTACGTACGGTCATATAGGTCGAAATTATAATTCACTGATGAATTCCAATTTGCGATCGGTACTCGCACGGAGGCAAAGTACGATAAAGATAGATATGTGTCAAGAATAACCAAACCTCCACTTAGACTCCCCAGTTTTGCTCACTTCAGATAGTAATCTGGATGCTGACAGTCGTATGTGACGATGGTTAGCACGAAGGATACTAACGCTAATACGGTCAAAAGTGCACCGTTCACATGCAAACTGGTTATAGCCACATAAAACGGCTGTGCAGGTGAAAATGTTGGAAATTCGGTGATAGCGAGATAACGGACTGTACTCTCTTATAGATTACTAGCTGTTTGACAGAAAGACGTCGAATGTGGATGTTGTAATTGTACAGACGATAATGTACGGAGGAAATGACAGTAAGTGGGTCTCAACTCGGCTGAGAAATGAGGTCTGCCATCATCCAAAGGTCCCAAGTACATAAGTCTCGTTAACACCTTGTTTATACTATAGATCCTTCGGTCGTGACGAGCGAGTGATGGACAATGTCTTACATGCGCCGGAAGCAGAGTAGTCCTTATTCTTGACCAACAAAATCACTCAGAAACCATGGACTTCGCATCCCTCTGGGTACACACAAAAGTTCCCTCAGTGCTAGTTGGCGGGACCAAATCACCACCGCATTCCCACATCTGAAAACCTCCTTACGCCCCCCGTGCCCAGACGACTCCAGTTGGACAAGTATCCTGACGTCGATTACTTAGTAACATTTTCGGTCATGAATGGCTGCGAACGGGTCCCCAGGACTCGTAGAATAGTCCTTGGGTAAAATAGTAAGGGTGTGAGGCAGATGCATCATGTCTTTGCTTCAGTTCCCATGGCTAAGTGTTAATTCCAGCATATAGCAATGGTTAGATGTACGGAAGCGTGTTCTAAAGGATTTACTCTTGGGACGTCGAATCAATATCGAAGCCTGAGACGGAATCATGACCACGACCACCGGTGTTCCCCTTAATAAATCATCAACTAGCGGACTTCGTCTTAGTTGGCTAAGATTGTGCCCTAAGGATTTCTTGCGATGTTAACCGCGCTTTGCGCCCCATCGCCTATCAAAAATGTAGAGATATCTCGTAGTACTGTGGCATTTACCTTCCCCGCATAGTTGCTATGCTGTACGACCGTATATGTTGACGATTTTTAGTTTTTGTTATTAGATCGACGGTCACACGTATACTCCATTATATTTGCAAAGTGAGTCCCTATGGCTTTACTGTTTGTGCAAGTTGTCGGTGATTGTAAGGCGGGCATGAAGAAGGCAGTTGCCCTGAATTTGCAGTCAAAGCTGTAGGCAGAGTGCTTTGTGGGCCGTTAATTTATGTTGCGTATGATCATGGGATCACGTAAGAGAGATGTTTGGAGACAATCGGACAAAAGTTAGGCAGCGTGCAGTTATCGTAAGATACAGTGTAAGATGTTAGGAGCATTTTTAATTGTGTAGTAGCGACCGGTATCGTTTGGCCTGCAATGTGAAATTTTGTTCGCAGCTGTCGAAGGACGAAGTTCTGATTGTAGTGTGTAGAAATCCATGTTAAGATGGTGATTCGTGGTTTGCTAATGACGCGCTCAGTTGTACGTTATAATCTTTGTGTGTCAGTGCCCTAAGAGCAAATTTGTTTCCGCGGAGTTTAAACCCCTGAACGTACCCGCTTACCTTGCGGAGCTTAACAAGTGAGGGGGGTGGTATTGCTATGAATCTAGCTTATTTACGAGTGTTGATGCGTAATATAAAGTATTTTTTTGTAACCCCTATGAGATTGGAAATACTATTCTTTAGGTTGTATATAATATACCTGTTCTGGAAGTCAAGTTTGTATTTTTCCGGACTACAGTTCATTTGGGGGTTTGGTTTTTTTTATTGTCATAGGATTGTATATGTTTGTAAAAACAACTCAGGTAATTACGGCATGATCGACATCTTTTCGCTCAGAGGTCTCTATGTACATACGTATGAGGAGGTTGCCCCGTTTCGGCGATATTGTTGAGTTTACATTTACTCCGAACCGGGGGTTTGGGATCTCGTGTGGACCTCCACCCCCTCCAGTGGAAGAAAACCCTGAGGAGCGCTTTCGCATTCTTTACCCCACATGTCTCTATTACGCCAGGAGCAGGATACCCCGGAAAGGGGGGTGGATTTGTCACCCTAGGATATATTTAATTTCGCCGAGAGATTTTGAGTTCCGTGCTCTACGTTTGTATCAGAGTGGGCGAACCGCTGGCAGGTTTGAAATACTGTGAATAGAAATAAAGCCCGTTATGGTTCCTCAGTTGAGCCAAAAACGGAAGTAAGAGAATATGGGTGAAAAAACTTTTTGGCGCTAAAGGAGGTATAGAGATTTAGTCTTTCTCAGCGGTTTCCTGTTCGGGACGCTTGTCCCTTGTGTTCAGCGGTTATGTGGTGATTACGTTGAATGCCGTTTTTTCCTCTTGGTTTCAGTGCTTGACGATTGTTTCATTGGTGGGATCAGGAATTATTGGTTTTTATGAGTAACTAGAATGTGGATGTAATTGACTAGGTGGTTTTTTTTTTTTTTTCTGGATAGTATTTACGTAAGAATCTTGCAATTTATGTATTAGATTTGCTTTCCGTAGTTATTGGACTGCCTGTGAGACGATTGGTGTTGTGTGTCTCGCTGGGTAGGTTCGGTGACCTAAAGTAAATACCCCCCCCCCCTACCAGCCCCCCCATGGGGTGGGATAATTAAAAATGCTTTTAAAAAAATAAATAATAAACAAATACATTTTTTTGCTTTTGTGTGGAGGGCTGGTGATTTTATGGCAAGTAGGTTTAATTTCGGTTATTTTTTATTACATTGTGTATTGGGGGGATTTCGTTGGGTTTGGTTTCTGTAGCCGTTGTATGGGCTTGCTGTGTGTGCAACGCGGTTTTTTTTATTTATTTGAAAAAGGGATTTTTTTTTCATACCTGAATTTAAGGGGGTTATAGTATCTACTTCATGTTTTCAGCTACTGGTGTAACGGTGGTTCGTACCTGTTGAGGGGGGGGGGTAGAAACTGAGCGTAAGAGTTCTTTAGGGTGAGTGGTGCCCTTTAAACCTCATTAATACCAGGAGGGGGATGTAGGAGGTTTGTTCTGACACAGCAGGTGTTAATCATTGTGTTGGGCTATTTCTGTCAATTATTATTTGGTGGTTGGGATTTTCTCTTTTGTAAGTTGTTTATAGATCATACTTGTTCCTTGGACCACTTTGGAATTTATTTGTTTATTGGTTATTTGGTTCTTTTGATAGGGTTTTTTTGTATTCGTTTTTTTTTCGTTTGTTTTACCTTTTGTCGTAGGGGGTTAGGTATGAGTAGGAGTAAGGGGGGTTTGGTGGTTTGGGGGTGGGGATTGTTTTTTGTATGGTCTGAATGTTTTAGTGCTAAGGGTGGGGTGATTAGGATTCGGGTGGGAGGGGAGTTCTTTTAATTTTATATCTATGTTTAGGATTTGTGGTGGGAGGGAGTGTTTTGTGGGTGAAGTACTTAGGGTCATTTAAGCGGTATGGTTTTTTTCACTTTGTCTTTTATGTATTTATCGCTGTTGTATGTATGAGCTGTGATGAGGTTGATCTCTATGTTCGTCCTAGGGCTTCTTCTATATTTAATAACCTTTTTTATCACCTGTCATGTCTTGATAATGTGCGTGATTTTTCTGTACTGTTTAGTCTCGTTTTTTAGAGTTGTGTCGCAAGCCTTGTATTGGATTTAGTGTTCTTGTAATCCATTGGTTCTTGGCTTGACGGAGCAAGGTGTTCGAAGAGCTGCACGCAGGGTAGTGGGGTCTTAATGTCCATTTCATCTTCCTGACATTTGTTTTGGCAGTGTTTGTGGTCCTTCTATCATAAAGTTATCGCAGCTAACGCGAGACGGAGACGCCACAGGGTTTGTGTTTTTTATGATGTTGTATTGTCCCCCTACACAAGCCACCTCAAGGTCTCTTTAGTTTTCTTCTCATGGACCTGGCCACGTCCTAATGTTGGTTTCTTTAGCAGTTTTTGAACGGTGACTGCCCTTTCTCTTACAGGTAAAAAGGAGCAGTGTAAGATAAATAAAAAAGAAAAAAAAAAAAAATATAAAAATATGCAAATTATGGAGAGGTAAAAAAAATGTGCTGTCCCATTGGTTGGTCTTCCTTTCCTCCGCCTGCCTTCACCCCAAGCTCGTTTTTATAGTTATGTCCTTGCACCTTGGCTCTTGACTCTCAGGAACATTCCAGTTAATGCTTTTTTTATTGTTTGATGTTACTTATTTCTTTATCCAATTCTTGGCATTCTGATCTGCAGCAGAAGAACTCGTTACCCAGCTATACCTTTGAGGTTGTGGAACCCACACTAAGAACCTCGCACTACATCCAGCTGTTCCCTATGATGTATTAATTGGCTAGAATTTTCTTCTCTTTTCCTATGTCTGGCGGCTACATTACATTTACTGGGATGTTTTTATTTTTTTTTTCTAGTGCTTGTAGTGATGATAGTGAAATCTTGTATAAAATATCGTAACATCTTCTGGTGGGCTGAATCTTCGATATTTCACTAAAACTTTTTAAAATTGCTACAATCTCTGCGGTTGTTAAAAATTCAAAGCCCCTTCAGTTAACACTGTAGCTCTTTTTTATTAATTTCCCATTGTGGTATTACAAACTCCCTGCACTCTAGTTGGCCCATTATCACCGCCTTGGATCCACCAGTGTATAGACGGCCAGGAGTGCTTTGTTTTATGGGGGGTTTAGTTTTGATCTATATGAATGGTTTCTACTTATCATTTTAGCTGTCGCCTTATCTTCTATGTTTTCAGTAAGTGAGATAGTCTATGATTGGGGATTTTTTTAGGTTCCGAGGGGTAGGGGGGCTTATTTTTGACTTCTGTATTTATTTATTTTGTACTATTTTTTTAATGTGTTTAGATAGTTCGCTTCTTTAAAACTGCGTTAGATCGTCTATAGTTCTCCACCCTGTTGGATATTTATCTTTATTTAAGGGGACGTCCCATACACTTGGTTGGTTTTTTAACAAATGCTTTATGTGCTGGGTGGGTCACTTCTTGTGCTACTTATACTTTGCCAATTATTTAATCTTACGTTTCTTTCCGCTTTAGACCAAGGGGTGGTATGCGCCATAGGGTAGCCATCAAAGAGTCGCTATCGCTTGTACTGGTGTTGATATAAAAGCACCTGTAATGGTTCTCATTGCTGCATTTTGAATCCTGTCTAGTTTTGCTTTGTTAGAAGTTACAGATGAGTCATAGACTATGCTGGCATAATCCAGTTTTCCCCTGATGAAAGACTTGTAGAACAAAAGCATTATTTTGGTTAATGAAACGAGTTATTATAACCAGCTGTCTCTTTGATCACATGACGCATGCAGGAAAGGCCAAATCCCATTACCAAGATGTTTCCAACTCTGATTTACATATTTCTAAGTGTCTGATATCCCCCAGTCCTAGTGGGACCCTACCCGTTGTAAGTTGATTGAGCATTACAAAATCCCTTCCACGAACAAGTAATAACAATTAAGATAACCATAATAATAATCTAATAATACTATTTTAGAGACAGACAAGCAAACAGAAAGAACAATGAATTGCTTATTCATTGAAAACGGTAGAATGAAAAAAATATTATTACAAAAACACACAAATAGTAATACGTCTTACAAAGAAAAAGGACAGGACAAACCTACGTTGCGACCACAAGGTCCTATTGCTGATAGGAAAGTTATATTCGTGATTGCGTCTTAAAAACTGTCTGGGTCGTCCACGGGTCCTATACCATAGTTGTGTGAGTGTCACGAGAATGACCTCAGCCAATAATGCACTTTTTTGGGAGTGCAAAATTGACTCAGCGTCCATTCGCGATGTGCTGTCACGGCAAGGTGATGGCGCCATCTGGTTGGTCCTGGGTTCTATTTCCGGTAAGCCTATCACTCGTGTTTTCTTTTCTGTTGTCTGGTGCCACCCTTTATGTCCAACGGGTACCTGTTGATTACCTTTATTTATTTATTTATTTATTTACTTGAATCTTAAGCAGAGTTCTGCACAGTGTTGCTATATTTCCTTTCAAAAGGTTAACATTGTGACAGTTTTGTCTGCCCTGCTCTGCAATATTCAAATGTAGAATATGAAACTGACGGTCTTCAAAGTTATCAACCCTCGCTCAAGATTACTCTTGGCAGATATATAAGTAGGAGAATAGTGCTTATGCTTCAGGGACATTCAAAGAATTTTAAAGAAAATCAAGCATAATAATTACTTAGTCTAGTCGTTCCTCTTCTACCGTGAGGTATAACAACTGAGATTATCTTAGCTGTCATGAACTTATTATTATCCCGCCCTATCTGTGATGAAATATTGACTCATATTTCTGAGCTGTATGTGGTTATGTATTTAAAACAATATGAATCATGCGTGCGCACTCATACAATTGACTCAATAGTGATTAAACCAACTATAGATTTTAAATTACAGATAAACAAGTTTAACAATTACTTATGGGTTAACAATGAAAAAAATGTGTGTGTATATATATATATATATATATATATATATATATATATATATATATATATATATATATATATATATATATATATATATATATATATATATATATATAATGCAGTGGTTTAATTCTCCTCATTGGACAATCTAAATTGTACATGGATATTATTTAGAAAGCAAACTTGTAAGTGACATTTGCTGCATTACTATGGTACTTAGCTGCAGATGTGAGGTCGGTTGACGTCTGCTTCAACGTTCCCGTAAGTGCCTTCGACTTGTCCTTCTCTTCAAAAGTCAAGTTTGGTGGCAGTAGCAAGTCCGAGGCAGTATGGCTGGGGTAACAACAAAGGATGTCAAGCGACTGCAAGACTTGTCTGATGTTGGTGTCTTCTTCTTCTTCTTTCGTTCGCTTGTAATATATTGTCTATATCTGCAATGTTGTTTCTTGTATAAACTTCACTGTCTTTTGTAGTTCATACAGAGGTCCGTATAGTTTTGCTTCCAGTGTTGTTTCTCTGGGCCAGTGGGTTTGCCTCAATATATCATATTCGGGGCAATCTTGAAGTACGTGCTCCGCAGTCTGGGGTGCCTGTCCACATGTACACATGGCTGAATTGCCAATCTTGAATTTTGTATAAAAGTGGCTGCGGAGGCGGTTGTGTCCTGTTCTGAGGCGCAGAATGACAATTTGTTCTGATCTGTTCATAACTTGGTAGTCATCCTGTGTTGGTGTTGGTGGCTTTCTGATTGATTGGATCATCTTTTTCTTCTGATGGTACGTAACTGGTACATCTGGTTGCTCGCCAGCAGTACCTTCTTTAGCCAGTCCGTCTGCTCTCTCGTTTCCTGGTATTCCACAATGAGACGGTATCCACTGCATGGCGACCCTGCGCTGGTTGCACAGTTCAGAAAGTAGGACTTGTATACCTGGCAGTTTTCTGGACTGAAGTGCTTGGAGTGCTGATCTTGCATCTGTCAGGAATACTACAGGCTGTGGACCGAGATTGGTGTTCAATAGTTTCTCAGTTGCCACCTTGATTGCCTGGACTTCTGCATCATAGTTGTTACAGAATTTCCCCGTTGGTACTCTAACCGTATCCCTAGTGTTGTTTGGGTAATCTATGTATACTCCTGCTCCTCCATTCTATACTGCATTCTGTGCTGACCCATCCGTGTATACTCGGACCCAGAGGTCCTGTGGGTATTCATCATCCAGGAAACTAAGAGTGACTGTCCTACGTTGCACGCTGTTCTGTTCATCCCTGTCGAATATTCCTTTCACTTTTGTCTGGATGTGTACTGGTAGTCCAGGCTCCTCTCTCTAAGGGGTTTGTTCTGGCACAGACTTTAGGGGTGTTGCGCACATATTTTTTTGGCGCACGGATTACGCATACCATGTAAAATGTTTTAATTGTCTGATGAAGATATATTCATCTTTGTATGCATGTGTTGGTCTTGAGGGACGAAACTCAGATTGGGCAATAAGTAGTCATTCTGTGAGTTATCGCTCTTTGTGACGTTCTTAAAAATAGAACTCGGCGGAGGAATTTAGACTTACTTGAATCTACTCTGTGTTTGGTTAGGAATAGATTGTTCTTGCTTCAGAATGTCTATGGTCCGAATCTATGTGTAGTGCTTGTCTATGTAGGACGAGTATGTCTTATATCTTGATATCTTAGTATGTTTAAGTGGAACTATTTGTTCTTGTACTGTACTGAAGGGGTCAGGTGTTTTCGGCGGATGAAGAGAGGTGAGGGGGTACTTCGGTTGTCTAGGCCTAGGGCGAGAAGTCATGTCGGAGAGATGCCCAAGAGTTTGTGATCTCTTTAAGTTATTCTGGGGACGAAGATAGTTTCTTCCAGGATCGTTTAGTCCATGAGTTCCCCAGTTGTGATTCTATAACGCCGGGAGAGCGTTTTTGTGCTTGCTAGTGTATTTCTTATGTCCAGGTAAAAAAACGTACTTTTGCTGACTTCGTTCATTTCTAGGCTTAAGATGGGCAGACGTTTACATGAACTTACCTATGAATATGTCGGGACAACATATTCTCTAGCAGCCCTAAATATGTTTGTATGCAGCAACTATGAGGACAGAATATGCTGATCCTTGTAGAATCATTTATTGTTGATGAACAAAGCTTCGATTGAAGACTTGGCTATACACCCGTATAGTGAGTGATGCTCAACCGGGAACCAGCAGCCATTGTGGAATTCGATTGATTTTTGAATTCTACTTATTGTAAATCATTAGCAGAGAACGGGAAAACTTCCTTATTATCAGGTGATGATTGAGAGATCACTATTATAAAGAAATTAACTTTATCTTCTCAGAGATTTGGTGTAATTTACCTAAAGGAATCTTCGCTAGAAAGAGATCCTGTTTAGGAGTCAAGTTTGAACAGTATTGCTTAATTGACATGCTCGGTCAGTAAGGTCTACTGACTGTAGTTATGAACTATGGAAATCTTGGTGTTTACAGATGTTCCATTGCAAGATTATTCTTCATGAATGCTAATTTAGGACGATAGTCCATTGATCAATATTATGCTGTCTATGTCGACTCATGTTCCTGTAACTGTACCCAATCTGTCAAGTGTGTGCGTCCAATTAAACTATTGAAACGACTACAGTGGTCTGCATTGGTGACATAACGTAATGAGTGAATGAGTGCCTTATACGGGTCAACACACGAACCGTCCACCATTTGCTTAACTCAGACTTCACACTCACATTCCATATTTGCATAATCCTGCGTCGGTTGAGTTGACCTTTACTCCCCCTGGAGCCTCCATCATATTCACCACTGGTTTGCGTGAGGAGAATGAAAGCAGTACTTTACATCATGCCTGGTATACACAGTTATGATGAAGAAGAAAAAAGAGAGTTATCAACGTGGTAGGCCAGTTTCCTGGGTCCAGCCTTCGCAGGTCTCAAGCGCAGTTCTAGTCACAAAGTGGAAAGGTCACCTAGTGGTTGAAGAACATTTAATTTGGACAAAGGTGAAACACATCAACACCTATGGGACAACTAGAAAGTCGATGTCAGCTTGACCTGTTGTGACAAGGGTAACTGTAGCTAGGTCCACTCGCTGTTGACATTTTCTTGCGTCGTACAGGCATTAGATTTCATTATAAAACAGACAGCGTTAGCACGGCAAAGTTGTTTTTTACTAGAGTGGACATCTCACAATTATTACTACAGAACATTGTGGCATGCAAATTAACTGTGTTAGCAGAAGTATTGGAAATCTTAGAAGCCTATTTGTTCATCGATGGATCTTCTTATGTTCTTGCTATTTGTGTTGAACTCGCGCTTAATATTTAAGGCCAGATGAATTGTAGTTTCATTATAAAGTGTGTGGCCTAGTTATTTATTTTTTTGATTAAAATATCTGTGCCATTTCTATAAAACAAGCCTTCTTTACAACACTATTTATCTACATCACAGTTTATTGATGATATATGCATTTATGCTTTATATATATTTATGTTTACATGTTTATATGTAATATAATAGTTATTTATGGTCGCGCGGCCTAGAGGCTGTTGGGAGGAGACTAATGGACATAGATATACCAGAGTCACATTGGTCTCTTGGACTAGCGTTCTGTAGTAAGGCAAATTTCTTAATTGAAGATTTGCGCCCTATGCAAAGCAACCACCTGTTGCAAAATATCTGTTAGGTCTTAGTGACGCGAAACTGTCCTATTGTTGCGTTGTTTTTTTATTTTACTATTTCAATATACTAAACTGTGATGTAGTTCTGTTTCTTTATTGTAGTTTTTGAAATGCACAGTATTTTGTCAATAAATTTTGTCTGGTTTTCATTGCATACCTTTGCTATCTTTCAGTTTTATACACCCTCGTTAAATTTATTGTTCATACTCACTGTGGCAGATCGTTATTTGTCTTGTTTTTCAAAAATCTATTGCAGATATTCATCACAGATTCTGTGATCATTATTTTCTTTGATTTTTCCTATTTCTGATTTATTTTTGATTTCTGCATATTGATAAACTACCTGTTCTCTTAGTATAATTGTTTGTTTGTTGTGTTCTTGATCGGACAGTCATACACTTTTAAAATTTATATTTGATTTCATATGATTTAGGTTAAGAAAAAAGTCAACTGATGATTTTTAGTAATTGGTTTGGTTACACACCCATGTCAACTTTGGTTACATACAATGTCCCAATGTTTTGGAAAATCTAGGTGATTGGGTGACTTCCATGTCTTTGAAGTCTGCCGATAGGGATGGACCATAGGTTACGGGTCTTGGTTGGCCTAACAACGATTGATGAACTCTCTTTTTCTTCTTCAGTCGTAACTGATTGCTTTCATCATTATGTTAAAAACATGTATCCCCAAACCCCCCCCCCAAGTTGTATAGAGTTACTGCAAAGCTTATCTAATTTTCCCCATTCTGGAGATACGTTCCACTGCCCAGTATCCCCATTCACTTTTCGTTATAGCACTTAATGTTTTCCAACTTTCGCAAAAATGTGAGGGATCACACCATTACTATAGAAATAGGAATCTGGAACCACAGAAAAGTCCCATTTCCTTTTACAGGTTCAGGAAACTCTCCTTACTCTTCATCCTCGTTTTTTGCAAATAGCATTGTAAATTTTGTTGAATCTCCCTCTCAGTCTTTAGACTTGATCATCTTGCAAAAAGGAGACCATTCCAGGGACAAAGAGCTGAAACATTCACTTTCTTAGAAAAGAAGTGAGCACACCTTCTTTGACTACCATTCTGAACTACCCAAGCGATAAAGTACTTTTTCCCTGTATCGTTTTATCCCCCATCCCTGTCCATCTCTCGCAGCTTCACACAGAATGTTAGATTTGAGTAATGCCCATCTCTTCGTAATTTGTCTCAAGCTTTCCTCCTCATGTCAATCATTGCTTACTGGTCCAAAAACAATTCTGTTCGTGGTTTGCAAGGTCAGAGCATCCGTTTCATTCATGCCAGTGATGATATAAAACCTTCTGGCTTTCACCACCGATCATCATACGAGCCTGAACTCGATTCCGTCCCATCAACATTTTTCTTTGTTTTGCAAATCCTAACATATGGCGATCTGAGTTGTTTACATAGACATTTCCCCTGCTAAAGTTGACCCAACCTAGACCAGTTACCACTTTGGTCTGACCCTTTCTGACAAAGTTAATTATGAGGTCATAAATTCCTATCCTACTTCTTTTATTCACCTATCCAGTCTATTTTATTATCACACTTGACTTATTTCCTGATTTTTAACGCAATTAGTCCAGGTATCTTTGCGAAAATGATTTTTCTTCCCCCATTAATGGCTAACTTTACTCTTTTGTACATTTCGCATACTAAAACCATTTAGACTAAACTTGTTCAAGCAACACAGAAAGACTTATTGATGCACTGTCATGGTCAGTTTATTGCTCCATGACAAGACTTATGTCAAGCTTTTAGTAACCATTCGTACTTTGCCAATTTTCTAATAAGGGGAAGCATATTCTACAGCAATTCGCGCTCAACCAATGAGAATACACTGTAAAGTATTCCTTCGCCAACACCTATACACAAAGTTGCTCATTTCACCCTGCACACAACGAGTTTCTCGTCTCGGCTGACCTCATAGCCATACCGACATCTCCTCACGCAGTTTTGGACTATTTTCGATCAGAAATCCTTACACAACGCGAATCACGTTGCCTCAGCGAGTTGACAAGGACCACGATGCATTCATGTACTTAATATTATAAGTTTTTTTTAACCGATAACAGGGGATATAGAATTCAAGGTTTGTAAAATAAATTTCGGACCCGTGGTGTCGTTTCTTCGTAATTAGATATGGTAGACCAGAAGATGTAAAGCCCCGCGATTCAGGGGTGGTCATGACTCCTATAGGGAAATGACTTGCAGCAACGGAAGTGCATCTAGATCTAGGAAACGTTTTTCAATCTGAGTTCTTGCCATTTTCCATTCTAACTAGCTATTAATAGACAGGATACTCAGATTCATCATGTTTATCTTAATAGTACTTTTGAGTGAATACTGGTGCCCCAGATCTTTGAATAGCGGTTAGTACAATAGAGTAACATACCTGATGAAGAACCAAGGGTTATTATAACGAGGTAGAGCCGACTTGTCAAACGCAGTAGAATACTCATTAAAGATGCAAACTAAGAACAGCACTAGTCGCGCCATGATTAATATTCTTCCTAAAAAACTCAATACATTTTTAGCCGTTAACAATGAACTTATTGTAACTCGCTATAACTCCGACGATTATGGGCAAGATTGTGTGACCGATTGCATATCCCTTACCCTGAAAAACCACTACCCCACCCCACCACCCCCCCCCCCCCACCCCCCCCCCCCACCCCCTCCCCCCCCCCACCCCCCCCCAATTCCC